>CM042011.1:154607116-155209616 GCA_023525715.1 Cichorium intybus | reverse complement strand
CGTATCATTTTTAGAAGGCCACATGCCTATTATCTCTATTAGCTTAGTTTTTTACCTAATTGAAATTAGGTCTGACCTAATGAAATTTATTGCGGTTTAGTTGAGTTAGTCAATGGATCGAATAACAATCAAGCATGTCGACATATCGCCACTTTGTTCATATTGGTTACTGAGTGTTTATGTTTGATCTCTATAAGGTTTTAAAAGAATGCAATAGTGTTGGGGATTGGTGGAGGGTTTGGGCGTCAAATCAAGGAATATATGTTTTATTCACGTAATTTTCATTTGATATGTACGTATTCCATAAATTTCATGATTTGTTACATAAATTTCATGATTTATATCTTCCCAAAAAAAAAAAAAAAAAACACAGTATCCATATGAGAACCAAAGGAACATGCTATTGCAACTGAATTGCATTTCATTCCTATTTATCACCAATCATTTCAATTATTCTTTAGTCAACCCGTGTATTGGACGGGTTATTAATCTTATATATATATATATATATATATATATATATATATATATATATATATATATATATATATATATATATATATATATATAGAGAGAGAGAGAGAGAGAGAGGTGTATTTCATTGTTTTTAAAGATCGTGTAATGAAGTGGTAGATTTTCTAGATTGAAAAAGCTTATGCTATAATATATATGAAATACTGAAAACTAACGTAATTAATTTTTAAGTTAATACTTTGGAGATACGATACGATTTATCACTCATACTCACGATGGTTAAATATATGCATTTAACCCCTAAATTTAAATGGGTTCAATTATTAAATTTGGTTGTTGTGATGATGAATACACATGTCGTTATCGAAACCAAATATACCTGCGGGCCCCATATGATTACGCATTTACGCGTATATAAATACCAATCGTATCGTATCTCCTTAGTACTATAGGTTTTCTTTTAATCCTTATTTATCGATAATTCGACGGTTTCAGCCGGAACAAATTGCAGTACAGAAAACGTAACTCGGTCATTTATAATACGAATGTATACTCTTAGAACTTTATTACAATTCAAATTAAAAATATAAATAGCTAAAATAAAATATATACAAACCGTATATATGTGGATAACTACAACTACGACTTTGAATTCTAATCTAATACCAACTTGTATTGAATAGATAACACTTATCCTTACAACCCATTATGTAAAGTATATCTCAAAGTCGTCATTATCCGGAAATTACCAACATTCACCCCCTTAATTTCCGAATGGAAATTGAGAGGTCTTCAACTCCGAGCAGCTTACGCATTTCTATGAACTTGATCTTAGCAAGTGCCTTCGTCAGAATGTCGGCTCGTTGTTCTTTCCCGCTAACATGCTCCACTAGTATTTCCTTCTCCTCGACTCGTTCTCGGATGTAGTGATACCGTGACTTTATATGTTTACTTCGGCCATGAAAAACTGGATTCTTCACTAATGCAATTGCAGAAGTATTGTCAATCTTTATCACCACTTCTTGGACTTGAGTTCCGGTTAATTCTTTAAGCAAATCACGCAACCAGATAGCTTGGCAGCTTGCTGCACATGCAGCCATATATTCTGCCTCACATGATGATAATGCCACCGTGTCTTGCTTTTGTGAGCACCAAGTTACAGGTGACCTTCCAAGATAGAAGACATGACCGGTTGTACTTCTCCCGTCATCTTGATCGATGTTATGGCTGCTATCACTGAATCCGACCAAGCTTACTGGCTCCCCACCAGCATATCTTATTCCAAATCCCAAGGTTCCTTTTACATACCTTAGAATTTGTTTGATTGCTGCCAAATGTGATTTCTTTGGAGTTTGCATGTATCTGCTCGTAATGCCAACAGCATACGCGAGATCGGGGCGTGTTTGGAGCAAATACCTTAATCTTCCCACTAGACTTCGATACTCAGTAGCATCCGTATCTTCTTCTTCAACATTTTTTGCAAACTTTACATTTGGATCCATGGGTACTATAGTTGCATTGCAATCAAGCATGCCTGCATCCTTAAGAACCTTCTTCGCGTAGCTTTCTTGCGTGACCAGAATACCTTCTTTCTGCTGATACACCTCAATACCAAGGTAGTACCTTAGTACTCCTAAATCAGTCATATCAAAATTTTTAGCCATAGCTTGCTTAAACTTGGATATGATGTCTATACTAGTTCCCGTAACAACCAAATCATCAACGTAAACTCCGACAAGTATAAATTCTGTTCCAATGAACCTTTGGTACACGGCCTGTTCTTGCACGCATCTTTGAAACTTCAAGTTTTTCAGAATCCCATCTAGTTTGATATTCCACGTGCGGGGTGCTTGTCGCAAGCCGTATAGCGCTTTCATCAACTTATAGACAAACTCTTCTCTTCCTTTCTTCACAAAACCTTCAGGTTGGTGAACGAACACCTCCTCTTGCAATTCGCCGTGTAAAAAGGCGGACTTTACATCTAAATGGTGCAATTCCCATCCTTTTGAAGCCGCAAGAGCAATAAGGATCCGAACTGTTTCAATGCGAGCAACAGGGGCAAATACTTCGTCAAAGTCTATACCCGGTTGTTGCAGATAACCTTTTGCCACTAGCCTTGCTTTATACTTGCTAATAGTGCCGCTTGCATCTCTTTTAACTTTAAATACCCATTTTAGGCCAATGATTGTCGTGTTATTAGGCTTCGAGACTAGCTTCCAAGTACCGTTCTTCTCTATGGAAGTAATTTCTTCTTCCATTGCTTTGACCCAGTTTGTGTTGTCTTTGGCTTCAGAGTAATTTGCAGGTTCATCTTCATTGAGAGATAGAAGAAGATTTACTTCAAAGTCATCGTATCTACGTGGTAAGTGTGGGACACGAGTTGACCGTCGCAGCGGGGGGGCTTCGGGGGAATTTGCTGTAGCCTCGGGCTCGTTTTCTTCACTTTCATTACTGCCTCCTACTGTTTCTGGCCCATGTTCATCATTTGTGTTGTTAACTGATCCATCTCCAGTATCCACGAGTCTAGCCCAATGAACCCAAAACATGCCCGGCTTGAATGTAGTGTTTGATTCGTTCAGTGTTTCTTTATCCCAGTTCCAGCTTGAGTTCTCGTCAAACATCACGTCTCTTGAAACAATGATCTTTTGAGATTTTGGATCATATAGCCGATACGCCTTTGAACCCGGTTCTGACCCAAGGTGGACTAATTTTCTCGAGCGGTCATCAAGTTTCTTTAGCTGCATCCCCATGGTCTTGGCATAGGCTACACACCCGAACACTCGAATGTGTTCAACATTTGGTTTTCGGTTGTAGTATAACTGGTACGGTGTCGACCCAATCACAGCTCTAGTCGGTATCTTGTTAATGATGTAGGTAGCATGATTCACTGCTTCACCCCAAAGGAAGTTAGGAACTTGCTTTGCTTTCAAAATGCTTCGTGTCATTTCAATAAGAGTACGGTTCCTTCTTTCCACTACGCCGTTCTGCTGTGGCGTGTATGGGGCCGTGAGGTGTCTTATCAGCCCGTGCTCTTCACAAAGCGAATTGAAGTCTTGTGAAGTAAATTCCCCACCTCTATCCGTTCGGAAAACACGTATTAAGTTGCCGGTTTCATTTTCTACTTTGACTTTAAACTTCTTGAAGTAGGTAAGCGCATTGCTTTTTTCTTTCATAAGATAACACCACATAAATCGTGAGTAGTCATCAATCAAGACAAAGATGTACCTATTTCCGGCAATAGTAGGTGGTGTGATCGGTCCACACAAGTCTCCATGAATGAGCTCCAATGCCTCTTTTGCTCGGTAGGTGGCATTCTTGGGGAAAGGTCTTCTGGTTTGTTTTCCAACTAGGCATGACTCACATAGTTGTTTAGTTTCAGTGATGAGTGGCAAGCCGATGGCTAAGCCCTTGTTAGACATCAACGAAATTGAGTTGAAGTTGGCATGTCCAAGTCTCGCGTGCCACAACCAGTTTTGATCCCCAAGGCGACTGTGTAAGCAAACAGGTTTTCCAACAGTGATCCTTGTTTTGTATAACCTGTTTGCCGACCGTTTTACTTTAAACAGGAGATTCTCTCGACTGTCATAAAGATGCAAGTAATCTCCCTTCATTGATACTTCACAGCCATCTTCCGTTGCTTGCCCCAAACTGATTATGTTAGTTTTGAGATTCGGGATATAGTAGATATCTTTTAGTAACTTTTGAGCTCCTTTATTGTCGTCAAAGAGAATAGATCCCTTCCCTTGAATCTCGACAGATGAGTTATCTCCAAACTTTACCCGGCCACCAATTCGTTTGTTGATCTCGGTGAAGAATGAGAGGTTACCAGTCATGTGGTTGCTGGCCCCGTTATCTAGGTACCAAATGTCACTCTCATCTCTTCCTGTTTCGTATCTACTAGGTATCACCTTTTCTTCATTTAGAAACACCTTCTCATAAAGAATTTTAACCATAAACAGTTGAGAGTCATCGTTCTCGACTTCAGCTACGTGAGACTCTTCCTGTTTTGCTTTCCGGTCCGGACATTGAGATGCAAAGTGGCCATAATTGTCACATCTAAAGCATTGTAATTTTGACCGGTCTTTACCTTTCGATTTCGTTTTGTCGTCATTAGTTTTGGCAGCCGATGTGGATTGTCGCTGATTTTGAGCGTGGCGCCCACCTCCACGTCCTTTGCCTGATCCACGTCCCCCTCGTCCTCCTTTATTGGATTCCGAGTTCCGATTGTTAGATGCAACATTATTGAACATTAACTTTCCTTGGTCGTTGGTTGGTTCGTCATCACGAACACGTTCTTCATACGCCTTCAGACGCCCTACTACATCTTCGTATCCAACCGACTTAAGATCTAGGACTTGTTCTATCGAGGCAACTATATGGATGAATTTCCTCGGCAGGCTAGTAAGAAATTTCTTGACAAGTTTGCTTTCAGGAATAGTCTCACCAAGGGATGCTGATTTTGATGCGATACCAGAAAGACTACTGGCAAACTCGTCAATCGTGCTAGTCTCCTTCATCTTTAAGTTGTCAAATTCAGTGGTGAGGGTTTGTAGACGGGCTTCTCTCACCCGATCAGCACCCAAGTGGCGGGTTTGAATTGCATTCCAGATTTCTTTCGCCGTATTCATCACGCCGACTTGCAAGATGAGGTCTTCAGGTATGGCTTGGAAAAGGACTGCAATAGCTACATTGTTCTTCTTTGCATCGGACGATCCTGGATCAATGGTGTCCCAAACCTGGTGCACATTTAGAATCACCTTCATTCGGATTGCCCATACCGTGTAGTTTACGGAATTCAACATGGGAACATGCAGCGATAGGGACGAGCCTTCTTTCGTACCGCTCGTTCCTGCATTGGCGGCATCCCCCATCTAGGAACCGAGCTCTGATACCAATTCAAGAAAGTAAACCACAAAAACAAGAACAATAACCAGAATGGAACTCAGGAAAACTGCTTATTATAACCAAGAAATAACTCAAACTTGATTACAATCATTCCTCTGTTCTCTCTTGCCCTAACTCGACATCTAGAGAGGTTTATATACAAACCGTATATATGTGGATAACTACAACTACGACTTTGAATTCTAATCTAATACCAACTTGTATTGAATAGATAACACTTATCCTTACAACCCATTATGTAAAGTATATCTCAAAGTCGTCATTATCCGGAAATTACCAACAATATATATATATATATATATATATATATATATATATATATATATATATATATATATATATATATATATATATATATATATATATATATATATATAGAGAGAGAGAGAGAGAGAGAGAGAGAGAGGTGTATTTCATTGTTTTTAAAGATCGTGTAATGAAGTGGTAGATTTTCTAGATTGAAAAAGCTTATGCTATAATATATATGAAATACTGAAAACTAACGTAATTAATTTTTAAGTTAATACTTTGGAGATACGATACGATTTATCACTCATACTCACGATGGTTAAATATATGCATTTAACCCCTAAATTTAAATGGGTTCAATTATTAAATTTGGTTGTTGTGATGATGAATACACATGTCGTTATCGAAACCAAATATACCTGCGGGCCCCATATGATTACGCATTTACGCGTATATAAATACCAATCGTATCGTATCTCCTTAGTACTATAGGTTTTCTTTTAATCCTTATTTATCGATAATTCGACGGTTTCAGCCGGAACAAATTGCAGTACAGAAAACGTAACTCGGTCATTTATAATACGAATGTATACTCTTAGAACTTTATTACAATTCAAATTAAAAATATAAATAGCTAAAATAAAATATATATTTGATAATTATGTTATTACTAGGGGTAACATTCCGCGCGTTGCTGCGGATGTTTGTAACAAAGTTTATAGAAATGGAAAAATGTTAAAAATAGGAAAAAGCAAATAAGAAAAAAAAACATTTTGAAAAAATGCATAAAAATGAAAAGTCGTAAATAAAATAAAATTATGTACAAAAAATGAAATGTAAAAAAATTGAAAAAATAATTCAATAAAAATTTAATTATTTAAAAAAATCTTTAAAAACAATTTCGTAGGAAGAAACTTAATTTTACAACACATAAAAGAATAAATGTAGGTTAAATTTGTAATGTAAAAAGGTTAAGTTGTCTAAATTGTAAAAAGTATGAAAATTTGGGTAAAAGTGAAAAATAAAAATTGGATTGAATGCAATTGTCGAATCATAATCCTAAATTATAAAAAACAATGAATCAAAACTGTAAATAATAAGAAATTATGGCTAAAATTGAAAAGAAAAAAATATATACACAAATGCAAGAAGATATTATTGAGCATGGGATCTCCGGCTTACCAGGCACGCGACCGACCAATTTAGCTGAAGCTTACTTTGTCTTTTGTTGCAATAAAAATATATAAATAATGATAATGGTTAGTTATTTAATACAACAACAATAAAAATGAACTAAAGAGGTTTCGAACCCAGGACCTCTGTTAAGAAGAAGACACACTTCAGCCAATTGAGCTGAATGTATATTTGTTATAGAGTTGGCGTAATAATGATATAAACAGTTTGAAAACATTGACATCATACTTTACAAATTGTATGTGTTATATAATGTGGAGATAATATTATAAATGGAAAAAGTTGAAAACAACAAGCAACTATCCCTCTAGTTCCATTTTGGTTGTTATTTTTACCAAAGGGGCCCATAAACTATTTTATGTCCATATTTTATATTTTTGCGAATACACCAAGATGTCATCTATGAACACGATCACAGAAGTATCAAGGAACGGGCGACATACTCTGTTCATAAGATCCATAAATGTTGCCGGAGCATTGGTTAACCCAAAATGCATAACCAAAAACTCATAATGGCCATAACAAGTACGGAAAGCAGTCTTCGAAATATCAAATTCTCGAATCTTCAACTGGCGATACCCTGATCTCAAGTCAATTTTAGAAAAATAAGACTCCTCCTGAAGTTGATCAAACAAGTCATCGATTCTTGGTAACGGATATTTGTTCTTCACCGTGATCTTATTCAACTCACGGTAGTCTATACACATACGCATAGACCCGTCTTTCTTCTTAACAAACAAGATAGGCGCTCCCCACGGTGACGAACTCGGTTTAATGAAACCCCTATCCAAAAGTTCCTCCAACTATTTTCTCAATTCCTCCATCTCTGAAGGTGCTAATCGGTAAGGAGCCCGAGCAACAGGAGCGGCTCCCGGAACCAATTCAATTATAAACTCTATTTGCCGATTTGGCGGTAATCCGGGAAGTTCTTCAGGAAAAACATCTGGAAATTCATTTACAATTTTTACACTTTCCATTCCCACTTTACTCGGTTTAGCCAAAGCCACATATGCCAGATAAGACACCCATCCTTTACTAACACTACTCTGAGCCTGAGCAAAGGAAATAACCGGCATTCTCAATCGTTGTCTTTCACCCTGGATTTTAATCCATGTTCCATCTGGAGTTAGAATCGTAAGGTTCTTATTTCTACAATCCATATTGGCATAATTTGTTGCTAACCAATCCATACCCACTATTACTCCAAACTCCTTGGTAGTCATCGGCTTCAGATTTATAGGGAAAGTGGTCCCGTAGATCTTAAGCTGACAACCTTTGATATGTTCTGAAACCCACACATATCTGCCATCAGCCACAACTACTTCCAAACTTTCATCCATAGGGGTTAGGGGAATATTTAAACAAGGCATCAAAGGCGTCGATACAAAAAAATGCGCAACTCCAGGATCAAATATTACATATACGGGAATTAAATTTAGAGTAAATATACCTGAAACTACGTCAGTATTTTTACGAGCCTCTTCCATAGTCATATGGAATGCTCGTGACGCCACTGGTCCTCCCCAACCCTTCCTTCTTTCCTCCCAGCTCCTCTCTTGGTTTATCACTTGGTGTTCCAGATTTAATTTGGGGACAGTTCGGACGAATATGATCTGTAGCCCCACATTGGAAACACCTTCGTTCCGCCCGACAGTCTCGAGTGATGTGCCCCTGCTTTCCGCAATTTCGACAACCCGACGATGGAGCATCAGTCCAACAACTTCCCGAGTGCTTTTTCCTGCACTTGTCACACCACTTGCCTTCTTCTTTTTGGTCTTTACCCTTAAAGTTAGACCCAGATTGTTGCGACTTCTTTTGAGACGTCCACGGTTGTTCTTCCGCCTTTCTTTTTTGTCTCAATTAATTTCTTTTCGTCCTCTTGTCTATGTAGTTCCGTCTCCCTTTCCTTGGCTCTATCCATCACCTGCTGGAAAGAAGACAATTGGAGCGGCTGTACTATCTCTCGAATTCGGGTCTTTAACCCCCACACGTATTTGTCAATCTTTCTGTTCTTAGTATTTATTTGATGTTCTGAGAATCTGGCCTTCTCTAGAAAACTCATGGTATACTCTTGTACCGAGTGAGACCCCTGTTCCAAATGCAAAAAATCATCTTCGAATACCTTTACAGCCACCTCGGAGTAGTATTCTTCATTAAACTTCGTGTTGAATTGCTCCCATAATAACGACTGCGTCAAGTCAGGACCTAACGCTTTGTTAAACACTTGCCACCAATGTAACGCATTTCCCGTCAATTGGTTTGTGACAAACTCTACTTTGTCCCCTTCGACACACTTGCTGATTTGAAACACCTTCTCAGTATGAATTAACCATTCCATTGCGTGTACTGATTATCTGTTCCTGAAAACTCTTTAGGTTTACAACCAAGGAAAGTATTGTATGTGCATTCAGTCTTTTTCTCGGAAGTTCCTTCTCATTGGACTTCCTTTTCAGCACGTATTCTGCTTTCACATTGGCTCTCATCTTTGGGCTGCTTATCATGGACTTGCTTGGCAACCCCTTCACCTTGAGTATTAATCAGTGTAGGTAGTAACTCTCTTACCACATCAGTAACTATGGTTCGTAAGTCCAGCGGGTTTCCTTCAGCTGAACCACCCGCCCCTCTTCCGACTGAGCCTTGAGAACGGGCTCGTTCACCTCTCGAGGCTCCTCGCCCCGAATTTCCCCGTGTAGGGTTACTTCGTGTGCCTCTCATACTTCAAAATTCAACAAACAATTATGTTATATATATATATATATATATATATATATATATATATATATATATATATATATATATATATATATATATATATATATATATATATATATATATATATATATATATATATATATATATATATATATATAACAACATGTTAATATACACCTAACTGAACAAAAGGTCTATTATCTCTCAAGGTTTAAGTCCAAGGATCTATTATACAAACACCTAGTTCACTTAAACCATGACTCTGATATCAACTTGTAACACCTGACTTTTTAAAACAAATACACCAAAAAAAATTTCACTTTTAAAACATAGATTTAACATACAAAACCATATAGTTTGTTGTATAAGTTATTACAAAAAGGGTACAAGTGTATCAAGGAGTATAAAGTAAAAGTAAACTCCTTCCAACCCGGGCTACTACTGACATCTTCTACATGCTCTATGTCCTTAGCCATGAGCTACATCCTTACCCTTACCAGGGTCACGCTCACCTGCATGGACATTACACACATACACTGTGATTCATAAAGCCGAATGAGTAATCATATAAACAAAAAACACGTATAGAGAAAGTTAGACAATATATCCCAGTACAATGTAATTATACATTATAACATGATTTCTGCTATACAATTCTTTTATCTTGTGAACCACAAAGGTTTCAACCAATTATGTCGAGCAACTCAGCCCAACCTCCTAGCCACGAAGGCCGTTATAATTTGGATACTTGAGTCCAATCACCTAGCCACAAAGGCCGTATATTTGGACACTGAGTCCAATCTCCTAGCCCCAAAGGCCGTATATTTAGACACTGAGTCCAATCTCCTAGCCGCAAAGGCCGTATATTTGGACACTGAGTCCAATCTCCTAGCCGCAAAGGCCGTATATTTGGACACTAAGTCCAATGTCTTAGCCACAAAGGCCGTATATAAACCATATAGGTTTCTACATATGGACCGGGTAACCAACCCAAATCCTCGGTTACTAAAACCAATGGGTGAATTATTTCAATTTACAAGATCACAATCAATACATATCATATGAGATACAGTACAGACTACTCACCTGGTTTGAAGTTCCGTAAAATCCTAGCTAACACAAAAGGTAGATACAAAGTGATTTTTCAACAGTTTCCAGCACCTACACCATCACGTATACACCATATACATGTAAATACTTTGTAATTATCCAACCATAGCTTGAAACTAGTTCACAACGGTTAGGGTTCGAGACTAGAAGCCTTTCATACACCCAATCAAGTGCTATATGAAAATTCTTGGCTAATCATAGGTGGTTCATCACCACCACCCGAAATTCATCCAATTCAACCATTTAAATCAAGCTAGAACTAGTAATCTTACCTTCAAGAAGCGGAATAACGATTACTACTTCAATCCTTCAAGTTCTAGCCTTCTAATTTGACTTCTAAGTGTTTGGATACTATTTTCTAGGGTATTTGGAGGTTTTTGTTTCGAGAGTTTTTCCCCAAAAATGATTGAAAATCACACATTAAAAACTGCACCTACAACATTAGCGCCGCTAATGCCAAATTTATCGCCGCTAACTTTGGCTGCATGACCCGTGCTGATTTGCACGACCCGTGTAAAGGCACTGCTTTCTTCTGATCAGTTTTACACGACCCGTGTTTCCTGACACGACCCGTGTAAGTCTAAAACTGTCTCAGACAGTGTTTTTAAGCCATTTTACACGACCCGTGTGATCCTACACGACCCGTGTAGGTCCTTTTTGGCATTTTTCATACAAAAACTCTATCCAAAAGGTGTTCTAACCATCCAAACACTTATAACATCGTATTAAATCATAATTACACTAAGATTAACACGGAAACACTTACTAAAAGTAACATGGTGTTACAATTAATAGTAGCTAAACATATCACTTACCAATTGTATGATCCTTGTTCTTACAAGTGCTTATAGAACCTATCACGCCTTCTTCAACATTCACATCTTCTTCACCTTGCACCTATTGTTCACTTTCATTATCAATTATTACATTTCATCATCATCAACAACATCCATTATCCATTTTAGGTCCTTCATCTATATTCATTGTTTTGGACCCCATTAATGCACCTGATAATAATAATGTTCAATGTACATACTATCCCAACCCTGTTATGAATACTCTACCCTGATCTATAATATCCCTATAAGACTCACAATATATCATAAGCTTAATCCATCAGACAATTTTGTTAAGAACAAGGTAATAAACATTATCAAATAGTTCTTTTCTAACTTAATGGAGAAATAAACCAAAGTTACTATAGTCCATAGTTATGAGAGCCATATCATTGTAAGTTATGATGTGGGGGTCTGTGTTGGTTATGGGGTTTGGAAGGAAGACACTTGTCCACTATCAACATCATATTAGTAACAGTGACACCAACGACTATTAACTAACTTCAACCATTATGCAATCAATGGTATTTCTGTCAAGATTAGGGTTTACATATTGACATTGTATAAAATTGAAGAAATATGTTTGTCAATTGATGTTTCATAAGGTTGATTGAAGCTTATCGTCAATGCTCAACTTGGTTTCCTGCTCAATCGACGATGGCCGGCTTCAATGACTGGATGTGAACATTATAGGCACTTGAAGGGCTTAAAAGAATCTCTAGAATGAAATAATATGACATACAAAACGTCCAAATGTCACATAATAAAAAATACAACATAACACGTGAAACTTTCACCTGGCATCACCCGGTAAAAAGGATCAAATATGGACAAACAATTACTTTATGGACGATTATGGACCAAAAAAGACCGAAATGGAACCGGATAAATGGTTATTTGTAGGTTTCAACTTTTCCCTACTTTAAATAGTACCAAGTTTTTAATTTTTATCTATGTATCAGAAACTTTTAAATATATTCAGCCCTCAAGTAATTTTTTTTTTCCATATTTATCTTTATCTCTATAACATTTATAATGAAGGTCACTAATCAATATGGTTCAAGATAGGTAATCTGTCTTGAACCATTCATTTGAAACTCCAAAACTTTTCAACTTACTCTACTTAATTGATTGGTTAATAAAAATATGTTTCCTACATAAGAATACTATTTTCCATTCTTGGTTACTCATGCTTGATTCTCTTCTCTTTCCAATTCTGTCATATAGAGTGCATAAAAATAAAGAAGAATGTCATAGCCTTTCAATGTCCAAAAGAAAGAGTTCAATGATGAAATATGCCAAGGAGATACGATATTCTTTGGGTATTCCAAAGAAGCAAAGGATGAAACTAGCTGATTGGTTTAAAAAAATATCAAAGATTTAAAGGATCAAAACGTTTAATTGGTTTAAAACAAGGATTATTTGATGACCAAAAAAATGTTGAAAACTTGATACCAAATGTCAAGCATTTATCATCTTAGATCCAGGGCTATAATTAAACTAATAAAATTTTAATTATTAATAAATTTAATTCAAATGATTTAAATTATAAATAACATGAGGGTGATAAGGTAATTAACCATTATGTTAATTTTATCGACTCCTAAAATTTCTCCCCCTCTCTATCTTTCTTTCCTTTTCTCTCTCTCGTCGTCTCTCTTAACCTACGACTCCTTTGTGTCGCCTCCTTCCACCTTTCCCGAATCAGTGCACGAATTGTGTTCATAGTCTTGTCACCGAAGATGAAGAAGAAGATCCTGACCCAGTGGTTTGCGGATCAACAAAGGACATAAAAGATGGGTTATTGTAGTTTAATCAACCGGAAAGAATGCCTTGTTCCCTTCGCCGATAGGTCGAGCAATTGCAAAGGAACCGTGAAATTGTAGAGCATAATCATTACTAACATTGTACCATGGGGAGGCTATTGACGCTTCAAGGGTTGGAAGAAAACTCAGAACTAAATTATCAGAAAGGGCTCGGTAACACATAATTGTGTTTTCTCTTTGATGATACAAACACGTATAGAGTTATACTACTACAGGGGAGTTTTAATTTTTTTTATATCTACTTTTCACTTAAGCTTTGCAACATACATGACGTGCACAAAATTTAAAATTATCTAATTTTTTTTATATCTACAGTTGAGGTACAAGCACTTTTCTGCATATCTACACAAAATCTCGACCCAAACTTCTTGTGTCCATGTGAGTTACGAATTTATAGATTTGAATTTTGTTTGGATGAAATATTTACGAAGCTTAAAAATGATTTATGTTTGAAAACAATGAGTTAACATGTTTTAATCATCAATTATTAACACTGTAAAATGATTTATGTTTGAAAACAATGAGTTAACATGTTTTAATAATCAATGATTAACACTATAAAAATGATTTATGTTTGAAAACAATGAGTTGACATGTTTTAATAATCAATAATTAACACTGTAACAAACGTGTTCTATTTAAATTTTTATTGTAATAATCATCGTTCATGAATAGTGTTAATCATTGATGATTAACACTGTAACAACTAACGCCATGTGGGGGATTTTCCCTGGAGGCGAGGCACAGGTGGAGGGGAAAGACTCTTGCGACATATGTAATTGCCAACCGCCCTGGGTTGCGGGGCTAAGCACCCTCAGGTGAGACCAAATTGCCGGTTTAAAAAAAAAACACTGTAACAACTACTTTCTATTGATCATTAAAACATGGACGTATAAACTATATTGTTACTTGTAACACCCGACTTATTAACAAAACACCCCTTAAATTTTTTTTTTCAAAACCAAATATTTTACAAACAAACCATAAGTAGGGGTATTAGTTAATACAATACGAGTACAAGCGTATCACGAAGTACAATACATAAAATATTATACATTCTTCAAGCCGGGTCGTCACTTCAAATACTAAATTCTCAGTCACGGACTTTATCTTTTCCCTTGGCGGGATCACGCTCACCTGCAGGGACATATCAATAAAACCGTGAGCTATAAAGCCCAATGAGTAATCAAATCAAATATAACATGTATAAGAATAAAATTCTCTATACAAAATCAAACATGCATTCTCATGCAACACAAAATCATATATGGCTCACGGGTTATCCCGCTTTTGCCTAGACTCACGGCTCCGTTCTTGCCATCGTAATGACTCACGGCTTATCCGGTCTTGTCTATATAAGTTTGACTCACAGCTCCGTTCTTGTCTATTATAGACTCACGGCTTATCTGGTCTTGTCACGTCACAGTTTACATAGATATATTGACTCACAGCTCCGTTGTTGTCTATGGTAGACTCACGGCTTATCTGGTCTTGTCATATTTCAAATCATGTAATTTGTCATTTTTGTCCCCCAAAATCATATTCATCTGCAGCTGCTCATATACCATATATCACAACGGATAACAGTGAGATTACTCACCTGAAGGCTTGCTACTACTAGCTTTTGTCGTTTCTTGCCTTGAAATGAAACCCGCAATATTTTGTCCCGTACCTATAATTCCATTCATTTCATAATAATTATAGGTTAATATACCATTTCAGTTGGTTCTAATGCACAAGAGTCTAATATAAGACCAATTCCAAGCATTAACCATTGGTATAAAAATTTAATACACTTCCCGAAATACGCGTATTCTACTACAGTACTTTCGGGAGGTCGTATTTGTATTCCGATAATTTTCCATTAAGTTTTACAACGTATTAGACCTATGTTTAAAATTTCAGGTCAATCGGATAAGCCTAGCATTGAAATCAAACTTGGAAAATTCACAGAAGACAAATTGGTTTCTGCCCAGGTCTCGAGTCGCGACCAACACCCTGGTCGAGTCGCAAAGGGTACTCTTCGAGTCGCGAGCGACCCCATGGTCAAGTCGCGAGCGCTGGACAGTGTGCAGAAACTCCGATTTTGTGCTAGAATTTTCCATTTTTCCAATTTAAGCACTTATTGCTCGACTTAATCGGTTGGGATTTATTCCTAGGCTAAAACCTTACATTTTAACAAGGTTTTTAACCTTCAAAACCCACCCAATCAATCATATGAAGATTTAGGGTTCTTAGTTCTAACAACCCTAAAACTTCAATTTCATCAAAAATAACAATCTACTTCCATTTTCTTGAATTAAGCCCTTATTAGCATGACTTAATGGAAGTATTACATCATTTTAATCACTCAATCATAACTGTAAATGCAGTTTTGAGTTCTACAAAAACTCATCAAGAACACACAAACTAGAACTTGGAAAACTTACCTCCAAAACTTCCAATTCTACCCTTTGAAGCCAAAAATCAAATTGTAAGCTTCAATTCTTCAAGAACTCTTCAAAATTTCTGAAAATCAATCACAAAAACCCTCTCCCGTAACCTCTCAAAATCTGCACACAAATGGGAGAAGCTTCCAACTTTTTATACTTCCAGAAATTGCATTTTGGTCCTTGAAGTTGCATTTCTTAAACTTTTGCCACAACTAACAAAGTTTATGACAAAAATCAGATTTTATAACATTTTAAGTCCAAGACTCAAAATATTATTACAAAACAAGTCCTTTTCTGTCCAAAAGACCAAATTACCCTTCTAAGGTAAAATGACCAATTAGCCCTTTTTTATTATAATTACATAATAAACATGTTTTGGCGTTACAAATTCTCCCCTCCTTTAAGAGATTTCGTCCCCGAAATCATACAAAAAGTTGAGGGTATTTTTCCCTCATCTCACTTTCGGTCTCCCACGTCATGTCGGAACCTTTGTGATGACGCCAAAGTACTTTCACCATGCTGATCTTCTTATTTCGCAGCTGTCTTATCTTGCGGTCTAACACCCTCTCGGGTTGTTCCGGATATCTCAACTTTTCATCTACCTCAATTTCAGCAAGAGGTACATGTTGAGACTTATCAAACAAAGTTTTCCTCAAATGGGACACATGAAATACATCATGTATACCCTGAAGTTCATCAGGTAACTCCAATCTATACGCCACGGCTCCAACTCTTTGGGATATACGGAAGGGTCCAATGAAACGAGGACTCAACTTTCCTTTCTTTCCAAAACTAATTAGGCCTTTCCAAGGGGATACTTTGAGCATTACCATGTCCCCTATTTGGAATTCTATTGGTTTCACCCGTTTGTCCGCGTACTGTTTCTGTCGATTCTGAGCTACCTTCAAATTTTCTCGTATCAGCTTGATCTTTTCTTCTGTCTGTGCTACAATTTCGGGTCCAGCCAATGGCTTTTCCCCAACTTCAGTCCAGCAGGTCGGAGTACGGCACGGTGCTCCATACAAGGCTTCATACGGGGCCATCTGAATGCTGGAATGATAGCTGTTATTGTACGCGAATTCCACTAAAGGCAAATGATCTTCCCAGCTTCCACCGAAGTCAATGATACAAGCTCTCAACATGTCTTCCAAAGTCTGGATTGTTCATTCACTCTGACCATCGGTCTGCGGGTGATATGCGGTACTCATAAGTACTTTTGTACCCAGTTGCTCTTGAAGACTCTGCCAAAACCGGGAAGTAAATCTACTATCTCGGTCAGATACAATCGATGCTGGGAATCCATGCCGACAAATCACCTCATCTATATAGATTTTCGCCAGCTGATCTACCCTGTACTTTTCTTTATATGGTATGAATTGTGCTGATTTGGTCAATCGATCCACAATTACCCATATAGAATCATAACCTCGCGGTGTCTGCGGCAACTTTGTTACAAAATCCATAGTAATATGATCCCACTTCTTCTCTGGAACCGGCAATGGTTGTATTTCTCCATACGGTTTCTAATGATTTGACTTCACTTGCAGACATGTCAAACATCTTTCTACATATCTTCCAACATCTCTTTTCATTCCGGGCCACCAATACATCGGTTTTAACGTTCGATACATCTTGGTACTGCCCGGATGAACTGCATATCGACTAAAATGGCTATCTTCTAGAAGCAAATTCCGCGCTTCTCCTTGTTTCGGGACCCATATACGGCCTCTGAATTTCTTCAATTTCCGAGCATTTTCTTCCAGATGCTTCAAATATCCAACCATTCTTTCGCTTTTTACATTCTCCGGCTTACACGCTTCTTCTTGTGCTGAACGAATCAATTCTGGTAACCGGCTTACTACACCCATACATGCGGATGTAATTTTCAGAGGAGCTTCTTTTCGGCTTAGAGCATCTGCCACCACGTTCGCCTTACCAGGGTGGTACAGAATTTCAAAGTCAAAGTCTTTAAGGAGATCCATCCACCTTTGCTGTCGCATGTTAAGCTCCTTTTGATTAAATAAATACTTCAAACTTTTGTGGTCCGTATAAACAACAAATTTCACACCATATAAATAGTGTCTCCACAACTTCAATGCTAAAACCACCGCAGCTAATTCCAGGTCATGAAATGGATACTTCTTCTCAGCATCTTTTAATTGGCGGGACGTATAGGCTATGACCCGACCTTTCTGCATTAGAACACACCCAAGTCCGACTCTAGAAGCATCGCTGTAGATCACATACTCTTCTCCGCTTTGTGGTAGTGCTAACACCGGTGCTTCACATAGAGCTTGTTTCAACTTCTGAAATGCTTCTTGCTGCTTTTCGGCCCACATAAATTTTTCACCTTTCTTAGTCAACTTGGTCAACGGGGCAGCTATCGAGGAGAAATTCTCGACAAATCTTCTGTAATAGCCTGCCAAACCAAGAAAACTTCGTACTTCAGTGGGACTTCTAGGCGGTTCCCATTTCATCACGGCTTCAACCTTTGCTGGATCTACCTTCACCCCTTCGACATTAATTACATGGCCAAGAAATTGGACTTCCCTTAGCCAGAATTCACACTTGGAGAATTTCGCATACAGCTTTTCTTGTCGAAGCAGCTTTAACATCTGTCGCATGTGTACCTCATGTTCAGCTTGGCTTCGAGAATACACCAAGATGTCATCAATAAACACTATCACCGAGGTATCAAGGAACGGTCGACACACCCGGTTCATAAGATCCATGAATACGGCTGGAGCATTGGTTAACCCGAAAGGCATCACCAAAAACTCATAGTGACCGTATCGTGTGCGGAAAGCTGTCTTTGGAACGTCAGACTCCCGTATCTTCAACTGATGGTAACCCGACCTCAGGTCAATTTTGGAAAAGTAAGATGCTCCTTGTAGCTGGTCGAACAAGTCATCAAGTCGTGGGAGCGGATACTTATTCTTCACCGTGATCTTATTCAATTCCCGATAGTCAATACACATGCGCATTGACCCATCTTTCTTCTTGACAAACAAAATAGGGGCTCCCCAAGGCGATGTACTCAGTCTGATAAAACCCCTGTCTAACAGTTCTTCCAGTTGCTTTCGCAGTTCCACCATCTCTGAAGGTGCTAAACGGTATGGAGCTCGGGCAACATGTGCAGCTCCCGGAACCAGTTCAATCGTGAACTCAACCTGTCGATCTGGTGGTAACCCTGGAAGTTCGTCTGGAAACACATCTGGAAACTCGTTCACCACATTCACATTCGCTACCCCCACTTTAATTGGTTGAGCCACCGATACGTAAGCCAAATAGGACATCCCTCCTTTACTGACACAGCTTCGGGCTTGAGCAAAGGAGATAACTGGCATTCTCAACCGAGGTCGTTCACCCTGAATCTTCATCCATTCCCCCTCCGGTGATAAGACTGTAATACTTTTATTCCTACAATCCATGTTGGCGTAATTGGTTGCTAACCAATCCATCCCCACAATTACACCAAATTCATTGGTAGTCATCGGCTTCAAATCTATAGGGAAAGTGGTCCCGTAGATTTTAAGCTGACAATCTTCCAAGTGTTCAGAAACCCAAACATATCTACCGTCCGCTATGGCTACTTCTAAGCTTTCATCCATTGGGGTTAACGGTACATTCAAGCGAGACATCAGGGACTCTGATACGAAACAGTGTGTAGCCCCCGGATCAAAAATAACATATACAGGTATGGAATTAAGAGTGAAGATACCTGTCACCACATCTGTCTTCTCACGGGCTTCTTCCACAGTCATCTGGAAAGCTCGCGAGGCCACTGGTCGTCCCCTGTTCTTCGACTCTTCTTTCTTTCCCACTTGATCATCCCTGGGTCTTTCACTGTAGACACCAGATTTCAGTTGGGGACAGTTCGAACGAATGTGATCTGTAGCTCCACATTGGTAACATCTTCTTTCCGCCCGACATTCCCGTGTAAGATGACCCGTTCTTCCACAATTTCGGCAGCTAACTAACCCAATATCACTGCGACAACTGCCCGTGTGCCTTTTTCTGCATTTTTCACACCACTTCCCTTCCTCTTTCTGGCCTTTCCCCTAGACCCGGATTGTTGCGACTTTTTCTAAGGCGTCCAACCTTGATCTTCCGCCTTTCGTTTCGTTTCCAAAACTATCTTTTCGTCTTCTTGTCGCTTCAATTCTGTTTCTCTTTCTGTGGCTCGATCCACCACTTGCCGGAAAGTAGGTAATTTCCGCGGTTGCAAGATTTCTCTAATTCGGGTCGTCAACCCCCAGACATACTTATCGATCTTTCTCTTTTCAGTATAGATATGGTGTTCCGAAAACCTAGCCTTCTCCAGAAAGCTAAGAGTATATTCCTGAACAGATCGGGAACCTTGTTCCAGATGCAGGAATTCATCCTCCAATTGCTTTATCGCTACTTCGGAACAATACTCTTCATTGAACTTATTCTTGAACTGTTCCCACGGTACTGATTCGGTTGCATCAAGATTCAAAGACTTGTAGTAAATTTGCCACCAGTGTAGTGCACTGCTTGTGAGTTGGTTCGTGGCAAATTCTACTTTATCATCATCCGCACATTTGCTTACTCGGAACACCTTCTCAATATGCATGATCCATTCCATAGCTTTGACTGGATCATCTGTCCCCGAGAATTCCTTTGGTTTACAACCAAGGAAGGCTTTGTAAGTACACCCAACTTTCTTTGTAGAGGCTTCCCCTCCTTGTGTTTCTTTCACTGCCCGGGCCCGACTTTCTCCCTGACTTTCATCTTCTGGCTGCCTGTCATGAATACTTTTTGCAGCCTCTTCACTAGGATTAGGATTGACACTCGGGTTAGGATTGCCACTCGGGTTGGGGTTATTCGTTAACGTAGGCATCATTTGCCTAACCATTTCTTCTACAATAGCTTGTATATCAGGTGGATTTTCTCCCACCGGTTCCCTAGCTGGTGCTCTCGCTCTTCGTCCCACAGAGCCGCGTGACCGAGCTGGTCCACTTCTTGCAGTTCCACGTGAATTCGCACCAGTGGGATTACTTCGTGTATTTCTCATACTTCAAAATTTCAGCAAACCGTTAGATTACATATATAATAACAAACTTATATATATCTAACAGTCCATTTATCTGTTTTTCTCTCAAGGTTTAAGTCCAGGAATCTAGTCTAAGACACCTAGTTCACTTAAACCACGGCTCTGATACCAACTTGTAACACCCGACTTATTAACAAAACACCCCTTAATTTTTTTTTTTCAAAACCAAATATTTTACAAACAAACCATAAGTAGGGGTATTAGTTAATACAATACGAGTACAAGCGTATCACGAAGTACAATACATAAAATATTATACATTCTTCAAGCCGGGTCGTCACTTCAAATACTAAATTCTCAGTCACGGACTTTATCTTTTCCCTTGGCGGGATCACGCTCACCTGGGACATATCAATAAAACCGTGAGCTATAAAGCCCAATGAGTAATCAAATCAAATATAACATGTATAAGAATAAAATTCTCTATACAAAATCAAACATGCATTCTCATGCAACACAAAATCATATATGGCTCACGGGTTATCCCGCTTTTGCCTAGACTCACGGCTCCGTTCTTGCCATCGTAATGACTCACGGCTTATCCGGTCTTGTCTATATAAGTTTGACTCACAGCTCCGTTCTTGTCTATTATAGACTCACGGCTTATCTGGTCTTGTCACGTCACAGTTTACATAGATATATTGACTCACAGCTCCGTTCTTGTCTATGGTAGACTCACGGCTTATCTGGTCTTGTCATATTTCAAATCATGTAATTTGTCATTTTTGTCCCCCAAAATCATATTCATCTGCAGCTGCTCATATACCATATATCACAACGGATAACAGTGAGATTACTCACCTGAAGGCTTGCTACTACTAGCTTTTGTCGTTTCTTGCCTTGAAATGAAACCCGCAATATTTTGTCCCGTACCTATAATTCCATTCATTTCATAATAATTATAGGTTAATATACCATTTCAGTTGGTTCTAATGCACAAGAGTCTAATATAAGACCAATTCCAAGCATTAACCATTGGTATAAAAATTTAATACACTTCCCGAAATACGCGTATTCTACTACAGTACTTTCAGGAGGTCGTATTTGTATTCCGATAATTTTCCATTAAGTTTTACAACGTATTAGACCTATGTTTAAAATTTCAGGTCAATCGGATAAGCCTAGCATTGAAATCAAACTTGGAAAATTCACAGAAGACAAATTGGTTTCTGCCCAGGTCTCGAGTCACGACCAACACCCTGGTCGAGTCGCAAAGGGTACTCTTCGAGTCGCGAGCGACCCCATGGTCAAGTCGCGAGCGCTGGACAGTGTGCAGAAACTCCGATTTTGTGCTAGAATTTTCCATTTTTCCAATTTAAGCACTTATTGCTCGACTTAATCGGTTGGGGTTTATTCCTAGGCTAAAACCTTACATTTTAACAAGGTTTTTAACCTTCAAAACCCACCCAATCAATCATATGAAGATTTAGGGTTCTTAGTTCTAACAACCCTAAAACTTCAATTTCATCAAAAATAACAATCTACTTCCATTTTCTTGAATTAAGCCCTTATTAGCATGACTTAATGGAAGTATTACATCATTTTAATCACTCAATCATAACTGTAAATGCAGTTTTGAGTTCTACAAAAACACATCAAGAACACACAAACTAGAACTTGGAAAACTTACCTCCAAAACTTCCAATTCTACCCTTTGAAGCCAAAAATCAAATTGTAAGCTTCAATTCTTCAAGAACTCTTCAAAATTTCTGAAAATCAATCACAAAAACCCTCTCCCGTAACCTCTCAAAATTTGCACACAAATGGGAGAAGCTTCCAACCTTTTATACTTCCAGAAATTGCATTTTGGTCCTTGAAGTTGTATTTCTTAAACTTTTGCCACAACTAACAAAGTTTATGACAAAAATCAGATTTTATAACATTTTAAGTCCAAGACTCAAAATATTATTACAAAACAAGTCATTTTCTGTCCAAAAGACCAAATTACCCTTCTAAGGTAAAATGACCAATTAGCCATTTTTTATTATAATTACATAATAAACATGTTTTGGCGTTACATTAATCATCAACGATTATAACTTTTGTGCAACTTTAATATAATTATAATCATTTATGATTAAATATATGTCTGTATAAATTATTAGAATAATTATAATAATTTCTAATCATTACTGAATTTGTATACACAACATTATAATTTGTAAATTATTTTATTAATATCTTTGAACTCGATTTTACAGGTGTGAATCAAAAAATAACAATGATCACGTGTGCCTACTATTTGTTTATGATTAAAATTGCATTGTATTTTTTGTCCATATTGTGTTGTAATCATCGATGATTAAAATTACATTGTATTTTTTTATCTACTTTGTGTTCTATATTTATTTATGATTACAATTGTAGCTGATTTTTTAATATATACATTGTTATTTATTCATTTATGATTACACACGTATTTCTTTTATATCTATACTGTGATTTATTCGTTCATGATTACAAATATATTGTATTTTCTAACTTTGCATTGTATTTTATAACCATTTATGAATGAAATTATATGAATCAAATGACACAAGAAAAAATATATTTTGACGGGAAAATTATTATTGCTATCTATTAATAAAATAAAATAAAAACTAAAAAATAAGTAAAAAACAAACGACGCTATATGATCTGAAATTATAAAAAAAATAAAATAAATTTATTAGTTTTTTTTGGTAACTAACAATCGGAATTCTAGATTTTAGGAAATTATAATTTTAAATAATTTAATTGAAATATATAATTACTAATATGTCCTTATAAATTGATTGATCCAGAACTTGTCTTAGGATCTCAATCTTTTTGTTGGTCTCGATTGAACTTCTCTCTCTCTTTCTATATATATATATATATATATATATATATATATATATATATATATATATATATATATATATATATATATATATATATATATATATATATATATATATATATAGAGTTAGATTCAGATACAGATTTTAAATATTGTACATACGTAGGACTCAATATCGTCCATATATGATTCAAGGATACGATCGGTATTTTCCCCTCTCTCCTTCTCTCACGCTCACAATCTCTCTCTCTCTCCTATCTCTCTTCTTCATATATGATCGGCCGTAACCCTCCTAGAAACAAATCGTGCACAAAATTAATCGATCGGGATTGTGTCATCGTTGAAGATATGTCGCCCGGGTTTGGAGGTTCAAGCAGTTCGTATGAACGCACCACGTGTTGGCGGAAGCTTCGCCGTGTGGGGCGGATTGTTCTCCACCTTCGATTGCACCATGGTCTACGTTCGCCAGAAGGAAGATCCGTGGAACTCGATCATCTCCGGCGCCGCCACAGGAGGTTTTCTCCAGATGCGCCAAGGTTTGGGACCCGCCACTCGATCTGCTATTTTTGGGGGTGTTTTGTTAGCCATGATTGAAGGGGCTGGGATCGTGCTTGGTAAGTTTCTTAGCGATCAACAGCAAATTCCTGTGATGATTGAAGAGGCGCCACAGCCAGCGCCTAATGATTCTTCACCATCTTGGTTTGGTGGTTTGTTTGGCGGTAAGCAAGAAGAACAGATTCCGAAAGTGATTCATTCCCAACTTTCTTCTCGTATGATGTTGATTAAGTTCTGAATTGTTGAAATAAAGTTCAAAAATTAAGTCATCAATTTTTGAAATATCTCCTAAATGTTTCAGTTTCATATCTTTTGATGTTTGAAAATAACAAACAGGGTATGCAGGTAATAATTCTCGAAATTCTAAGGAAGATGTATGGGAATTTGATGAGCCCTTTGTTTGAGGAACTCAAAGACAACGAACAACTTGATGAAGGTAATCTTAGAGGGTTACAAAGTTTGAGAATTGCTTTGAATTTGGATTTTGAACTCCTCAAATCGATCAACGACAGCAACAAGAGTTTCTAGGTAATTTTATTAATCTTTTGTTCAGTTATTATTATTATTGTTTTGTGAACCAATTTCTTTAAGTGGGTTTTGCAATTGAGCATGAGTAGATCTTTAGGTGTCATTCAAAATATGTTTTTATCTTACCTTTGTCTAATTCCTTTTTTTTCGATTCTTTTGTTAAATTATTCGGAGAAGTTGAATTATTATAGAGATTAATGGTGTATTTTGTCATAGGGGTATAAAGAATGGCGTAAAGGAACCAAGACAGGTAAAATTCTTGACCACATTATTTATGCAATTTACAACTACATATATTTCAACATATGAAAGACGTTTGGCACTTAGTATTCTTAGAGAATGGGTGGGTGTTATGCAGTATTCTTAGAGAATGGGTGGGTGTTTGAGACCATGGGGTGGAAGGAAAAAAAAAGGAGTACCTAATGAAATATTCTTAGAGAATTGGTGAAAACAAAAGGAGTACCTGATGAAATATTCTTAGAGAATTGGTGAAAAGGAAAGGAGTATCTGATGCAATATTCTTAGTGAAAATTTGTAAATGCAGGACCGGATCCAGTTGATTCTTGAAGAATGGAATTGATGTTGAAGGTTATTATGTGGTATTCTCTAAGAATGGAACGAGAAATTGAAATTGATTCGTGAAGAATGGAATGTAGCAAATGCAAATTATTGAATGGAAAACATTATCGAAGTTGATTCTTCAAGAATGCATTGATTCTTCAAGAATTCTTCGCTTGCAAAGATGACCCAGAAAGGAATACATCCATACTTGTAATTTAGAATACAATTGATGTAATTTGGATTTAATTTTTATGAATGTTTGTTATTGCATTTGTAATTTGTAATAAGAAATATTATTATTTTGACGCGATTGTTTTTATTGAAAATATACATTCATATTCTTTAAGAATGTTAATTCTAAAAAAATCTCTTGAATGCAACCGTATTCTCTAAGAATGAAAAAAATATAGGAGAACGAACTGGAAAAGAAAATGTTTTGAACGTGTTGACAGAAATTCGATTCTCAAAAAATCTGATTTGGTTTGAATATATTAGATAAAATCTGAGAATTGATTTGATTTATATTAATTATTTTGACTTAGTTACCTAATATGTAGGTAATATTTTATTTCTCTCTCCTATTAAAATGTCATATTTGCCCTTATAATTAATTAAGTCTAATTATATAGTATACGTCAACCCATGACAATAATGTGTACCCTCAATTTACAGCCTTTCATTCTTTTAATCTAATGGTCTAAAATTGGTTCTACATTCACACAATAATTACCAAATGTATTTAATACTAACTATATATATATATATATATATATATATATATATATATATATATATATATATATATATATATATATATATATATATATATATATATACACTCTCTCTCACACATACATGTAGAATCGAATAACAAAAAAAATTGGTAGGAATGATAAGAAGTACATCATTTGCATATTTTTTTTGACAAAACAACAAAATCAATCCTTAAATGATTCAAAAGAAATGATTTGCATAACCCTCCCGGAAAAAACACATCGAGAATTCATTTTTCTCAATGGTTCATTAAACTTTTCCGAAAAATGGATTAAAAATTGAGTTAGTAAATGATGTATGTCGAAACGTTTTTTTCAAAAGTTTGTTTTGCAAATATTGGTTTTCCCATCATCTAATTATTCATGTTTATTTGTTAAAAATAATACAAATAATTTAATTCTTAATATTCCTACCAAAATTTTCTTATCGCCGGATCCCATTATAATAAGATGTTTGAAACCAAAGTACAGTAGTTTTGTAGTATGTTCCTCGATTGCTGATGTATTTCGTGTAATCCTGTTAAAAAGGCCTAACAATCCGATTTCACATTATATAATAATAACTTTGTAAAAAACTTAAACTTCCAAAATCAATCGGTCTAACAGTTTCAATAAAACTCAACACAATGATTTATCTCCCGGATAGCAAGTAATTGACAAAAAGAATAGTTGGATTGAAAAGTCAAAAAGGAATAGTTGTCCTTGTGTCGTCTTCCAAAGTCACCGCCAGGCCCCAACGATTGTTGAAACATCTTGACCACATACATTACCAAGTAAAACTTGCAACTGGAGTCTTCAAAGTCCTACCATAATGCTTGCTTTTAAATGTTCAACGTATTTTAAATATATCGATTCTAGATAACGTATGGCTTATCGGTTTTATTTATAAATTAGTCATTATATCTACGAATTGCATAAAATAAAATTAAATGACTAAAATATGTTTAATAATAATTTTAAATATGTTGGAGTTTGTGTTCACATAAATAAAAAAAGACAAAATTACATAAATGGTCATTGTGGTTTTCAAAAAATATCTATGCAGCTCTTTTTTAATGCAACTAGACATGGATGGTCCCTTTCACCAATACTTTGTATGTCGCTGGTCATTTTGACTAACAACGTCAGTTTTGGTCTGTTTGGACCTCTCACGTGACCTCAACATGGGGGCCAAAATAGTCTTTTCGCAATAGACCCTTCTCATTAACGTAAACGTCGGGCTATATAACGCTTCATGCTTCAATCTAGCACACAGCTGACATTTCGTTTTTATTTCTTCTTTTTATAATTTATTTAACACGTTTTAATTCATTTTTAGTTTAAATCGCATGCATATTTTCTATTTTTATATTTTTTATCACTCGGGAAACTTTCTAGTCTTTTGTGTTTAGATACAGAATTTATTAAATTCTAACGAGAGCGGGACGAGTCATGCGGGAGAATTTAGCAGAGGCATATCGGGACGATATTTTGCGAATCACGGAATTTTCGGAGACTTGGATCACTATCGGAGTTGGATTTGAAGCAAGCAAATGGACCAAGAATAAATATTTAGGCTCCTTTGGGTTTACTTAGCCCAAAATGGTGGTCAAAGAATTCAAATTTCGGGTTCAGACCAAAGGAGACAAGGCCCCTTTTTGCGAGTTATACCAGATCAGGCCCGAACTGGGTTTTTTGGCCAGTCACGCGACCCGCGTGACTTTTTAGCCTCACGTGACTTTTTAGCCTATCCTTGCGCGACCCGCATGACTTTTTAGCCTCGCGTGACTTTTTAGCCTATCATTGCGCGACCCGCGCAAATTGTCATGAGGGACATTTTTGTCATTTCAAGTGTGGGTCAGCTATATGGGGTAGGAAAAAAAGGGTTTTTCTTCGTCTTTTTGACTGAAAAATGTGGGGAGCAAGAGGAGAAGCTTCGGTAAAGTTCTTGGAGCCATTTTTCTACATCTCATTTCCTTTGGATTTGTAGCTTCGATACACTTATGTTTGGTACATTTCTTCACATTTTCATGTTTGTTGTTTTAGCCATGCTTGGCTAAAACCCTTAATTTCAATATTGGGTGTTAATCTTTTAGCAACTAAAACATCTTGAATGGTTTATGAGTTCAAGTTCATCCATGAATGAAATCTTTGTTTGACATTCTATGATCGTTCTTGTGTTTATTTCCATGGTTAAAAATGCTTGAATGATTATTGTTATTTACTTCTTTGATTACGATATTGATTTTGGAAGTAATTTAGTAACAAATGGTTTTTATGGATGCTTATTATCTCATAAATAATCATCAGATTTTATCCCTAAAAATTAGAGTGCAAGCTTTTGTAACTTTTGTTTAGAATTGGTGACTCTTGGAACTTAATGCTAATAAACTTATTTGAACCAAATGCTTATTTGAGTCATGATTTTGATTAAGACGGATTTAAGAGCTTTTCTAATGTCTTTATGAATTAAGAGGGTCTAGATTACTCAAGCCTTTGAGTTGTTATAGTCAATATTATTGAATTTAGACATTGCACCATAAACCATGTTGATAAATGAACTAGTTGCACTAGATTATAATCTAAATATTGATCTTTTACCCATTATTGAATTTTACTCTTTAAGTTGCTTATTTTTATTGAAATCATTTCGCCAAAATTTGTGACTTAATCTTGTCTTTACTTTCAACTAAAACAATCAAACCCCCATCTTTTTATTTTATTTTGTTTAAAATTATATATTGTTTTTAATTGATCGCATAATTTTACAAACCGAACCAATCTCCGTGGATACGATCCCTTTATCGCTATACGTAAATTTGTGTATTAGAAATAGGGTTTATTTTTGTTGGCATCGACAACCACAAACAGCTCTGTGTTTTCTTATTCACCTCCTTCTGAAAGCATATTGTGTTCACGTGGTAGGTCATGCATTGTGGTTACCTCGTGGACGAACACAAATCCAGGCGGAAGATTTTGGTGTTGCAAAGGTAATGGTTCATCATGTGGGTTTTTAGGGTGGTTTGGCCCACCGATGGGTTCTAGGGCAGTCGAAGTCATACCTGGATTGCTACAATCTATGAACAGAGGTCAAGAAATGAATGTAAGACATCAAGAAATTAATGCAACATTGCGACTTCAAATTAGGTGGTTGAAGTTGGGATTGATTTGTTGTTGGCTTTTGACTTTCATGTACATGTTATTTGCATAATCTTAGATTTAGGGTTTATGTGGTTTTGTTGGTTTTAGTCAGAAAAGGGTTGTAATCCGTTCAATGTATGTTGTTTTAAGCCGAGTTATATGAAAATATATGACTTAATGAGTTTTGTTAAGAAATGACATATTCAATCTTTTTTATTCAGTATTTTTTAAGACATGAATTGGTCTAATGTATTAATTAAATTGACTAAATCTTTGTTTGTAAACAACTAACATGATTTAATCACTACATAATGACTGTAACACCCCAATTCCGAAAATTTCTAAAATTCATTTATTACCAAGGTTTCAATAAGATATTTATTCCAAAAAGTAAGACTGTTCAATATATTCATTAAACCAACAGCGGAAACATTTGAAAATACTAATATAGTTCATTAACATAAATCTCTTGTATGCGATGCACCGCCATCACACCTTGCCCTTCCCTTTATCATTTGAAATACCTGAAATGTTATAAAATCAACGGGTAAGCTTAAAGCTTAGTGAGTCCACAAATTACCATACATGCCCACACATTAAACAACCCGTCCTCGAGAACGACCCGACCCTACCCGCCATACAACAGCTACGGGCGTCCATCATACAACAGCTATGGACACGGGAAGGTTCTACCCATCATACAACAGCTATGGGTTCTCGGTTATGGCCCAGCCCATCATACAACAGCTATGGGACAAGGCAATAGTCCAACTCGCCATACAACAGCTACGAGGGGACACGCATCAGTACTGAGCCCAACAACAAATAATCACAGATATAGAGCAAATCATATAACTGTAAATAACATACAAGATGCCTAACATGCAACATCATATAGTAAGGTGAGGATACTCACCTGATTCGAAACCGCACATATATACTTTAATATCTCCACTAGCTCGTCCACACACCTATATCCCATATATACAAAATGTCAAGCACTGACTAAACTTCTATAGACTTGCCTAGAGGTCAGACCCCACGTTTGGTAATCAACACCGGTCGAAACTAGGCTTTTGGGTCAAAAAGCCGCTCGCCGCGGCGCGACCTTTCTCTTACGCGTCGTGGACTATTATTACACTTACGGGGTTTTAGCCGAACCCGCGTCGCTGACATATCCTGTCCGCGCCGCGGACTCATATTAATCCAAGGTCTCTAAGCCCTAAATCAGTTCAGTCATCGACTAGGGTTTCATTCCATACCCTTCCTGGGATCAGAAACTACCCTAAGATCACTTCCTTATGGACATGCAAGTCCATGCATGTCCTTGGTCCAAACGCTAAGTGTTACAAGTCATCTAAGACTACTAATCAGGGGATAACACCATAAAGACGGGATAAAATGAAATATCAGAAGGTAGATCCTCTTACCTTGCTTCTGGAAAACGGAGGAATGCACCCGATCGGCTACAAGCCTTTCCGACGTTGCATCTCTTCCTTCAAACCTTCAAAGCCTTAGAATCGAAGAGCCTCTGCTGAACCCAGTCGACTCCTCTCCAGAGAACTTCCAAAAACACGAACCCTAGGGCTGGGGTCCTTTATATAGGCGTTTAAATCCGTATTAGGGTTTTTCACATTAGCGGCGCACCGTGCCGCAGATCTTTTAAAGCCGCGCCGCGTGTACAAAATCATTTGCGAATCCAGATCTCTTCCGAGCCGCGCCGCGGATCCGTCCTGGCCGCGCCTCGGCGGAACGGGTCTTACAATTCTCCCCCACTTAACTGGACTGCGTCCCCGAAATTCGCGCCGGTAAATAATTCTGGATAATGCCTCCGCATTTCCTCCTCCGGTTCCCAAGTCCACTCGGACCCTTTACGATGTTGCCACTGCACCTTAACTAATCCTATTGTTTTATTTCGTAAAGTCTTTATCTTCCTTTCAATGATGGCAATTGGTCGCTCCGCATAATTTAGACGTTCGTCTAACTGAATATCCTCCAAAGGCACTATTGTAGATTCCTCGGTAATGCACTTTCTGAGTTGTGAAACGTGGAACGTGTCGTGAATCTGACTAAGCTGCTCGGGCAGCTCCAACCGGTAAGCTACCTTACCTACTCGGGCGATAATTCGATATTGTCCAATGTACCTAGGGCCAAGCTTTCCTCGCTTCCTAAAACGAATACCTCCCTTCCAAGGTGACACCTTAAGAAGAACATAATCCCCAACTTGAAACTCGAGATCGGACCGCCGCCGATCTGCATAACTTTTCTGTCTACTCTGAGCCGTTAACAATCTCTCCCGTACCTTCTGAATTAACTCAGTTGTCTTGAGTACTACCTCAGTACTACCCAATACCCGCTGGCCAACCTCGCCCCAGCAAATAGGAGTCCGACATTTCCTTCCATACAACATCTTAAAAGGAGCCCTGCCAATGCTCGCGTGATAACTGTTATTATAGGAAAACTCAGCTAGAGGGAGATGGGAATCCCAGCTCCCGCCAAAATCGATAACACATGCCCTAAGCATATCCTCTAGCGTTTGAATCATCCTTTCACTCTGCCCATCCGTCTGAGGGTGATATGCCGTGCTGAAATGAAGGCGAGTGCCTAATTCCTCATGAAACTTCTTCCAAAACCTAGACGTAAATCGGACATCCCGGTCGGATATCACCGAGACCGGTATACCAATTCGAGAGATAATCTCATCTACGTAGACCTTGGCTAATTCCTTTGCAGAGAAGGTCTCTTGGATGGGGAGGAAATGAGCACTTTTTTGTCAACCTATCCACAATAACCCAAATAGTGTCCTTATGTCGAGGGGTTCTTGGCAACTTCGTGATGAAATCCATTGTGATATGCTCCCATTTCCATTCTGGGATCTCGAGAGGCTGCAATCTACCATGAGGCCGTTGGTGCTCGGCCTTGACCCTACGACAGGTCATGCATCTTTCGACAAACCAAGCTACTTCCCTATTCATGCCTGGCCACCAATAATATTCGCGCAGATCCCTATACATTTTAGTTGCTCCAGGGTGGATAGAGAACTTGGATTGATGTGCCTCTTCCAATAGTGTTTGACGAACCCCGCCCAGCTTCGGTACCCAAATTCTTGTTGGATTAGGTGTCTAAGCCATGACTAATAATTAGTATTTACCTAATTAATAGAAGCACAGTCCATTTGGGTTGCCCTCATGGCTGGAGGTTTGGTAGAAAATTCGGTAGAGAGAAAGGTTGATTTATTATGGGATTAATAAATCAACAGGAATTAAATAATATGGTTTATTAATATATTAAAGTGATAATATATTAATTAGAAACTATATTAATTAATTAGGAATTAATCCAGAATTAATTGGATTTAATTTGGGGATTAAACTAATTAATTAAAGGTGCAGGGACTAAAACTGTAATTATTCAATAGTTGAGTAAGTGACAGTGTATCAGTGACCAGTGGATTTCGAAATACATATATGGAAATATATGATTTTCGAAATTAATAATATAGATAAATAGGATTTGAATTATAAGATAAAAGGTTTATCTTATTTGAATTCAAAAAGGTTTATCTCTAAGGTTTATCAACTGGCCATTTGAAAAACTATAAATAGGGGTTCCCAGGCACCTCTGGAATTCGCCAATTCTCATAAGACTCTCTCTGGATTTCGTGACATCTCTCCTCTGCTTGGGTGTGACTTTCATTTGAGGCAGGATAATTTTGCTGCTCAGCTTCCAAGAATTAAAGGTTGGTTTTTCTGTTTTGATCTTTAGTTTCTTTTTCTGGCCTCTAGGTTTTTGTTATATGTTCAATTAGAAGAAAACATAGATCCTTATAGGTTGCATGTGAACTTAGGTTATTTAGTTCATGGATTGCTTAAAACCTTTCAGTGGTATCAGAGCCTGTATTGTTTTCTTGTTGAATGGTTATAACTGTTTTAGGGTTTAAGGCTTCTAAACCCTAATTTAATGAGGATCGATTTTTTGGATTAGGGTTTTGGAAACCCTAATCCCCCCCTTTGGTAATTTCGATTTCTAGCTATTAGGGTTTTAGAAGGTTTTCTATTTTTGGTAACTTTATTTGTTAATTAAAAGGATAACCTTAAACCTATTCCTAAAAATCGAAAATTAAGGGTTTAAGATAGGTTTTAATTAATTTGATTAATTTGGATAAACCTATCTTCATTTGAATTAATTTAATTAAATGTTAATTAAAAGATAATTCAAAAGGGATTTAAATTAATTTAAAATTTCGAAAAATTAATAGAAAAATCCAGAAAATTATTTTAAAATGTTTAAAATATTTAGATTTAATTAATTTAATTAATTGGTAATTAAAATTGATTAAATCGATTATAAGGTTTAATTTAATTCAAAATTTAATTGTTAAATTTGGTAAAATTAAAAGATAAACCTTAAATATTTTAAAGGGTTTTAAAATACATCTTATATATGTTATTAAAAGTTAATACTATATATATGAGATAAATTTGGTCAGTCAATTCAATAGTAGGCCTCATTCACGAAGCTGGTCTATAAAGTGGGTATAAGGAGACTGCCTATAAAATGGTAGTCTAATGGGTGAACACTCTCACCCACCGCTCGCCTGATCAGTGGAGGGTCGTTAGCCGAACAGTTTTGACAAGGACCACTTAATCATTAAAAGTATAATGATCAAAGTACTAGAACCTTACACAAAATCCCAATCTAGTTACTTTAGGAAAAATGTGAATTTGATGCTACCCCATGAAATTGCACATTGCACTTTATGAAACGTTGGTGGAGCGTGTGTGGTTTACCGGCACACCAATGGGGGTTCATAAAGAGTAGCAATGGGTGTCTCGGGTGTTATCATTGTTGATGGAGCGTGTGTGGTTTACCGGCACATCAATTTGAGATGATAATGGACCCCGAGAGCACCAAGCTAATTTGCATGGTTATTCACACCCGGTTTGTGATCCTCGGCATCCCAGTCACAAATGGTGGGGCATATCCGAGATTAAACATGCTATTGAACAGTTCAATAAATCTCATAAGAAACTAGGAATTCCATTATAATAAGATTATTTTTCCGCGGTGGAATCGGCTGAATCGTCATTCGCCTACCTTTATAAAATTTGCTTATAGATTACGGCATCCCTCTTCTATGTTGCAAATTGTTATAGTTGGATCCTAGCCTTATTTTATATTGGGTTATTATAAGGACCGACAAGTATCTAATTAAACTTACCTTCTTTTATAGATGTCTTCTGCTGATCAATCCGCTCCCCAATCAAACTCCAGTGTTCCCTCTATCCTCTCACTGTGTTCCAAGGTTCAATTGAACGGGACAAACTACAATGACTGGATTAGAAACATCAAGATGGCTCTGAGGTATGAGAACAAAGAGTATGTTCTCGAGACCGAGCTTGTCGATGTCGACCCCGAAACTGCTACTCCCGAGGAAATTGCCTCGTACCAAAAACATTCTGATGATGCGACCAAAGTGGCCTGCATCATGATTGCCACAATGAACCCCGAATTGCAGAGAATATATGAAGACTACTGGCCCTATGAGATGCACCGTGAGCTTGCGGAAAAGTTCCGTAAGCAAGAGCGCATCGAAAGGTGCGAAGTGGTCAAGGACTTCACGAACAGCAAGCCTAAAGATGGAGAGTCCATCTGTGCCCATGTGCAAAGAATGCAAGGTTACGTGGAGCGGCTTAGAAAGCTTGCGATGCCTGTACCGGAGGAGTTGGCCGTTGACATAGTGCTTAACTCCCTACCGAGTTCTTATGACCAGTTCAGGCTGGCTTATCATTTGAACAACAATCAGGCTAACCTGACTGAGTTGCATCGCATGCTTCGAGTTGCTGAAGACGGGATGAAGGGTAAAAGTGTACCCTCGGTTAATCAGCCCGTCCTAGCCATTGGAAGTGGCAGAGGAAAGAAAAGGAAGGGCCCTCCTAAGCAAAATTGGAGGGAAAAGGTTCAGGTCGGGTCATCCAACAATGGCTCGAGAACCAAGTCTTCCCAAATTCCTTGCGTAGCCAACCCCGATGAAGCCAACTGTTTTTACTGCAAAGAGAAGGGCCATTGGAAGAGAAGCTGCCCCAAATACTTGCAGGATGTCAAGGATGGGAAAGTAAAGCCATCGACAGCAGGTATATACACTATCTCTAAAAACTCACCATCTTCTAATTCTTGGGTCCTTGATACAGGATGTGGTTTTCACATTTGTTCTGATATGCAGGGCCTAAAGGAAAGCAGGGAGGTGGAGCACGGTAGACTGAACTTGATCATGGGCAATAGGAGATCGTCCCCTGTTACCAAGATTGGAGTTTATAGTTTAGTGCTTAGTAGTGAAGTTTGTATAGATTTATTAGATTGTTGCTATTCGCCAGAAATGGCAAGGAATATTATTTCATTTCACGCATTATTCAGACAAGGATTTCATTTTTTCTTTTGATAATAATATTGGATCTATTTCTGTTTTCAAAAATGGTATTTTGAATTTTACTGCTTATCCTTGTGATGGTGTGTATGAAACTGTGAAATGTGTTGACAATCTAGGACAAAGTGTAAATTATATTGATTCTACTAGTGATGTGGAAAAGGCATGTCTGTGGCATAGTCGGCTAGGGCACATCAGCAAGAAACGCATCGCCCAACTCCAAAAGGATGGAGTGTTGGAATCATTCGACCTCAAGTCGGATGATGTATGCGAATCTTGTCTGTTGGGCAAGATGACTAAATCACCTTTCAAAGGGTCTTTTGAAAGAGGTGAGGGTCTGTTGGACATCATTCACACGGATGTGTGTGGTCCATTCAGATCAACCACAAAAGATGGCACGCGGTTCTACGTGACTTTTACCGACGATTTTAGTAGATACGGTTATATCTACTTAATCAAGCACAAGTCGGACACCTTTGAAAAATTCAAAGAGTTTAAGAACGAAGTAGAAAATCAATTGGGCAGGAAGATAAAGATGCTCAGATCCGACAGAGGCGGAGAGTATCTAAGTATCGAGTTCCTAGACTATCTAAAGGAATGCGGAATAGTTTCGCAGTTGACACCTCCTAGGACACCACAGTTGAACGGTGTTGCAGAGAGGCGCAACCGAACCCTGTTGGACATGGTTCGTTCCATGATGAGTCGAGCTTCACTTCCCATTCACTTCTGGGGGTATGCCTTAGAGACTGCCGCCCATATCCTCAATCTTGTCCCAACTAAGAAGGTTGCAAAAACACCTCATGAGATGTGGACGGGGAAAGCTCCCTCGTTGGCACATATCAAGGTCTGGGGTTGTGAGGCTTTCGTTAGACGAGAGACTCAAGACAAACTCGCAGACAGAAGCGAAAGGTGTTTCTTCATTGGTTATCCCAAACAGTCCTTTGGATATCTATTCTACAGACCGAGCGAGGACGTGGTCTTTGTAGCTAGACGAGCGGTCTTTCGAGAGAGAGAGCTCGTATTCAAAGAGGACAGTGGGAGTACCATTGATCTGGAAGAAATTCAAGAGTCATCGGATGACGCAACCTTAGGAGAAACTAGCAACCAACATGAGGAAGAAGTTCCTGTTGGTCCGACAGATGTATCCTTACCTCTTAGACGTTCTGGTAGGGTTAGCATGCCACCCGAGTTTTATGGGTTCCATATAACTTCGGATGGGGACACGTTTGTCAGTGATAGGACACTGATAAATTTGGATGAACCTGCTAACTACCAGGAAGCAGTGGCGGGCCCTGAGTCTGCCAAGTGGAAAGAGGCCATGGATAGCGAGATCAAGTCCATGTATGACAATCAAGTTTGGAACTTGGTTGACAATGTACCGGGTCGAAAGACAGTCGGGTGCAAATGGATCTTCAAGAAGAAGACCGACATGGACGGAAAGGTACACACTTTCAAGGCAAGACTGGTTGCGAAGGGCTTTACTCAAACCCCAGGGGTTGACTATGACGAGACCTTCTCACCAGTAGCTAAGATAAAATCTATTAGGATTATGCTGGCCATAGCTGCATTTCATGACTATGAAATTTGGCAGATGGACGTCAAAACCGCTTTCCTTAATGGGAAGTTGACTGAGGATGTTTACATGAATCAGCCAGAGGGTTTTGTCGATGCAAAGTATCCTAATAAGGTGTGTAAGCTTGAGAGATCAATCTACGGATTGAAGCAAGCTTCTCGCAGCTGGAATCTTTGTTTCCATGAGAAAGTCAAAGAGTTTGGCTTTTCTAGGAGCGAGGATGAGTCCTGCGTATATGTCAAGGCTAGTGGGAGTATAGTCACCTTTCTGGTGCTGTATGTCGATGACATACTGCTCATGGGAAACGATATTCCAACCTTGCAAGATGTCAAGGCTTGGCTTGGGAAATGTTTCGCCATGAAGGACCTAGGAGAGGCTGCCTATATTCTTGGGATTAGAATATTGAGAGATAGGAAGAAAAGACTAATTGGACTTAGTCAGGGTACATACTTGGAAAAGGTACTAAAGAGGTTTAGTATGGAAAATTCCAAGAAGGGAGAGCTACCTATCCAAAGTAATGCGAAGCTGAGTAAGACTCAAAGTCCGAGTACAGACGAGGAAATAGCTGAGATGAGTCGAGTACCATACGCTTCGGCTGTGGGATCGATCATGTACGCTATGACGTGTACTCGCCCTGACGTGGCTTTTGCCTTGAGCATGGTCAGTCGGTACCAGGGTAACCCTGGAAGGGCGCATTGGATAGCTGTGAAAAATATACTCAAGTACCTGCGAAGGACCAAGAACATGGTGTTAGTCCTCGGTGGCAGTGATACCTTGAGAGTTGAAGGATATACAGATGCCAGCTTTCAGACGGATAGAGACAGTGGTCGGTCTCAGTCGGGCTGGGTATTCCTCTTGAACGGTGGAGCAGTGACTTGGAAAAGTTCCAAGCAAGAAACAGTGGCTGATTCTACGTGCGAATCAGAGTACATAGCAGCAAGTGAAGCGTCAAAGGAAGCGGCTTGGCTGAAGAACTTTATCGGTGACCTTGGAGTAGTCCCGAGTATTCAGGAGCCCTTGGAACTGTTCTGCGATAACGAAGGTGCGGTCGCCTTGACAAAGGAACCGCGAGACCATGGAAAGTCCAGGCATATCGACAGAAAGTACCACTACATCAGACATAGGGTAGAAGAAGGTCACCTCCTGGTAAAGAGGGTATCATCGGAAGATAATCCTGCAGATCCCTTGACAAAGGCTCTGAGTAGGATTAAGCATAATCAGCATGCTAGGAGCATTGGATTAAGAGATGATATAAGTTTTAGTAATTAGATAGGTTTCGAAACTTGTAACAATGTATTGTATTTGACTCTTGTGATTTAATAATAGAGATTTATTATGGTTTACTACTCTTGTCAATACTTTATCATTGTGTTTCATTTTGCATGTTTTACTTCCTGAATAATTGGATTATTCAAATATCCACAGTCGATTACACTTTAAGGGAGTAAGTGTGAAGTAAGACTGTCATGAACTGGTAATAGATTGTCTAAGGAGTTAGACATTGCAATTGGATTGCTGCACCATTCGTGAGTACTTGGAAATGGAGATTTGAGTATTGGATAAACCCGCGCTCAATAGATTGCTTCATGGATTTTATCACGAGCAATGTTGAGACGATAATATCTTTTGATCTTTAAGCTAAGACATATGAGTTATGATTTGCTAAGCGGTTGTTCATTGATAGTACGAAAACGCATCGGTAACTCGGTGTTATAAAACGTGCTGTTGTGAATGATTTGTCTGGTAAAAGACATAAGTATATGAGTCAAAGCTTATTCGTCCCTTGACCCTAAGGGGGAACAGATATCTGTAGGCCTCTCGATGATTTTGAAGTTGACTAAAATGGTTGGCCAACCGGGACTAAATTGGTAGTCAAGAGTCATATGCAAATCGGAAATCGAGGAACAGTGATTCAGACCAGATTGATTTTATCCATGTCTTGAGTCTGAAAATATCTTGTTGGACGGAGGATCATCTGATCACTTATCTATGGACAGGACTGATTAGATCAGAGTTTGGCATTGGTTTCTAGGAAGCTACAAGTGCTGGTTAATTAGAGGCTAAATTGGTAATTATAGTCATAGACTTATCCAAGTGGGAGACTGTTGGATTAGGTGTCTAAGCCATGACTAATAATTAGTATTTACCTAATTAATAGAAGCACAGTCCATTTGGGTTGCCCTCATGGCTGGAGGTTTGGTAGAAAATTCGGTAGAGAGAAAGGTTGATTTATTATGGGATTAATAAATCAACAGGAATTAAATAATATGGTTTATTAATATATTAAAGTGATAATATATTAATTAGAAACTATATTAATTAATTAGGAATTAATCCAGAATTAATTGGATTTAATTTGGGGATTAAACTAATTAATTAAAGGTGCAGGGACTAAAACTGTAATTATTCAATAGTTGAGTAAGTGACAGTGTATCAGTGACCAGTGGATTTCGAAATACATATATGGAAATATATGATTTTCGAAATTAATAATATAGATAAATAGGATTTGAATTATAAGATAAAAGGTTTATCTTATTTGAATTCAAAAAGGTTTATCTCTAAGGTTTATCAACTGGCCATTTGAAAAACTATAAATAGGGGTTCCCAGGCACCTCTGGAATTCGCCAATTCTCATAAGACTCTCTCTGGATTTCGTGACCTCTCTCCTCTGCTTGGGTGTGACTTTCATTTGAGGCAGGATAATTTTGCTGCTCAGCTTCCAAGAATTAAAGGTTGGTTTTTCTGTTTTGATCTTTAGTTTCTTTTTCTGGCCTCTAGGTTTTTGTTATATGTTCAATTAGAAGAAAACATAGATCCTTATAGGTTGCATGTGAACTTAGGTTATTTAGTTCATGGATTGCTTAAAACCTTTCAATTCTCTCATGGCAAGTTAACAAATCTCTACTATCTTTGACCATAGCTACCAACTAACCCACAATTCTCTCACCTTTTTGATTCTTGCTCTTGCTTGCTTCCACCTGAGCCTCCCTTATCAGCTCAAGCAGCGGTGTCATAATTGTCATCCTTAAACAAACGCCCCGAAGGGGTGCACCTAAAGCTTTACGACTTAACGCATCTGCTACCACATTGGCCTTCCCAGGGTGATAGTGTATCTCACAATCATAGTCCTTCAATACATCTAACCATCTCCTCTGTCTCATATTAAGATTTTCCTGATCCATCAGATACTTCAAACTCTTGTGGTCTGTGTAGATGGTGCACTTTACTCCATACAGATAATGTCTCCAAATCTTGAGAGCGAAGACCACCGCTCCCAATTCCAAATCATGAGTAGGATAGTTAGCCTCATGGGGCTTCAACTGTCGCGAGGCTTAAGCAATCACCCTACCTCATTGCATTAAGACTGTCCCCAACCCAGAAATAGATGCATCACAATAAACTACCATATCCTCCATACCTTCAGGCAAGGTCAAAACTGGAGCTTCACATAACTTCTGCCGCAACGTCTCAAAAGCTTGCTGCTGCTCCTCACCCCACCAAAAAGCAGCGTTTTTCTTAGTTAGCCGAGTCAAAGGTACGACAACCTTTGAGAAGTCTTGGATGAAATGACGATAATAACCAGCCAGACCCAATAAACTTCTAATCTCTGAGGGAGTCTTCAGAACCTCCCACTGCATCACGGCCTCCACCTTAGCCGGGTCTACCATGATTCCTTGCTCGTTAACGATGTGACCTAAAAACTGAACCTCCCGCAGCCAAATGTCACACTTGGATAATTTTGCATAAAGCTTTTCCTTCCTTAAGGTCTCCAATACCTCCCTTAAATGCTGTTCGTGCTGCTCCCTGCTCCGAGAGTAGACTAAGATATCGTCAATGAAAACTACAACCGACCGATCCAACATCGGTCGACACACCAGATTCATTAAGTCCATAAAAGCTGCAGGGGCATTGGTCAGTCCAAACGGCATCACTACGAACTCAAAGTGGTTGTACCTCGTCCGAAAAGCCGTTTTCGGGATGTCTTCCTCCCGTACTCGCATTTGATGGTATCCTGGCCGCAAGTCAATTTTCGAAAACCACGAAGCGCCCTGCAGTTGATCGAATAAGTCGTCGATGCGAGGTAATGGATATCTATTCTTCACCGTAAGCTTGTTCAACTCACGATAATCTATGCACATCCTACTCGAACCATCCTTTTTCTTAACAAACAAAATAGGCGCTCCCCAAGGTGAGCAACTGGGTCGAATGAATCCCTTATCTAATAGCTCCCGAAGTTGAATAGACAATTCTAGCATTTCTGGAGGCGCAAGACGATATGGTGCCTTAGCTATCAGAGCCGCACCGAGAGTTAAGTCGATCTTAAATTCCACCTGCCTCTTAGGCGGCAATCCTGGCAGGTCCTCGTGAAAGACATCAGGAAAATCCCGAACCATCGGTATATCGTTCTTTTTCTGCTTTGACTTCTCTTCCCGTGCATCCAAAACATATGCCACAAATCCCGAGCCTCCATGTTGAAAATGTCTACGTGCTCTAGCAGCTGAACAGAAAACTGCACCCTTATTCCTCCTTTCGCCCTGTACTACCAGCTCTCCCCCACTTGGGGTTTGGATCCACACTCGCTTGTTCTTACAGTCAATCCATGACTCGTGCTGACCCAACCAATCCATACCGATAATAAGTCGAGAGTCACTCAACGGTATAGGGATGAGATCAATCGGGAACTTAATTCCTTGAATCACTATTTCACTTCCCTGGTACACACTGGTCGCCTGTACGGTTTTATCATCCGCAATTTCTACCTCTAACGGCCGATGAAGAGTTCCTAAAGCGATACCGAAACCCTTTCCCAGAACGGCAGACGCAAAAGAATGACTAGCACCCGAATCAAACAGTATAAAGGTAGGCGTAGAGTTGACTAAGAAAGTTCCTAATCAAAGTATAATAAACACATTAAGTACACACACCACAAACATGAGGCAAGTAAAGAAAGAGTACCCGTGACGACGTCGGCGCATCCTGTGCCTCCTCGGCGGTCATGATGAATGCTCGACCCTTGGTCTTAGGGGCTTCCCCTTTCCCCTGCTTACCATCGGTAATCCGGAGTGTAGTGGGTGCCGGATTCTGAACCACTCCCTGAGTTAGCCGGGGACACTGGGCCTTGAAGTGGCCTACCTGATTACAATTAAAACAAATCTTGACCTCTTGACGACAATCTTTAGCATAGTGGCCCTCCTTCCTACACTTATGACATATTAACACCCAGCAACGCCCTTCATGATTCCTTCCACACTTACCACACTTACCCTGGATCCTTTGTCGTTGCTTTCCCTGATCTGCCCCTCGAAATTTCTTCGACACCTGCTGAGTCTGAGTAGGCGCCGGACACTTATGCTTTTGTTGGGTTTCTAGTTCCAACACTCGGGCCCGAGCTGCCGCTATCATATCAGTAAGAGTTTGGTGCCTAGCAGCAGACACAAATTCTCGAATGTCTGTGTGAAGCATCGCCAAGTATCGTGTCATCCTCATGCGCTCGGTTGCCGCAAACTCTGGACAGAAGAGTGCTCGCTCATTAAACTTTTTGGTGATCTCCGTCACCGTCTCAATAGTCTGGGTCAGATTCAGGTATTCCTGCGCCAAGCGTTCCATTTCCACCTGTGGAACATACTCCAGTTTGAACTGTTCCTTAAACTGCGGCCACGTAATGGCATCCAACTGAGCAGGAGTGAGATATTTCGTTCGTATCTCTCACCAATCCTTCGCACCCTCTCTTAAAAGATTCGCCGCAAACGTTACCTTGGAGTTCTCAGGACAGGAACATGTGCGGAAAGCACCCTCCACCGCAGAAATCCACCGCATGCTAACAATCGGATCCCTGCCCCCATAGAACATCGGAGGCGAACAAGCCGAAAAGTCCTTATAACTTGCATCCCTAGCACGTGATGTGCCCTGAGTAGCCAGTCGCTCCTCAAGCATTGCCCATAGCTCAGCCTTAATCGTACCAAAGAACTGAGGTATCGCAGCCAACACTTCTCGCGAAACCTCCTTCGCTATCAGGTTGCGGAGATTTTCATCAGTCGGTCCTCCCCCACTAGAGGTACCCGCATCTGGTCCACCATTACTTCGAGTGATTGCCATTCTGAAATGCGCAAAAAATTTAATATCAATGCCCGGGTCACTCCTATCTACCCAACTATTTGACCTTCTAGGACTTTGGTTGACTACTCTTGACTCAAGCGTGAATCCTATGCTTTCGGTAATACTGGCCTGGTACTACCTTCCACACCCATTTGTCCTTGTTCCAAGTTCTTCAATCATCCTCCTAAAATGTCACACACACACTAAACCATTTCCTATGACTCCTGCGGTCATGCACCGTGGTGCCTAATCTTTTGATCTAACTCTCCATCTCACACGTGCCTAAGAGAACTACTGCTAATGTCGTCGAGTCGCCTCACGAACGCACAACCGTACACAATCATGAATAAGATAGACGTCTGAATAGCTGATCTACCCTAAAGTCACAACCAAACAAGGAACAGCCAGTAAGGCCATACCAAGAATTCTTAGGCCATCTTACCCTAATTGTATATAACCTACCAGCATTCACTAAGCAACCTAACGATAGTAGCATAAAATTCCAAAACAGCACATATGACACAAAACAGTCTACAAAGTATATTATCCAGGCTATTTTACATCCTAGCATAATACATTTTATCACATAACACAAACTTGGCATGGGTAATTGGGAATCACAAAACTTACTTGAGCTCGGCTAACGGTTCGCATCGCATCATCCAAATCCCTCAAACCAAGGCTCTGATACCAATTTGTAACACCCCAATTCCGAAAATTTCTAAAATTCATTTATTACCAAGGTTTCAATAAGATATTTAGTCCAACAAGTAAGACTGTTCAATATATTACTTAAACCAACAGCGGAAACATTTGAAAATACTAATATAGTTCATTAACATAAATCTCTTGTATGCGATGCGCCGCCATCACGCCTTGCCCTTCCCTTTGTCATTTGAAATACCTGAAATGTTATAAAATCAACGGGTAAGCTTAAAGCTTAGTGAGTCCACAAATTACCATACATGCCCACACATTAAACAACCCGTCCTCGAGAACGACCGGACCCTACCCGCCATACAACAGCTACGGGCGTCCATCATACAACAGCTATGGACACGGGAAGGTTCTACCCATTATACAACAACTATGGGTTCTCGGTTATGGCCCAGCCCATCATACAACAGCTATGGGACAAGGTAATAGTCCAACTCGCCATACAACAGCTACGAGGGGACACACATCAGTACTGAGCCCAACAACAAATAATCACAGATATAGAGCAAATCATATAATTGTAAATAACATACAAGATGCCTAACATGCAACATCATATAGTAAGGTGAGGATATTCACCTGATACGAAACCGCACAGATATACTTTAATATCTCCACCAGCTCGTCCACACACCTATATCCCATATATACAACATGTCAAGCACTGACTAAACTTCTATAGACTTGCCTAGAGGTCAGACCCCACGTTTGGTAATCAACACCGGTTAAAACTAGGCTTTTGGGTCAAACAGCCGCTCGCCGCGACACGACCTTTCTCTTACGCGTCGCGGACTAGTATTACACTTACGGGGTTTTAGCCAAACCCGCGTGGCTGACATATCCTGTCTGTAAGAACTTGCGAAAAAGTTGTAAAAGGGTAAAACGGTCTTTTGACACGTTGTAAGATTACTATGTAAAATAATATGTATTTGTGAAATAATAATATAAGAAATAAGAGATTATGCGAAATTTGGAGTTTTACCGCGTGAATAGTGAAATTTGACCAAAAAGGGCAAAATGGTCATTTGACATGAAAATGACCAAATTGTCAAGAAAATGTCAAGTTAGAAGTTAATGGAACTTTGGTTGCAAAGTTATGGGTCTTAGGACCATTTTTGAAGAAAAGAAAGAAAGCTAGGGACTAAAATGTAAGTGTAATAAATAGAAAATAAGAAAATGATAAGCTTTTCATTCGCTGGAAATCAAGAGCAGCTTCTAGAGCTCTGGAGAAGGCTACGAACGATCACGAAGAGCTGAAAATCAAGTTCCAAGAATTTAATTCAAACCTTGGAATTGGTGATTCCAAAGTAATCAAGGTTAGTAATTGAAGTTTCTACCCAAGCTCTTGTGTGTTCTTGATGGGTTTCCATGGAGAGGACTGAAATTTGTAATTTCAGTCATAATCCATGAAGTGCATATGATTTCTGGGCTTAAAACATGTTCATGCAGTAAGAACAAATGTTAAAAATAGCAAAGTAGGTTGCTATTGTTGAGAAATTTAGATGTTGCTCAAGAACCCTAAATCATGAATTGGTGTGATTAAGGTGTTTTTAATAGCTTAAAACCTGTTATTAGTCAAGGGTTTTAGTCCTAGAACAAACCACATACGATTAAGAACTGAAATAAGTGCTTAATGGGTGAAAACTGCATGCTACAGTGCACAAATCGCGACTGATCTAGCTTAATATACCCTTGTGCTTGAATCCGTTCCAAGTCACAAAGGGGAGACAGAATGAGCAAACCTAGCGGATGGATCTGTTCTGTCCCGCAAGGTGAGCTAGTAGAATGAATTAAAATAAATTATTTCATGAGTTTCAGTTGGTCACAAGTAAAAAAATAAAGAAAGTAGTTTTAAAGAAAGAAAGATGTTTTAAATAAAGAAAGCAAAGAAAGCAGTTTTAAGAAAAGAAGCAGTTTTGAGAAAGAAAATGTTTTTTTTTTAAGTTTTGAAGATATAAAAGAAAAGAGATTTGAGATACGTTATGAAAGATAAGTTCTAGTAGTTTACTTGTTTTTATTCAAGTTTTGAACAGAAAAGTTTTGGGTCTAAAACCCATATTACTCACGAGACTTTATGTCTCACGTACTACTTGTTTTAAATGCTATGTACTTAGGTGAGTGGAGCCGAAGCTAGGTTACTTATTGTGCCTCGAAGCTGGGACTGCGTAAATTACAGATAAGTTTAAATTATGGTTTCTGTATTGAGTCTGTAATACCCTTTCAGTATAGAGTTTGTAAAAAAAATTTAGTGGCTTTTAGTAGTCACATGTTCTAAAATGTTTTGAAATAAAATTTATAAAAAATATGGTTTGAGAAAGGGGTGTTACAGTTTTGGTATCAGAGCCATAGTTTAAGCGAACTAGGTGTCAGTATTTGAACCTAGACTTAAACTGTGTAGGAGATTAGTAGAGCACCCATTTGGGTATAATGTAGGGAGTAAGTAGAAATGGGAGTAAAATCACAACAGTGGAACATGAGTCCTAGTGGTAAAACTGGAAGTAAATGTGTATAGGTGGTTATAATAATATGGGCCCGTACTATCATAATCACAGGATATACATTTGAGTCTGGTGGAACCACACCGGAATCATGTGAAGCGATAAGAGATAAGTATAAGAGGTTTGAGGGGTATAGATTCAGTATACCTATGGAAGAAAATCCAGTATGACTGGAAATAATACAGCATAAAAGAAAAAAAGTGTTAACGACAAAATAGCAAATATGAGATATATAGGGAAAAATCCCATACTCTATATGAGTCAGTATAAAGTATATGTAATAAGACATAAGAAAATACGAGTAAAGAGTACTGAAAATAAGATGACTAGAATGCTAAAGTAATGAAGGAGAAAAGTTTGAATTTGTGGTTGTGATGACCACTGTATAATATGAGAAATAATGTAAAGTATGACAGAAATCAGGAAAAGAGACATGGCCAGAATGTGTAAATGTATTGAAAATGTTAATAGAAGTAATGAAGTATATAGTACAGTTATAAAATAAAGAGTATAACTGAACATTTCAATTGTCTAACAGAAATGAATTATGATTATGGAGTAAAAATAATAAGAGTAATGTCACTATGGTGACCAAAGAAAGAAAGATTGGAAAAAGAATGTGAGTACAGATATATGAATGAAATTCATATAAGAAAGAAGAATGAAAACATATAAGTAGAAAGAATAAAAAGAAGTGCGTTGGCTGTAATTGTAGATCAACCCAATTCAAAGTATAAATAGTAAGAAGTAGCATGATGTGTTGTTCATGGACAACCAAGAGATCAAAGTATGTATATAAAAGTTGTTAGCAAATAAGATAGTATAAAATGAAAGCAAAATACTTAATCAGGTATTAGAAGAGGAATCCAAGACAGAAATGAAAATATAAGAAATGGGAAGTTATGACTTCCAAACTTGGAAGTAATGTGACTAATACAGATATTTAATAATTGAAGTAAATAACTAAGTCTGAAATATATTATAGTGAGCAATAAAGACAAGGTAAGTTGTCTGAATGAGAACGTAATAAAATTTGGTAAAAAGAAAACTATGAGTATGTTGCATTTTTATAATGCAAGAGAATGAGTTGAGAAATAGAGATTTAATGCCTAATCAAAGGTTAGGTGAATAGTTAAAGATAAGACAAATAATGATGATAATGAGACGAATATAAAGACGGTTATCAAAGAAATGGTCACTTGAAATCAGATTTAGTGACTATATATAAAGTATAAATAAGAAGAACTGTGAATGATAAAAAAAGGATTGAGAGTCATAACAATTATGAAATAAAGAGTAAAAGCGAATATCCAGATAAGTCTTAGACAAAGAGTCAAAGATGAAATAAGAGCTAAAATAAAGAGACAGGAAGTTACTACCTCTAAACGGAAGTAACGGGTAAAAGTAGCCAAAGATTTGAGAAGATAGTCAGTGTACGGTTAGTAAACAAAATGTATGTATAGCGTATATCGCCTTAAAATACATAAAAGTAGAGAGAGTAAAGAAATGAGTCTTAAAGGAAAGAACAAGGTAATGGGTTGGGCATATAGCCTTACGACATATAGAGAGAAAGGGTAAAAAAAATATTTTGAGGTAATCTATATGATTATGAAAGTAGTGTATGTTTAATACATATAATGAGAGAAAACAAGAAATTGTTGAGACAGAAATGTCAATTTTTATTGAAATATGATTACAGTGTAGTCAAGATAAAAAAGAGAAGTAAAAGTTATGTTGGCATTAGCCATAGCAAGTAAAGAGTAAGCAAGAGATAGAGTGTCAAACTAAGCATCGGTATGAGAAATAAGAACTACAAGAAAATACTAAAACATAAGTAATAAGATGAGAATGGTACATGGGGTACCTAAGAAGATAAGAAGTGTACTCATAAAAGTACTGTAAGAAAGCTGAGGAATAAAAAAAGACAAGATTATATTATACAGTATAATGAGCAAAAGAGATTGAAATCTCTTTAAAAATAATAAGGATAATATAAGTAAAGAATGATACCAGACATGTTTTATCAAAGTAATACATGCAAGTAACAAGATGATAAGGTAATAGCCTTATGAGGATGTAAGAAAAAAAACTAATAGTACAGACAAAGAAAAAGAGAGAAAGGATAGAAAATTCTTTGAAAAATTAAAGAAATGTATAAAGATGAAGTGGGCAGATATTGTGTATATATATATATATATATATATATATATATATATATATATATATATATATATATATATATATATATATATATATATATATATATATATATATATATATATATATATATATATATATATATATATATATATATGAGATTTGAGTCTAATGACAAGAAAGAAGTAATTAGAAATATAGATTGACGGTTGGAAAGTCAAATTTCTATAATAAAGTATGAAATGATAAAGCTTCTCAAATAAGAGAGATAAAGTAAATTTAAAATATGAAATTTACTCAAGTAAGAAAAATAAGTAAAAAACTTCTATTACATTAAAAGAGAAGTCAAGTAATGCGTCTGTCCTTATATTACCAGATGGGACAGAAGATTTTGAAGTAAACAGCAATGTCTCACATAGATGGCTTAACTGTGTGTAGATGCAAAGGAGTAAGAGTATAGCATATGTTCTCAGATAGTTGAAAGCCCTAGAAATGAAATATATCACCTATGATATAGAGCTAATAGCGATAGTATATGCCTTGAAAATTTGGAGGCATTACCTGTATGGAACAAAGCGCAAGCTACTCACTGATCACAAGAGTTAGTAGTATGTGTTCACTCAAATAGAGTTGAACATAAGACAGAAAAGATAGTTATAGTTGACCAGTGATTATGATTGCGAGATTGTATACCATTCAAGCAAGCTAGTGTAGCAGCAGATGCATTGAGTAGAAAAGTTCCAGAGAAAAGAATCAATGCAAGATTGATATGTATCGAACTAGTGTTCAGTATTGTAGAACAGATTAAAGCAGTCCAACAGAAATGTTGGAATAGGCATAGATTTGAAAGATGAGAAACGAGGAAGACATACAATTGAGATAAGTAGACAAGAGCTAAAGACTTCTAGAACCCGCATTTGGGTGCTGAAAGCAGGAGATTTGAGAAAGTTGAACTTAGAAGAGTCATATAAGTTTAAGTTTAAAGTTGAGAAAACTACGTCTCCAAGTGTGTCACTTGTACACAAGTCAAGGCGGAACATCATGTCCCGCATGGAGATGCTCAGTCGTTGCACATTCCACCCGGAAAGTAGGAAGATGTAACTATGGATTTTATTGCTGGGTTACTAAGAACGAGAAGAGGTTATGGTAGTATATGGGTCATAGTGGACCGGTTGACCAAGAGTGCACTATTTCTAGCCATAAAAAGAAACTACTCCATTGGAGCAGTTAGCTCAGTTGTATATAGATGAAGTGTTAAGAAGGTATGGGGCACCGTTGTCAAACGTGTCAGACAGAGACCCTAGAATTACCTCTAACTTATTGAGTGCTTTATAAGAGAAAATGGAGACGAGAATCCAGCCAAGTACAATGTATCATCCACAAACGGATGGTCAGAGCGAACGAACGATACAGACAGTAGGAGACATGCTACGATCATGCATGATGGACCTTGGAGACAGTTGGGATGAACACCTGCCCTTAGTGGAGTTTGCATATAACAATAACTACCATTCTAGCATTAAAATGCCACCCTTTGAGGCATTGTATAGTAGAAAGTGTAGAACTCCTTTATGCTGGTTGAAGGCAGGTGAGACTAAGTTGACAGGACCAGAAATTGTAAGAGTGACTAATGAGAAGATCGGAATAATTCAAGCCAACATGAAAGTAGCACAAGACCGACAGAAAAGTTACTCCAATTTGAAGAAAAGACCGTACGCCTTGCAAGAAGGTGACTTAGTGATGATAAAAGTGTCGCCATGGAAAGGAGTGGTCAGATTTAGCAAGAGAGAAAAGCTGAGTCCAAGGTATATTGGACCTTTTAGAATCTTGAAGAGAATTGGATTACAGGCGTTCAAGCTAGAACTACCACCCGAACTTAGTGGAATACATGATACCTTTCATGTACGTTACTTGAAAAAAAAAGTACTTTGGTAAAGAAAAGTTAGTGATACCGCATACAGACCTAAGGGTGGAGACTCCTGGCAGAATGATTGAAGAACCTAAAGCGATTCTAGAAATGCAGACTAAGAAGTTGAAGAACAATGAGATTGACTTAATACTAGTCAATTGGTAGCACTCATTAGAGTCGAAACTAACTTGGGAAACATTAGAAGAGATGAAGAGAAGATATCCAGAAGTTCACAGATTACGAAAAGATTCCGAGGACGGAATCCGCTTAAGGAGGGGTGACTGTAAGAACCCGCGAAAAAGTTGTAAAAGGGTAAAACGGTCTTTTGACACGTTGTAAGATTACTATGTAAAATAATATGTATTTGTGAAATAATAATATATGAAATAAGAGATTATGCGAAATTTGGAGTTTTACCGCGTGAATAGTGAAATTTGACCAAAAAGGGCAAAATGGTCATTTGACATGAAAATGACCAAATTGTCAAGAAAATGTCAAGTTAGAAGTTAATGGAACTTTGGTTGCAAAGTTATGGGTCTTAGGACCATTTTTGAAGAAAAGAAAGAAAGCTAGGGACTAAAATGTAAGTGTAATAAATATAAAATAAGAAAATGATAAGCTTTTCATTCACTGGAAATCAAGATCAGCTTCTAGAGCTCTGGAGAAGGCTACGAACGATCACGAAGAGCTGAAAATCAAGTTCCAAGAATTTAATTCAAACCTTGGAATTGGTGATTCCAAAGTAATCAAGGTTAGTAATTGAAGTTTCTACCCAAGCTCTTGTGTGTTCTTGATGGGTTTCCATGGAGAGGACTGAAATTTGTAATTTCAGTCATAATCCATGAAGTGCATATGATTTCTGGGCTTAAAACATGTTCATGTAGTAAGAACAAATGTTAAAAATAGCAAAGTAGGTTGCTATTGTTGAGAAATTTAGATGTTGCTCAAGAACCCTAAATCATGAATTGGTGTGATTAAGGTGTTTTTAATAGCTTAAAACCTGTTATTAGTCAAGGGTTTTAGTCCTAGAACAAACCCCATACGATTAAGAACTGAAATAAGTGCTTAATGGGTGAAAACTGCATGCTACAGTGCACAAATCGCGACTGATCAGGACACTGCCCAGGCGCCAGGCGCAGTGCGCCCAGGACCAGGGCGGGGTGCGCCCAGCCCTGGCGCAGTGCGCCTCCAGACAGGGACCAAAAATGTTAGAAATTTCAAATGCTAGAAACCATAGCTAGACATGTCAGATTGGTCTGAAATTTTAGCCATAACCCTAAAATGGTATAAGAACATGTCGGGAATGGTCAAATCCGTAATCCGACCTTGCGGAAAAGTCACTGTAGCGGCAGTGGCTAAAATGTATATTTATGCCAAAACTTGATTTTTGGAATTTGAGCTAGACTTGTCCAATGAACTCCAAATTTGAAACACAAGTCTATTGTGGCCTAAGATTTCATGGAAAAGAGTCGGAACTGAAATACGACCCCTCAGGGGTACTATAGCAATATACGCGTATTTCGGAGAAAACGATAAAAAGAGTTTATTAATGGTTATACATTTATTATAACCTGGAGTTATATCATATGAGACTTTAGCATTATAGAGTTAATTATATTGAGTATTTATATATACTACTTGTATAGGTGGTGCTTCGAACATTGTTGAGCACGGGAAAGGAAAAGGCGTACGTGAAGCCTAGTGAACCGTAGTAGAATCAAGGTGAGTATATGAGGATTTCTATAGTACATAGCAAAGTTATGATATTCAGAAAATAAGACTTTCAGTTTATTTAAAATGTTAACGTTTGAAAACAGTTTTGAAAGTAGCTCTTTATATATATGAGCTAAGCGTTTTAAACAGATTTTAAAGAAGTTTAGTTTATAAAGTTATTTTGTAAGAAGCTTCACAAGTGAGATAAAGATGTTGAAGCTAGTTTAAAACTATTTTTGATTATAAGTTAAAAGAGTTTATGAGTTTGAGTTTAAAATAAATTGTGTTCCACTTTGACCAATTCAAGAAGCAAAGTAAAGAAAGTAACGAGATAAAAAGTAAGAGCCAGTTGAGTAAGAGCTAGTTGTCCGGACTAGGATCACCCACATAATCGGGGGATCAGAAGACACTACTGGGATGGTACCTCCCGTCGCAAAGTAGTTATCTAGCTTAGTATACACTTGTGCTTGAATCCGTTCCAAGTCACAAAGGGGAGACAGAATGAGCAAACCTAGCGGATGGATCTGTTCTGTCCCGCAAGGTGAGCTAGTAGAATGAATTAAAATAAATTATTTCATGAGTTTCAGTTGGTCACAAGTAAAAAAATAAAGAAAGTAGTTTTAAAGAAAGAAAGATGTTTTAAATAAAGAAAGCAAAGAAAGCAGTTTTAAGAAAAGAAGCAGTTTTGAGAAAGAAAATGTTTTTTTTTTTAAGTTTTGAAGATATAAAAGAAAAGAGATTTGAGATACGTTATGAAAGATAAGTTCTAGTAGTTTACTTGTTTTTATTCAAGTTTTGAACAGAAAAGTTTTGGGTCTAAAACCCATATTACTCACGAGACTTTATGTCTCACGTACTACTTGTTTTAAATGCTATGTACTTAGGTGAGTGGAGCCGAAGCTAGGTTACTTATTGTATTGAGTCTGGGACTGCATAAATTACATATAAGTTTAAATTATGGTTTCTGTATTGAGTCTGTAATACCCTTTTAGTATAGAGTTTGTAAAAAAAATTTAGTGGCTTTTAGTAGTCACATGTTCTAAAATGTTTTGAAATAAAATTTATAAAAAATATGGTTTGAGAAAGGGGTGTTACACTGTCCGCGCCGCGGACTCATATTAATCCAAGGTCTCTAAGCCCTAAATCAGTTCAGTCATCGACTAGGGTTTCATTCCATACCCTTCCTGGGATCAGAAACTACCCTAAGATCACTTCCTTATGGACATGCAAGTCCATGCATGTCCTTGGTCCAAACGCTAAGTGTTACAAGTCATCTAAGACTACTAATCAGGGGATAACACCATAAAGACGGGATAAAATGAAATATCAGAAGGTAGATCCTCTTACCTTGCTTCTGGAAAACGGAGGAATGCACCCGATCGGCTACAAGCCTTTCCCACGTTGTATCTCTTCCTTCAAACCTTCAAAGCCTTAGAATCGAAGAGCCTCTGCTGAACCCAGTCGACTCCTCTCCAGAGAACTTCCAAAAACACGAACCCTAGGGCTGGGGTCCTTTATATAGGCGTTTAAATCCGTATTAGGGTTTTTCACATTAGCGGTGCACCGCGCCGCGGATCTTTTAAAGCCGCGCCGCGCGTACAAAATCATTCGCAAATCCAGATCTCTTCCGAGCCGCGCCGCGGATCCGTCCTGGCGGCGCCTCGGCGGAACGGGTCTTACAATGACCATTATAATTTAAATCCACCGTTAATTAGGCAAAAGTCAAAAATAGTTTCATATTACAATTATAAGATCAACCTATTGACCATACTATAAACACAAGCATATAAACCATAAGATGTGTTGAAACATGTGAAACATCTACAAGACATTCCCAATACTAATTTTATGTATCCCAAAAACAATAAAGTTTCAAACACATGTTAAAAACGACCACCCATTTGCTACCACTTTGCCACCTTTTCCACCTTTGCCCCCCTTAGCACCCTGATTATTCCCACCTTGCATCTTCTTCCTCTTTTTAGTGGTTCCCACATCAGCTTCTCCCCCTTGACCCTTAAAAATCGTGATTTCAGAAAGGTGTTGCGATCATAGCGACACCATAAGCCAGCGGTAGTGTTGCGAAGCAAAGATCAGAACAGGAACATCGCGACGCGACATCCTAACAATCATGACGCTAAGAAACCTTAATGTTCGTAATCTGTATAGAAGATCATGGCACGATCGTTCAAGGATAGCGGTGCGACCGACGAACAGTTCCGATAATTTCAACCAAAATCTGATTTTTGTTAAACATAAGCAATGGATTAAAACAAATCAAAATGGTACAAAATCATGATTAAGTGGCTCTGATGCCACTTGCCACTGTTGGAATACGATAGCATAATAACAACGCAACAGAAATAAAAACTAAAGATCGTATTTCACCACATATCACAAAATCATGCACACTTTTGCAACTGTATACTAAAGAGAGATCAAGATATATCTTTTAGATATCAGATCTGATCTTGTAAGGATGTCTAGAGCCCAAAGTAAAACTCCTCTAATGGAATCGCACCCAAGACAACGATCCAACACCCGTTGATGAAGTATAAACATTTGATTAAAGTTTTAGCACGTTATGTTCCGGGTATTTGAAGAAATCGGTCGTATACCGAGGGTGAGGAGGAGATGGACGATTTTTAGGGTTTCTGGATTAATTACAACTCAAATCTAGGGTTGTATTTATAGTGCCTTTCATCACTATCTCCTACCTTACGGATGATGACTATTTGAAATTCGAACTGCGGATAATTTCACTTTAGTGATTTATCCTATTTTAGTTCCTAATTAATATACCATTACTTTGATATATTAATAAACGTAATCCCTCAATTTATTTTTCGGTCTCTTTTGGCTAAATCGTATCTTGCGTATAACCCAAAAGGACCTTACTATTTATAGTAATATTATTACCAACTTGTTATAACCATGTGCATATAACCAACACACACTTCCTCCATAACTTCATTGAAAATACCAACGCTCTATCGTGCCACGAGAAACCTCAATAATTGTCGTTATCATTGCATCTCGACATGATGGCATTAGAAAGGCGACATGTCAATATATTGAAACGCATCTTAGCTAAGCACGTTTTTTTTACCATTCATCATGATCAATATTGTCCAGACGGTCAATTTGCTTGGTAATTACACGTTGAATCTTAGTCAAACTCTCTTCAAAATCAGATATTCTATATGTTTTGCATGTATCGCAGAATAAAATTCCCACTGCTCGATTTTTGCTAAACCTAGATCGCAATTTCATAATCAGATTTTGACGATGAAGCTCGTGATATGCATTTGAGAATACATATATAATGTTAAATATTAGTGGAATTAGCCATATCATATATGATGTCTAGATTCCTAACCTCCCCTAAGGCATTCATGTAGCATCATTAAAAACCAGGACCATGATTCCACACTATGTGTTACTCCCACACCATAGGCTAGGGCGGAATTTGGTTACTTCCATCCCTTGGTAACTACTAAGAACATGTTGCCTAAGTATAGTTCCTTTTAAAGGGGGCATTGACTATGAAGATCAATGGTCACATGCACTTTAGAAACGTATGAATCTACAAATTATTAGATCATCAATCATCAAAATGTTGGAATATATTTTCTAGTAAATGTCCTTGGACCATTTATGTACAAATTTATATTATTAAAGGTATATTTATAAATACATATTTGTATCCCTGATTGCCATTATGACATTTTAGTCCCTGTATTTATGTACTGTTGACATATGATGTGGATGTGGGTGACATAAGAATTGTATAAGGCGCTAAATTGTTACTTTTTGATACACCTATATAAGTAAGTGTGAAAAGAAATAGACAATCTCTCTTCTTCTCTTTGGTTCGTTTTGTTGCTTATATGCTCATGGTTATAACAAGTTGGTAATATTACTATAAATAGTAGGGTCCTTTTGGGTTACACGTCATAGACGGTTTAGCCAGAAGAGATCGAAAAATAAACTTGAGGGGTTAAGTTTATTAATATACCAAAGTAAAGGTATATTAATTAGAAACTAAAAAGGATAAAAGACTAAAGTGAAATTATCAACAGTTTAAATTTCAAATAGTCATTATCCACAAGGAAGGAGATAGCGATGAGATGCATTGTAAATACAACCCTAGATTTGAGTTGTATATGATTCTAGAACCTTAACCCTAAAATTCATCCTCCTCCTTCCCACCCTCGGTATCTGGCCGATTTCTTCATAAACCCGGAGTATTAGGCGCCCCGGAGTATTAGGCGCTAAAACATCAAGCAAAGGTTTATACTTCATCAATGGGTGTTGGATCGTTGTCTTAGGTGCGATTACATTAGAAGAGTTATACTTTGGGCTCTCGTCATCCTAACATGATCATATTTGAATCCTAAAAATGTATTTCTTAAACCCTCTTGAATTTAGAGTTACAAAAGTGTGCATGTTTTTGTGATCCGTGGTAGAATACGATTTTTGTTTTTGTTTCCGTTGCGTTGTTTTTATGCTATCGTATTCTAACACGTTTCTCTCAAGAACACCAACAAAACATTCAACAATTGATTTCATCAATTGTTTTCTCCATCATTAGAGGGTATATCCTTAAAGAACCAGTCAAGATATCATCATAGCTTCATCGTCTTCTACTGCTACAAACACTACAATCACACCACCAAGTAAGTATTTCCATTTTTTTAATTGTTCGTTGATTTTGTGTTCAAATTGATTAGAAAGTGAATGAGATTAAGAATTAACCAACACAAAATATTACTGAAACTGGAACGGCATGCAAAATAGTGATGTGTTAAAATTGAATCTTGCCACGCAACGTAGGGCAAAAAATAACTCAAATCCATAAAAGTCATTTTGTATGAGTAACTATTTCGAGATTATTTTTTTCAATATTAAAAAAATGAAAAAGGGGTGACAAAACTTTCTTCGCGGATTTGGTTGGATGAACTCATTTTTAGTCGTAGATAATCAGTATCCATGGTGGATATGGTTAACCCCTTAACCAATATATACGAAGGCAGAAAGTACGACTACATAATACCAGTCGACAATGTATGCCAAGAATATCAGACCGGCCCATTTACGTCTAATTCATTTAAAAAAAAACTACACTTGAAATGCATTTGTTAAATAAAAAGTCTTAGGGAAAATGACTTATAAGGGTAATTATGTTTTAAAACTGTTCAAAAAACACCATCCAAGTTTGGTATGTTCAAAAAACATTATCCAAGTAAGACCTTTGTACAAAAAACACCATCCAAGTAAGGCTTTTGTACAAAAAACACCAACGAACTACATGTTTTGTTCAAATTTTACCCGATAGTAACCGGCTCTTGCAGGTTAAAGGATGACTTGGCCTAATATTTAGTGACATGACATAATAACAGATGAACAGTTTAACCTGCAAGAGCCGGTTACCATCGGATAAAATTTAAACAAAACATATAGTTCGTTGGTGTTTTTTGTACAAAGGTCTTAATTGGATGGTGTTTTTTTACAGAGGCTTTACTTTGATGGTTTTTTTGAACAAACCAAACTTGAATGGTATTTTTTGAACATTTTTGAAACATAATTGTTGGAATATTTCAAAAAATGTGGCCTTAGGACCATTTCTGTAATTATAACTTGAGTGATATTATATTTACATAATATGATAGGAATTATGCCAATATGACATAAGTGGTACCCATTTTACATAACCGTTACTTGATGAAAGTAACTGTAATATATATATATATATATATATATATATATATATATATATATATATATATATATATATATATATGGGGTAAGTATGATTTTCAGTTAGATGTTTATATATATATATATATATATATATATATATATATATATATATATATATATATATATATATATATATATATATATATGTATATATATATATATATATATATATATATATATATATATATATATGTATATATATATATATATATATATATATATATATATATATATATATATATATATGGGGTAAGTATGATTTTTAGTTAGATGTTCCAAAAGCACACAAAAAAAGAGAAACGGGAATTCTCAGAGAAACTAGAATTCTCCCTCAACTTCTCTAAAACAGATTCCACAAGAACACCAACGGATTCGTGTGTAATTCTCCATCAAATCGGAACATCATAACTGGAATCAAATGGCATCATCTTCCTCTAATCATTCAAACTCTGCAATCACACCACCAAGTAAGTGTTTCTCGATTTCTCAGTGAATTAGTGTTTAAATTGATTAGAAAAGTGAATGGGATGAATAATTAAAACAACATGTGGTATCAGAGCCTTGTTGCTCTTAATCAATTCGAACCAATTACGAGCATAACACACCGATTCTCGTCAACTTGAACATGAAATTGAAATTCTGTGAATATTGTATGATAGACACCAAAATCAATCACGTATCTGATTATGAAAATAGAAAAGTGTATAAGATTGAATTGCAAACCTTGAATTCTGATTTCGCCGACGTTGAATTTTCCTTTTCTGATTCTCACATTCTACGTCGATTATAACTATGGACAAACGCCTTTTAATTTGGTTTTTGTTTCTTCCAAATCGCAAATCAAATGGCACCAAAACGTTTTTTATTTTATGTGCTATTGTGTTTTGTTTTCTTATCGCAAAATCACCGAGGCAAAATTTTGTAATTACCGACATCATCGCATCACGTAAAAACGCTGTGAAGGATGATGACGGCTGCATCGGTGCACCCTAACGTTCCTGACTTAAATCTCTTGAATGTGGGCTATTTCAATACATTAACCCATTTGTTTAAAGAGAAAATGACTAAAATAACCTAATCCCATAAGGGTTTTTCTCAAAACAGCCAAAAATTAGAGGTATTCCCCGAAATAGCCAACGAAAACGCAGGCAAGCCTCACGGGCTGCGTTTTCGTCACCTGGGCTGCGTTTTGCCCATTTGGGCCACTCATGGGCTGCGTTTTCGTCCTAGCGGGCTGCGTTTTCGTTGGCTACCCACCCCTCAGCCCAGGTATATGAAACCGGGGAAAAAAAAACGACAAAATTTTTCAATCCCGTAAACGAGAAACACTCTGAAATGGCTTCGCAAGATTTCTCCTCATGGAAACAGGTACGTCTCAAATTTCATGTTGTTTTTATGTATTACATATCGTTTTAGGTGATAGATTAGTGAATGTACAAAATATTATGCTCAACGTACAAGCTTTCGATGCACAAAAAACTGGGTTTATGAATGTTATAGAGGAAAACGCAGCTGGTAGAGAGCAAAACGCAGATGGCATAGAGGAAAACGCAGCTAAGGGCCTTAGCTGTGCAATGCTCTGGGGCCATCAGCTGCGTTTTGCTCAGAGGAAATCGCAGAAAAGGCCCTTAGCTACGTTTTCCTCTGAGCAAAACCCGGCTGATGCCCGGTAGCTGCTAAATGGTGGTTTTTTTCCGAAAAAAACTTCAACTCAATCCGAGTTCGTATGAAGAAATGACGAGTGTTCAAAGTTGGTCAAAAATTACAACTAAACCCATGAACCACCAAGATCCTCAAGAAGAAAATGGAGGAAAACGCAGCCAATGGGGAGGAAAACGCAGAGGATTAGAGCAAAACGCAGGGGAGGAAAAAGGAGGAGGAAAACGCAGGGGAGGAGAGCAAAACGCAGCTGGCCTCCCTTGGCTGCGTTTTCGTTGGCTATTTCGGGGAATACCCCTAAATTTTGGCTGTTTTGAGGAAAACCCTTATGGGATTAGGCTATTTTAGTCATTTTCTCTTGTTTAAATCATTGGCCCATGTAATTGTATGACAATTCACACGTAACTTGAGATTTATATTTAACGTATATTATAAGTATTAATTTATTATAGAAAAATTATACAAATTTTTCTTAATTATTTAAAAAAAAATTTAAAAGGTAACTTCAATGGCGACCTTAGATGATCGACCCAACGGTATGTCATTTAAGTTGTCATTGGAGTTTAAACGATACCATTGTATGTAATTATATGCATTTTTAAACAACAAACCCAATGGCTAGTTGTTTGATAGTATCTATGATCATTTATTAGCCTAATTCTCATAAACTTTACATTTCTACCCAAAGGTGTTATGTGATGTTTATGTAGCAAAATTTTAAATGTTAATTATGACGTCATGTTTGGTTGTTGGTTATAGCCAACGCGAAACCAATAATCAAACAAGACATAAGTATTTCACATTTGAGAATCGTTATGTAGTGTTTCAGCTCTACCCAACGGTGATTTGCAATACTATTATAACATAATTTAATTATTAGAATGTCATAATGTTCAATGATTAGCATTAGCCAACGCGAAGCTATTTGTTGAACAAGACACTAATTTGTCTATTATTTTGGTGTTAATAATAGATTTAAGAACTAATACTTGGTATGCTTTTATTGTTATCCCTTAATTACTAATTAGTTTATACAAATACTTCTACTAAAATCCTTATTTTTTAGGGCTTACCCTTACCCCTTATAATTATGGGGCGGAAACACTCACAGGAACTAACTTCTCATCATGGAAAGAGTCTATTAAACTGACACTTGGCATGATGGACCTTGATTGTGCACTTAGGACCGATCCACCGGCTGCTCTTACTAATACCAGCACCGTGGAACAAAAGCGGGTCTATGAGCAATGGGACAGGTCTAACCGTATGTCCCTCATGATAATCAAGAATTCCATCTCTGTAGTGATTCGCGGAGCTATTCCTGACTCTGATAACGCAAAGACCTACCTAAGCCATGTTGAAGAGCAGTTTAAAGGTACTTCTAAGGTGCACGCAAGTACCCTTATACTCAAAATGCTAACAACTAAATATGATGGGATAAGCGGTGTTCGTGAGCACATCATGATGATGTCTGACATGGCCAACAAACTCAAAGGAATGGACATGGCAATAAGTGATGGGACAATGAGCGAGCTTATTGACATGGCCAACAAACTCAATTACAATACGCAGAAAGAGAAGTGGACAATGAGCGAGCTTATTGCAATGTGTGTCCAGGAGGAAGAAAGGCTAAAGATTGAGAAACCTGATGTTGCTCACCTCACCACTTCAAGCTCCAAGAAAAGGAAAAATGACTCTTCTAAGGCTCCTAAGACGGGTGCAGATTCGAGTTCAGACACTTCTTCAAGCAGTCCCTATTGTAAGTTTTGCCGAAAGAAAGGGCATTATCAAAGGGAGTGTCCTAAGTTCAAGGAGTGGCTGACTAAGAAAGGTAATATTGTTGTTAATGTTATTCATGAATCTCTTAGCATGACCGTTCCACTAATTCTTGGTGAATTGATCACGGTTGAATGCTTCATGTATCCAACATATTACAGGGATTCCATACAATCCAGGTGGTGGGAAGAAAGCAAAGGGTAATTAAGGCGAGCAATTGAGAAGACTTAAAAGTGAAGGCCGTTAAACTCTCACATTACTATTAGAGAGTGGCTCTTTACTTATTCTTCATTAAGCTCTTTATGTATATAATATTACTCATGACTTAATGTATGTACTGTACTTAAACTAAATTCTTGTGGCTTTTCATTTACTATGTACGTAATAAAGTCACTATTTGCTTAAATTCCATTATAGCTGGAGGAAAAGTTTACAATCCTTACTTTATAAAACTTGTTTTGAGAATAGTAAGTTGTTTCTTTTAGATATCTTGAGAATTAGTGGGAGTGACATCGTAAATTTAAATGACTCCAAAAGGATTCTAGTAAACTAATGTATAAACCTCAAAATGAGTGGGAGCAAACTTACTATATTGGTATTACATGTCGATGACATCCTATTACCAAGTAGTGACTTAGACTTGTCGCATGATTCAAGGTCGTTAAAGTTTATTGCAATAATTTTGCAATTGTTAGCTTCTCGATTAATGATAGTTCGAGTGGATCTTGATTGAAATGTCGATATAAAGTATATGTTCGTTTAAGAAAGAATGGAGGAAAACGACATTTGTATCGAAAACTGTTAGACTAACAATATGCTAATTAATTATCTCATTGAAGTCTTCAACCCAAGGTTTTTATTGACATTTCACTAATATGGGTTTAATTCAAGACTTACTTCTGGTAATTCTTAGCATAATGTCTTATTTGCTTATTGTTATTATTAATGTAATCTCAAGTACTTGACTTAAATATTCCTCCCTAAATTTGTTTGTCTAATCTTATTTGTGCACACTAAGTTATCTTATTGACAAACATAACCCTAAGCTAAATGTCATTTTGGCTTACTTTAATCGGCTTACTTTAATCATTATACTCTTTAACAGTATCAAAGTATAATTGATGGGGGTCCCGGGTTAAATGTAATTCATGAGGCTGTATCTCTTTGCTTTGTTGTTGTTATGAAGTAAGATGAAGTTGCTTGGCCAAACTTATAAATACTTATCATAAATGGTCACTCGGCCAAGTGGGAGAATGTTTGAATATTTCACAAAATGTGGCCTTAGGACCATTTCTGTAATTATAACTTGAGTGATATTATATTTACATAATATGATAGGAATTATGCCAATATGACATAAGTGGTACCCATTTTACATAACCGTTACTTGATGGAAGTAACTGTAATATATATATATATATATATATATATATATATATATATATATATATATATATATATATATATATATATATATATATATATATATATATATATATATATATATATATATATATATATATATATATATATTCAGTTAGATGTTCCAAAAGCACACAAAAAAAGAGAAACGAGAATTCTCAGAGAAACTAGAATTCTCCCTCAACTTCTCTAAAAACAGATTCCACAAGAACACCAACGGATTCGTGTGTAATTCTCCATCAAATCGGAACATCATAACTGGAATCAAATGGCATCATCTTCCTCTAATCCTTCAAACTCTGCAATCACACCACCAAGTAAGTGTTTCTCGATTTCTCAGTGAATTAGTGTTTAAATTGATTAGAAAAGTGAATGAGATGAATAATTAAAACAACAATAATTACCCTTATAAGTCATTTTCCCAAAGTCTTATATTAGATTCCATACCACTTTAAGTAACATCATATTATACCGCGTTGTTTCCGACATGAATTCGATGTAGTCTGGAATAGAGCGTTTCGGACTCACAGGTCGTTTCGAAAATTAAACTAAAAGTTAGTCATCTTTAATAATATTTGAATGACATGGGATCAGTTTTATCAATATCTTTCTTTTTCCCGTATTGATAATATTTCAATGATATGGGATCAGTTTTGTCGATATCTTTTTTTTTTCTTTCTTGTATACATCGTAGAGCTAATTAAGCTTTAGAATCGAATTTATCTAACTTGTATAGAACTAGAACCTTTCTCAAGTCAAGGTTGAACCCATACCCAAAAGAGTCGTGAAGAGTCGTCCATTAGATCGAGTTCATGTTTAACTAAATACCATTGAGTATTTGAGTTGCGCTCCTTTATATCCTAGTTCGACTTTAGTGACTCTTTTGTTTTATCATGTAATTCATTATCTTAACTTATTCTTTGAATCTGTATAACCATCGAAAATTAAGGACGATTAATTCAAAGTTATGAAATAGTATTCGTTTTATATGCGAAGAAAAAAGTCGTTTACTAATTATTTGGATTCAAGAATTACAATATGGTTGAATTTGAAGATTGAAAATAGATCTCGGTGGGTTTTCAGGAAGACAACGATCTGACTCGTAGACTCCAAATCGACTATCAACGGCCGTTAAATATGACTTTTATGGCATTATATAGGATTTTACTTTTCAAAAAATGACTTTTTAAGAATTTTTTTAGATGTTTTGTAAGGAAACTACATGTGAGATTTATTTAAATTAAATCATACGATATTGATTATTGAGATAAATATAACCAACTTTCATCTTTGAGTTGATTTCATCATGTTATTGTGACTGCGTTATGCTTGGAAAGTACAACCATCTTTATGCCAGAATACATGAATGTATTCCATAAGATATATTAGGCATTAGAAGCTTCATATTCTATTCTTAACAATAGAACTTTCAATGTTGTGTACAAAGATGTGCTTCAAAATTTATGATATTTGATTATGTTTTTTTTTTTTTTTTTTTACATATAACTCTACTATATTACTTTATTTGTTTCGTTTTTTTTATAAAAGTTGCATCATACTATCATGTATAATTATTGTTGTTATATTTCGTATATGAAATTGTATGATTAAATAATATGTTTTTTTTTGTTATAAAAGTTTTTTTAATCATCAACCGTGCAACATACGGGTTTGTAAACTATGATATATATATATATATATATATATATATATATATATATATATATATATATATATATATATATATATATATATATATATATATATATATATATATATATATATATATATATATATGGTCCGGTTCCGGTGATTCCGGTGATGACTTTTTTTTCGGTAAAGACTCGCAAGGACACCTTAAAAAATTGAAAAAAAATATAAAAGAAATATAAATCATAAAATCGAGAATAGTACTATATCATTATCAAAAAAAAATTTGAAAAAAAAATTTGGATCATTGAAAAACGTAATGATCCAATTTTTCTGTTTTTATTTTGGATCATTATTTCATTGTAAAAAAAATAATGATTCAAAAGTTTTTTTTGAATCTTTTTTTTATCAGATATAGTACTATGATCCATTTTATTATTTATATGTTTTTTTTAATTTTTTTCAATTTTTTAAGGTGTCCTCGCGAGTCCTCACTTTAAGAAGAGTTCTCACCCGATTCTGATTATATATATATATATATATATATATATATATATATATATATATATATATATATATATGTGTGTGTGTGTGTGTGTGTGTGTGTGTGTATATATATATATATATATATATATATATATATATATATATATATATATATATATATATATATATATATATATATATATATATATATATATATATATATATATATATATATATATATATAGGGTAAGGATCCGGTGAGAACTTGAGAACTCTTAGACTAATTTTTTTTTCTAAAAAAATGACTTAATGCAGTAAGTCATTTATATTTAAAACTTTTGTCACAAAAAATTGAAGACAATGTGCATATACGAAATATGCATATGTGCATTTTTGTGCAAATATGCATCTGTGCACATTCGAAAAAAATCAACTTTTTAAAATTTTTTTACGAAATATCTTAAATATAAGCGGCTTAATGCATTATGTGATTTTTTGAAAAAGTATTTATCTTCTAAAATTTCTCAAGTTCTCACGAATATATGGGTTCTCAAATGATCCTAACTATATATATATATATATATATATATATATGTATATATATATGTATATATATATATATATATATATATATATATATATATATATATATATATATATAGAGAAGAGAGAGAGAGAGAGAGAGAGAGAGAGAGAGAGAGAGAGAAAGAAGGGTTAGGATCAAATACAAAGGACAATTATAGTGTAATATAGTATCAAATGTGGAGCATCCGATCGAAATAGTTAATAGTGTTTGATTCAAGGACCTAATTGTAAATTTATAACAATTAATTAATCATATTTTAAAATTAAACTCTTATAAATGTTTTTTTAGTCTATTAATAAATATTAAAAAAAGGAAATACCTTATTTATATTCTAATTTTGTGGGATTTATATTTAATATGTATTTTTCTTAATATATAAAAATTATAATCGTATTACATAATGAATAACTACACATAAAAATAACAACTACACATAAAAAACGCAGATGATCATATTATACATTGTCATTCTTAAATAATAGAACATCAATTTTGAAAAATACACTGTCATTCTAAAAGAATACACTTCATTCTTGGCATAACACACTACCATTCTCAAATAATACACTTCATTCTTGGGGTAACACACTGTCATTCTCAAATAATACACTTTATTTTAAGCATAACAAGGGAAATTCTGACAGAATATTCACATAAACCACACTATCATTCTCAAAGAATACTACCATTCTCAAAGAATACATATGTTTTCTTTGTGCATATATTAACAGTAAAGATTTCACATAAAACCACACTATCATTCTGAAATAATACTACCATTCTCAAAGAATACATATGTTTTCTTTGTAGCATATATTTATAGTAAATAAATTAAAAAGATTTAACATATGCATTATCAAAGAATATCAAAGAATACATATGTTTTCTTTGTAGCCTATATTCTCTGAGAATACTACCATTCTCAATTACAAAATCATGAAGGCATACACAGATCTGAGATCAAGAAGTGGTTAATGCATTTTTCCGACCACCAAAACGTCCCCGCCGGCCAATATTGCTTCTACATTTGATTATGTGACCGAAGACATTCGCCTTCATTTCTTCACATTGATTTACAGTTTCAGTTTTGTTCTAATCGATAATTGAGAATCAGAGAATCAAGTAGAATATGATAGGAGAAGAGAGTGAGGCGGCGATGGGTGGTGAGCTCGTTCATTCTGGCGAGGAAAATGGTGGGACGGTGGAACAAACAGTTGCAACGAGGAAGATGAAGAAAAGCCATCGGATCTGTGTAGCTGTTGGAGAGACGGAGAGTCGATGGAGATGAGAAAGAGAGAGATCGATTCGGTGAGAGATACGAGAGAGGGATGTGTGGTTACACTTAATAAGGCTAAATTTTAGGGATTTGAATTAACGTAATTTTCTCTTATCAAATTAATTATTATATTAATTTACTAAAGTGCCCCTTACAAAAAATTGGACAATAATCAACCCTACATTCACACAATAGATGTATTTTATATATGAACATACATTGCTAGTCATTTTACTTGGGTTGGATGCTTATTTGACTTTTGACTTTGATTAAGACGGTTATTAAGAACTTTTCTAATTTCCATACAATTAAGAAAAATCTAGGTGTTTCAAGCTTTTGAGATGCTATATCCAAACTAGATTAAATTAAATACATTGCACCATAAATCTTGATGATAAATCGACTAGTTGGAATTGTGATGAAATCCCAATATTAATAGTTTCTCTATATTTGATTCACTTCACCAAAATTTGATTATTTGCTCTTGTTTTCATTTTCAACCAAAACAAACAAAACCCCCCTTTTTATTTCATAATGTTAAAAAATATATCTCATTTTGAATTGATCGCATTGTTTTACAAATTGAACCAATCTTGGATACGATCCTTTACCGCTATACGCAAATTTGTGTACTAGAAGTAAGGTTTATTTTTGTTGGCCTCAACAACTACCAAATTTTGGCGCCGTTGTCGGGGATTGGTACTTTTAATCACTTTGTTTTTCTATGCCCAGATCCTTTCGAACAGGTATATTAGAGTTTAATCCGGAAATCGAAAAAGAAGCAAGACGTTTGAGGAAGGAAACGAGGCTTCAAAGAGGTCAAAGTTCCGGTGCCACCGTGGCGTTGGGAAACCAATCCGATTCTTCGAGTGGGACGGATATTGAGACCGAGTCAAACCCCGATACCCGACAAGAAATTCCCGAAACACCTCCCGAAATTCCCGAAATTATCCCAAACACAACCGATACAATAAACCTTGAACAACCCAACCCAATAAACCCAAATCAAAGAAACCCAATCCAAATGGAAGAAAATCGCAATCTTGAAAGAACCTTGAAACAAATGATGGAAACGGATGTCACTCAAACTCCCATTGGCATCCAATAACCAAACCATGAACCCGGAATGGAGTTGAAGTCTGGTCTAGTCCATCATCTTCCTACCTACCATGGGTTGGAAAATGAAAATCCTCACAAGCATTTAAAGATGTTTCATATAATTTGCTCGAGCATGAAATCTCAAGGCGCTACCGATGATCAAATCAAGTTAAGGGCATTCCCCTTTTCGTTGGTGAATCGAGCAAAAGATTGGTTGTTTTGCCTTCCACCGGGATCGGTAAACACATGGCCTTAAATGGCAAGAGCATTCTTAGACAAGTTCTATCCCGCTACAAGAGCATCTGCACTTAGAAACGATATTTATGGAATTCGCCAAGGCCAAAATGAAACGCTTCACGACTATTGGGAACGATTCAATAGTCTTTGTGCAAATTGTCCCCAACATCAAATTTCCGAACAACTTCTCATCCAACACTTCTATGAAGGTTTGCTTCCCATTGAAAGGATGTTGGTTGATGCTTCTAGTGGCGGTGACATCTTTAGCAAAACAGTGCAACAAAGTAGAGAACTCATATCAACCATGGCTACAAATTCACAACATTTTGGGCCCCGACAAGACATGCGTAGAGACCCACAACCACAAACGAAGGAAGTGAATGCATCGAACCTTGAAGCAAAGCTTGTCGAGTTGGCTACTATTGTCTAACAATTCGTGAAAGGAACTAGTCAACAAGTGTTGATGTGTGGTATTTGTGCCAATGTGGGACATCATACGGATATGTGTCCTACTTTACATGAAGATGATGCACAAGTAAACGCGACGATGGGAGGACACCAAGGCATTCAGGTTATCATGCATCTTATAATTCAAGTTGGAAGCCGAATCCCAACTTGAGTTATGCGCCTCAACAACAACAACACTACCAAAAAAGGCCACAATACCAACCACAATATCAACAACAACCCCAACGACAACCAAGTAGTTCCGAAATGTCGCTCGAAGACATTGTGAAATCATTGGCCACGAGTACTTATAAGTTCCAACAAGAAATTGGGGACATCATGATAAGTAGTGCCACACTTGATTTGGGCGCTTCTATCAATGTCATGCCATATTCGGTTTATTCTTCACTCAATGTTAGTCCTCTAACTGAAACAGGCGTGATTATACAATTGGCGGATAAATCGAACATTTTTCCTAGAGGTGTGTTGGAGGATGTTCTAGTGCAAGTAAACCAATTGGTTTTTCCCGCGGATTTCTATATTATTGATTTGGATGAGAAATACCCTTCCAAATCCGCTTTGCTATTGTTGGGAAGACCATTTTTGAAGACGGATAGAACCATCATAGATGTCCATGCGGGTGCCTTGACTATGGAGTTTGATGGTGAAAAGATTGAGTTCAACATTAGTAATGTCATGCGGTGCCCGAGTGATGTGTCACCCTTGTACTTCGTTGATAAGATTGAGCCCTTGGATCGACACCAAATTGATTCGAGCGTAGATAAATTGTCAAGAACGAGGGTGCGAAAAAGATTTGGCAAAAGGAATTTGAAACGGAAAAGGAATTGCTCATTTTTGAAACCGAAAAATGAAGGAACGGTGATTGGATTGGATGGAAGGAAATTGACGATACATGGTGAGGTCTTTGTAGATCCTCCAGACTCCGATGCACGTTTCTTGGATAACACGGTCATGGATGCCTCCGACAATGGTGAAGCGTAAGTTGGTACCACGTCTTGCCAAAGACGTTAAATAAGTGCACTTTTTGGAAGAAAATTCGTCTTTCGATTTTTCTCGATCATAAATAAAATTTTTGCAACGTTTTGATAATTTCAAGTTGCTTTTGAATTGAATGAATAATCGAGATCCTTATTTAAAGTTATAAGTTTCATTCTCATTTGTTTAAAAAAAATACCGATTTTAAACTTGGATCTTGATTTTTTTTAAAAATTAAAAAAAAGTTAAAATTTAAAAAAAATAAAAAAATACCGAATAAATTGATTTTTGGACTAACGAAATTTTTGTGCAATGATTTTGAATGTTACCAAGTGGTTTATGTTGAGAAATGTAGGCTTTTGGTTTAAACGGGGTCGAAAAACGAGTTCGTGAAGCATTTTGAGCGAAAAATGGGTGCTAAAAAAAGTTTGCAAAAATGGTCCCTGTGGTGGTTTGCGCGACCCGCGCAAGAAATACAAAGGGGTCACGCGACCCACGTGAAGGGTTTGCGCGACCCGTATCGATTTTAACAGGGACCTGATTTTCAAAGAAGAAACATTTGTCACAATTATGGCATATACGCGACCCAAGTTTAACCCGCGTAGAGACCCACTTGACCCACGGTTCTAACCATTAACCCACCTTTGACCCATACCCAGGACCTTATTCATATCTGACCCGGTTCTTCCCTTTTCTCTTTCCCCCTTTTCTCTTACACGAACTCACCTTCGCCTACCCCTTCACTCTCGTCGGTCACTCTCCGGTCGTCTGCAATCATCCACTCCGGCAGCCTTCTCCGACCGACCGCCGCTACTGCTTCCTAACTCCGTCCACCACAGCCAAACAATGCCACCCATCCCCTGCTCACGCCACTCCCATATCTGATCCACCTCCACAGCCCACCTCCAACCTCTCGATCTCACCTGCAACCTCGCCACCGGACGTCACCGCCTCCGCCTACGAGCTCAAGTCGCTCTCCCTGCTTTCTCCCTCTCACCTGCTCGTGAGCCAAACCACCAAAACGGGCACCCTCACTCGCATCGCCGAACCAACACCTGCAACTTCCGATTCCGGCGACCAAACCACCGATTCTCGCCCAAATACCACCGGTTCTAACCTCCGGTGGCCGTCCGAAGCAAACCCCCACCATCACTTTCCCCGATCTACAACCTGGTTGAGTCGACTCGCTCAACTCGACAGGTTGACTCGGTGAACCGGTCTGAGTCGGGTTGAGTCAAACAGTTGGGTCAGCCGGGTCAAGTCAGCGGGTCCGTTCGTGTCCAATTCAGGTGCCCTTCCATGTTAGTCCAGGTTCCGATCCCTGGGACAAAATACGAACAGAAAACCCGACCCGGGTAGGTGTGTCACGCGACCCGCGCCCAAAATTGATAACAGAAAAGTTATGCGGGTCGATTATTAGCTCAGGGACACGCTCCAAGGGTACACTCGTTCCTTTTTCTTTGTGTAATTCGTGTTTTGACCTTGTATTGAATTGTTTTTCTTGCTTGGTTAATTGTGTTGGATTGAAAAATGTTGTCCCGAAAAGTTAAACGGGGTGCTGAGCAAGCACATCCCGAGGCTCGAAAAATGTTCTAAGGGACCCAGCCCAAGTTCCGAGATCCGTTGGCAATGGCCGACGGGGCATTTCCCTATTTTTTCTCCCGATTCCCCGATGTGATTTTCCTTTTTTTACCCTTTCTCCCAAGCATTGAGGAAAATGCTTATTTCTAAGCTTGGGGTGGGGTATTTCATATTTTTGCATTTTTGGTAAATTTTCAAAAAATTTCAAAAATTTCAAAATATTTTATTTTCTTCTTTTCAACTTTGCATTTTTAAAAACAATTTAGTTGCATTTAGTTAGGATCATCAAATAATTTTCATGCATTTTTGTTATCTTTTGCTTCTCACCTTTATGACATCATTAATTGCAATCATAATACATCCGTATAACTAACTTCTTGTATTTTTGTCCCCCATGTACATGCGACATTACCAACTTTTGAAACTTTAGATCTTTATTAGAAACCTCTTTTTGTTAATTTGCCTAGCATAAGTACGTTTGGTGAGAATATGAAAGCATACATGAAATTGAACCAAAAGTATACTAGCAAAGGGCGCAATATTTACCCGTGAGTTCATCATTGTGTGTAATCGGATAGCGAAAGTACTATGGAAGTTGCACTAGTCCCCCCTCATGACCAATACATTTGCATACTGTTCATTAAACATAAGATTTACCGCAAATCGCGATCTTCCAACGATACGGACAAAAACCTTGTTTTTCTACCATTTTGGTTTCGTTTGGTAGTTGTGCTTATTAGTGTTCTATGACCTTGTTCATATTATTTTTGGTCATTTGTGTGTTTATCATCTAGATTTCTAAAATTAGTCGTGTGATGTTTATGTTTATGTTTGTTTCAAAAATATTATTTTGTCTAGTTATTTTAGCAAATTTAGTGAAATTATTTTTATGGTGAAATTTCAGAAATTATTATTTCACTTGGTTCTAAAAGATTGGTCAAAAGAAAATTCAAAAAAACAAAAACAAGAAATAAATAAAAAAAACAAAAAGAAAGACCGAACCAAGTGATTGCTCGAGTTGTCTTAGTAAAAGTTTTTAGAAAATTTTTGCACAAAAATATAATAAAGTGATTGCTTGTTTTGAAATCTCGTTTTGTTGGGCTTCAAAATAACAACTAAATCTCATTTTGATTTACAACCTCATCTATTGACTACGTTTTTAACTCTTTATCCACTTTGAGCCAATTTGAAGTTTAAGATTTAGTTGTTTTGGTCGTCTAGGCATCTATTTTCTATCTTTGTATTTAGGATTTGTGTTGTAATCTTTGTTTTTGTCCCTCTATTTTTGGAAGATCATGTGTTTAGTGTGTGGTATGCAAATGTGGTCGGTTAGAGGACTTGAGCAAAGTCAATTTAGTATAACTACCTTGTTCGACATCCGAGCGCCCCTCCTATAAAATGAGCGTTTAAACCAAATATATGAAGACGGCGTTTGCGAGGTTACACATCTTGTGACATGAGTGAATAAACACGAGGAGAGTGAACAATTGTGAGCACGTCCTTTGCTTGCATGATGCTTTGTATATATAGTGAAAGTCTCATGTGTAAGTTTATATTTTGACCTAACGCGCCTATGCTAAGTGCTTAGTGAAAATTTGTTCCTCTTGATGATCTTTTGTTTCAACCATTGGTATACTTGTTATGTGCATGGTCTTCAAATTAACATGATTTTTATTTATGATGGGTCTTGTCTTGGTTGCTACCTAGGGTGTCTATTCTTTTTCCTTTTTGTGTTTTGATCGCCTCGACTTAAGTCTTGTATTGTTTTCATTGAGGACAATGAAAGGTTTAAGCTTGGGGTGTTTTGACACTTCGTTTTCATTTCTTCTTTTTATAATTTATTTAACATGTTTTATTTCATTTTTAGTATTATTCACATGCATATTTTATATTTTTATATTTTTATTATTTGGGGATACTTTCTAGTCTTTTGTGTTTAAATATAGATTTTATTAAAGACTAGCGGGAGCGAAAAAATTAGCGAATGCGGAATTTCGGAGACTCAGATCTTTTAGCAAGCTTGGACTTGAAGCAAGCAATGGACCAAGAAAGAAGACATGGGCTCCATTGGGTTTACCTAGCCCAAAATGGTGGTCAAAGAGGTCAAAAACCGGGTTCATCTCAAAGAAGAAAGGAGACAAGTGGGCTTTTGCTGAAATGGACCGGTTCAGGCCTAAATTGGGCATTTTTGTACTTTTGCGCGACCAGCGTGAAATTTTCACTAGGCTTGCGCGACCCGCGCAAATGGTGCAGAGGGACATTTTTGTCATTTCAAGTGTAGGTCAGGTATAAGGGGTATGGGGAAAGGGTTTTGGAGCATCTTTAACACCATTTTTCATCAGATTTCGTGGGGAACACTTTGGAGAGCTTGGGAGAAGATTTCTTGAAGATTTATTCACAATTTTCTTCACTTGGGTTTTAATTATTTTGCTACATCTTATGATTGGTACATTTCTTTACACTTTCATGATTGTTGTTCTAGCCATGCTTGGCTAGAACTCTTTATTATCAATATTTGGTGTAATCCATGAACAACTAGCTAGCTAGGGTTTGAAAGATTTATGAGTATTTGGTTCTTAATCTATGAATGCAACTTGTTTAAAATTGTAAGTTGTTATTGTGTTCTTATTCATGAGTTTGGATGCTTGAATGGTTATTGTCATTTGTTTTTCTAATTACGTAATCGATTTCTAAAACAAACTAGTGACAAATGATTTTTGTGGATGCTTAAATTCATTTTTAAAATCATGGAGTTGTGTTCTTCAAGGAGAAATGTAAGCTTATTGATTTCCTTTGAGTTTGGCGATTCATAGATCCAAATTGCTAGTCATTTTACATGGGTTGGATGCTTATTTGACTTTTGACTTTGATTAAGACGGTTATTAAGAACTTTTCTAATTTTCATACAATTAAGAAGACTCTAGGTGTTTCAAGCTTTTGAGATGCTATAGCCAAATTAGATTAAATTAAATACATTGCACCATAAATCTTGATGATAAACCGACTAGTTGGAATTGTGATGAAATCCCAATATTGATAGTTTCTCTATATTTGATTCACTTCACCAAAATTTGATTATTTGCTCTTGTTTTCATTTTCAACCAAAACAAACAAAACCCCCTTTTTATTTTATAATGTTAAAAATATATATATCATTTTGAATTGATCGCATTGTTTTACAAATTGAACAAATCTCCGTTGATACGATCCTTTACCGCTATACGCAAATTTGTGTACTAGAAGTAAGGTTTATTTTTGTTGGCCTCGACAACCACCATGTATACAACATCATGAATGACAAACTTGCAACTTGTAGTGCATGCTTCTCTCTTATACAATTTAAGAAACACATTAATAATAATAACTAAATAGTTTCTATTTGTTATGATAAAGTATGATTGCTTCAAGTGCAATATAAAAAGCAGAAAATACTGAAATAAAAAACTTGAGAGTATCCATTTATGTCAAGTTGTTTGCCGTAACGTTTATTAGCTGGAAACCATCAAAAATATAATAATAACACAAGATTTATGGCTAGAGGAGAAACAACTAAGAGTAAAAAAGTTTGAGGCAGATGTGACATATGTAAACAGAGAAGGACATTAATATTACTAAATAATGAGCTATTGTTACAATCATTCAAAACAAAAACTTATAATGGGCAGTCATGTTACCACTCATAAGTCTTCTTTTAGTTGAATAGAAAAAGAATGCAAGTTTCACATTTCTACCCAAAAAATTTCAAGAAGCAACAAGGATGATACGCATGTGAGGTGAAAAAGCCATATATAAGCAACATGAAGATAGAAAGATAGCTCAACTTCAAGGGTGTTAAGTGGAACAGGTAAAAAGGGAAAAGACTGAATCAAACTCCATCACATTAGGCATTATGTAGTACTATTCATTGATGAATAATCGAACAAAAAAGAAATATACAAAAATATGTTGCGCATCAGAACAATAATATGTGTGTATATACTATATTTTCTGTTAAATTCATTAATAAATGCATAAATATGTTTGTATGTATTATGTTTTATGTTAAATTCATTGATGAATACAGAAATATGTTTGTATATAATATGTTTTCTATTAAATTCATTAAAGAATACATAAATATGTTTGTATATATTATGTTTTCTGTTAAATTCATTGATGAATACTTGTATAAAAGGTTGAGAAATGCTCAATAGAAACATGTGATTTAATTTAAATGTTATTTACTGAAGTTAATCATCGATGAATTCATCTTCATAGTCATATTCATTGATGAATACTTGTATCAAAGATGTATACAGATCATCTTTACAGAAGTTAATTTATATTCATCAATGAATACGCGTGTAAAGATGATACATACAAGTATTCATCAATGAATACGCCTGTAAAGATGATCTATGCAAGTATTCATCAATGAATACGCCTACTTTAATTATTATGCAATTAATTTATGGTTATATCGGCATTTGTATCACGTTGAGCCACATTAGAAACTTGGTTCTCAAAATTTTCCAGATTGCACAAAAGTGACATACGTACAAGAAGGAGCAAACACAAGCACACCTAGAAGATGATCGATGGCATTTTCTCTGTGTTGTGTTGTGTTGTGTTGTGTTGTGTTGTGTTGTGTTGTGTTGTGTTGTGTTGTGTTGTGTTGTGTTGTGTTGTGTTGTGTTGTGTTGTGTTGTGTTGTGTTGTGTTCATCCATGATTATAAAATATACCTAATTACGGCATTGTATTTTTTCTTTGTTGTGTTATTCATTTATGAATATATGTATATACATTTATGAAGTATTAGATTTTTTTTATCTAAATTGTTTTTTTTATTCATTTATGATTATAGCCATATTCTTTTGTGATTAAAATTATGTTTTTATTCATCTATGATTACAAATATTACAACTAATGGATAAAAAATAAAAAAAATCATATTAAATGATATTTTTGTTAATTTTTTATGATTAAAAAAATTGAATTTATATATTCCGAAAATTAGGGGAAAATCATTAAAATTAGATTGAATCCCACTATTTTACGAATCAGTTAATTATCTTGATTATCCATATTTAGATGTATTGTAAAATTCCACTTATATCCCTTTAAAATGATTGACTCAGATTTGTCATCGCGTTCTCAACATTTTAATTGTCCCCGTAAAAACCTCTATATATATATATATATATATATATATATATATATATATATATATATATATATATATATATATATATAGATATATATATATATATATATATATATATATATATATATATATATATATATAGACTAAAGTTCAAATGAGAACCATTTTTTCCTAAGAACCAAGGAACCTTTTGGCTGAAATTTTTTTTTTCAAAAAAAAAAGACATAATACACCTAATCGTTTATATTTAAGCCCTTTTGTAAAAAAAAAATTGAAAAAAATATATATATACACGAAATGTGCACATATGCACGAAACGTGATCATATACACATTTGCGAAAAAAGTGCATATATGCACATTTTGTGTATACATATTATTTTTCAAATTTTTTTTGACAAAAAGTCTTAAATATAAGCGACTAGGTGTATTATGTCATTTTTTTTGAAAATAAAAATTTCAGTTAAAAAGTTCCTAGGTAGGAAAATTTTGGTTCTCTCTTGATCCGGACTCTATATATATATATATATATATATATATATATATATATATATATATATATATATATATATATATATATATATATATATATATATATATATATATATATATATATATATATATATATATAGTAATAAACAAAGCCATTTATATATATATATATATATATATATATATATATATATATATATATATATAGTAATAAACAAAGCCATTTAATGCCACTTGTCATCTTATTAGCAAATTCACCACATGTCAACTTATTAGCATGCTAATACCATGTGTCATCCTATTTGGAAACACTGTTATTGCATACGTGTTTATTTATCCTATTCAAATTTGGTCAGTTACATTCAAATTCCATTAATTTCGGAAACGGTCGAAAGAAACAAGGCATTCAAATCCTATTATACGTTACAATCTCAATCAAAGCTTTTAATTTGTAGATGGAGTGCAGTTCCAAAGTTGTAATTGGCGGTATACAAAATCGATTTCATCACAATCGAAGCTTTGTATAATTTGATGGTGAAACCGATTTCACAAGGTATGTATAAAACTTAATTTGATTTAGGTTGCAGATTTAAAACCCTAGCAACCTTCACTTCCCCAAATTCTTCATCCTCTGTTTACTTTCTCTCCCCAGCAAGCTTCAAGTTCCAGTTTTTACAATTAGATGGGCAGCTCCCTCTCTTCGTATTTGATTCATCACTTTCGATATTGTTTTGCTATTTTTTCTAATCTCTCTATTTATGTATTTGTGTGGTACAACATATTTCACACACACAAGCAGTTCATGAACAACGATACTGTACACAATTTTCTCCTCATACCAGACCTAATTTCTGATTGGCGTGTTTCATACGTCTAATGGACTTCTGGTTTTTTTATCCAATAAAGTGCAATTGAGCGAGTTAATGATTGTTATGGTATCTGAACAATCAAAGATCAATTAGTGTTCGTAATTGACCAGGTTCGTTTGTTTTGTGGAATAGGATTTCGAAGAATTCTTTTGTCTATGGCCATACATCTTTTCTATATATTTCACTGTTTAATTTTATTTTATTGGTTTTTTTATTTAGGGAACGAAACTAGTATGTGGGTTGTAATATATCAGTGACCCTGTTGAGAATCTATTTTTCAAGCGTTAGCAAGAAGCTTTGTTTTTCTCATTTTTTATTGATTTTACAGACTTGATGGAGGTAGTTGATTTTGGAATCTGATGGATGTGGAAAAGCTAACCGAGGAATGAGCAAAAATAGCAAATCATGTCCCTTCTTCATATCTTTCCATGTAATGGTTTGTAAATTAATTTGTTTGCTTAAAGCTTGTCATTTGAAATATTTTATATTAATCGTTACTTTCTGCATCAATTAGGCTCGGATTAAAAAGATAACAATTCCCTTATGTGCTCACAACTTCAAAGCTTTTATGAATTATTTATAATAAATGAAAACAAGAAAATAATATCCACATTCCTTTGTATGCGAAACACCTCAAATTTTAAATAAGAAATGTTGCCAATGCAAAATGTTCATGATTCTAATGTGGAACGTATTAAGTTTGACATCAAAGTAACAACTTTATATAAATTTGCTTTAATTTATCTTTTTCTTCCTTTTTCCCAAGTGTGCTGCACTTTTTTTAAATTTTATAAACATCATTTATCCATACTATTAAAACTGTACAAAAAAACGCGCATATTGATTTCATGGCAATTTACATTTATACTTGATCAATGCATCTAAAGCTATGGAATTATTTCTAGAAGATTTGTGTGATCGGACATATGAAATCACTCTTCAAAGAGGAGCAAAGACTTTAAATTCTATGCAGTTGTAAGTACACCAAAACCAACCCAATTATTGAAATCCATACTCCATAGCAACAATATAGGCGATGTACTTTACTCTTTTCACTAATATAGGATTTGAACTTTACTTTTATCCCATAAAAACAATATACTTACATCTTTGCCAATAATGGCAATATGTAAATATACTTTTTTTACCCATAATAGCAACATACTTATATTTCTTTACATGTAACAATTTTACAAGTTTCAGGTATATATTGCTATTATCGGGTAAAGAAATTCAGTTACATTGCATATTATGGGTAAAAAATGAGTATGTTGCTATTATGAGCGAAAATTGAAGTTCAATGATTTAATTTGGACTTTTCTCTGATTTTCAGAAAACAATGTGTGCAGAGCTTTAATGTATTTGACTTCCTTAGAGATATTGTTGGTAAGATTCCTAAATTAGATGGTTCTGCTGCTACAGGATAGGACAGATCTGCAGCTAAACGAAGGTTTGGATTTTATTTATTATTTTTTTTAACAATTCCATAGTTTTGAGCAAAAAAATCTATGGTAAGACATATGGTGAATATGCTTTGATGCATGGCGTTATGCAGGAAAGTTGTTGATGATGATCATAATGATGGTGATCAAGACACGAAAAGGGATAAACCGGTAAAACTATTTCATCCATTTTAGGTTAATTGGTAAATAGGTTTAAGAAATGAAATTGAATTTGTGGGATCATGAAAGATTTCAAGCAAAAGCATAATCTTCGGTGTTTATATACTGTAGATGAAAATTATGCTAGCATTCATTTTAGTTATAATAGATGAGAATTATGTCACGAGCTATAATGCAATATTTAAAAGTATAAGCATGTTAATGATAAATCTTAGAGGCATGTTAGTGCCACTTGGCGTTTTCTTAATAGGTCTGTGCCACTTGGCGTTTTCTTAATAAGTGTATGCATAATATACCATTAAATTAAACACTATCCGTTCAATTTATCTCATCCCTTTTAATGCGTGATTTATGTTACAGTTACAACTTGAATGGCAGAATGCAAACTCTATCTATTATCAGTTATCCCCAATCACAATGTTGTTTCCCCGATTTTCGCCTCAACTCCCCAATTTTCTCCTTAAAAGTGATATTGATTCAAATTTTAAAATCCCTAAATCTCCTCCAAGTTTAATCCTTTTAAAGAACGATTGAACCCTAAATCTAAAACACGTCCTCTTTATCTTCAGTTTTACGCAAGCAAGTTTTATTCCAAATGGTAACATAATCTCTTCATATTTGATGTTTTTTGTGATTTTTTCGTTCGAGTTTGTTGTTATTAATTCTTTTTCATTTAATTTGCGATATCTGCAAGTGAGAGATCAAGATGACGAAGAGGCGAATCGAGATTATTAAGCGAAAGAGGAACGTAATGCAGAAGTTTCTGAGGAACGATGCGGCTGACCTTCTTAAGAACGGTCTTGATTCCAATGCCTACGGCAGGGTAATTGTTTCTTCAACTTTATCGTTTCTTTCACGGTCTTATTATGCTCTCTTTTTTAAAAGAACGATGGATTAATTCAACACCATTGAATACAATCTCCCGTGATATCACAACGTTTGATTTTCGGTAGGACTTTAATAGATCGATTTCACATTAAAAGAGTTTTTTGATATTAGAAATTTGGCATTAACTTGCATTTGTTAGGAGGCGTGATTTCGTTTCGGTATTCCTAACAAGCATTTACTCTTGATTGTGTCACAGGTGTTTTGCTATTTCAAACAAGATATCATTTCAAAGTTCAATAGCGTAAGAAAAGGTGGGAAATATATCAATATAGATGGACCTTACTTGACAACATTTATGATTCCTTCATATTATCTCTAACGTATAAACATATGCCTTTGTGTGGGTCCGGTTTAATTTGATTTCAAGGATGATGAATGCGTCTCTCGTATGATGAACTTATAACATAAAATTAATATTGCAGCTAGATTAGACTGGTTAATGACTAAGCTTTATTGATAATTAATGCCCTTTAAATTCTTTACAGGTTCTTTTATTCCCTAGACAATCTCAAAAAGACTTCTCTTTAAGAATTCTTTTCTTTTATTCCCTAAACAATCTCAAAAAGACTTTTCTTCAAGAATTCTTTTCTGATGATAACTGACAACTGTATTTGTTAAAAACAGGTTGAACAGTTATATGTTGACCAAAATCTATCATCATGTTATGAATTTGTCGAACAATCATGCTTGCTCATTCTAAATCATCTCTCGGCCATGGATAAACAAAGGTAAATTAACCGGTTACTTCTTTATAATTATTATTTAAACTTTCATGTAATATTTAAAAATTTTAAACCAATTTTTTCAATTACATACAGAGAATGCCCTCAAGAATGTAAGGAAGCTATCCCAACATTGATGTTTGCTGCTGCAAGATTCGTTAATTTGCCAGAATTACGTGAACTCAAAAGTTTATTTTCTGAAAGATATGGAAACTGTCTTGAACATTATGTCAACAGAGGTGCTGAACATGTTTTTTTTCTAAATAAAGTATTTCATATTAGCTTTTGATAAAGTAAAACTCAAAGGGAAAGAAATATATTTTTAGTTTGTCAAGAACTTGGAGGCGGAAACTCCCACCGAGGAAATAAAGCTTCTAATGTTGCTTGAGATTAAATCAGAATATGATATAGAGTGGGATAACAAGCCTTTCGAACAGAAATTGTACAAATCACCTCCCTTTGTACAGGTAAACCATTTTCTCGTTCTCTTTTAATCGTTAGAATTGTCATTATAGTTTTAAAAAGTTAAAAGTTGAATCATAAATATTCACAGAAACTTGAATGAACAAAAAGAAAAACTTCACAACACAGTATAGAACATTCCATGGAACAGAGGAACCATATAATGGTTGCAAATAACGTCATTATTTTATGGAATATTTCTTAGATTTTTAGACTCAATTTTCTAAATATGATTTGGAACAAGTCAGCTTGTAGATTTGGGGAAACTCTCTTTAAGAAAAGTTTGGAATCAACTTCTGCATGGATGTCCCCTTGGTTATCTTTTGTACCTGGTCCAACAATTTATACATATATAACAATTGAGGTACTAACAAACAATTCCTTTCATTTCTAAGGTCGGAACTGGAATATGTGATTCCATTCCATGGTGTGTTTGGTTCACAAATGATTCCATCAGAACCCTTCAAATTCCATACTTGATAGAAGCTTCTGATTCCATCCATTCTTTTTTAGAAGAAAAAGACCAAAATACCCTCATTTTATATATGTATTGTGTACCTTTTGTAGGATATTGGTTATTTTACTGGTCGATGTGAAAGAAGCTATGATGCACTTGGGTTAATGGAACAGTTGAGTGAACATACTGCTTCAGAATATGCAAATGCGAGGCACATTTTGGGAGAGGAAACTCCTGAAACAATGTTCGACTTGAGATTATGTAACCGACACAAATTATGTATTGATGATATGTAAAATTTGAGATTAGTGATTATGATCCGACTCACATGTGGTGGTATTTCGGTAATTTTGCAGAGTGAGAGACGGGTTTTGGATTTTAGTGAATGTGGGAGTCCAAGAAAAGGTTGTGTAAGTTTCTCAAGCCCAACTTCCTACCTGTTGAAAAGGTTGTGGTGGCCAATATGTACAACAAACATCATATGCATCTTTTAATTTCTATAAATATTTATCTTTGATATCCAATTGTTGTGTTAACATATGGATTTCCTTTCGCGGCTGGGGATGTGCTTTCCATGTTCCCCAATTTTATGTAGTCTGAATTCTGAAACATTTTATGTGTGAAATTAGATCTTGATATCCAAAATTTTCTTTATATCATCCCGTGTAATACACGGGTCTTACAACTAGTATATATATATATATATATATATATATATATATATATATATATATATATATATATATATATATATATATATATATATATATATATATATATATATACACATACAATCCCATGATATTTCTCACGACACTGACATATTGTTGAAACTGGACTCGCATTACTCTATTATGCCAAATTACCCCTTACCTTCTGGACACATGCATTTCAAACTGCCGTCTACCTTATCAATCGACTTCCAACTTCCATGCTATCTTACAAAAGTCCCTTTGAGTGTCTCTTTGGTCAACTACCCAACTACTCCAAACTTAAACCCTTTGGATGTTTGTGTTACCCATGGCTTCAGCCCTACACAACGTCCAAAATTCAACCCTATTCAAGTCCATGCCTGTTCCTTGGATACTCCTCATCCAAATCTACATATAAGTGTTATGAGTATGACCCTACCACCTGTCGCCTATACCACTCACACCATGTTGAGCTCATTGCAAATCAATTCCTATCTCACTGTTTCTCATCCAACTTAACCGTACCCTCACCCAATGACCTCTTCAAACCCGCACCTACAAATACCAAACCCTCGAACCCTCCCTCTACTTCTACCCTATTCCCATCATTCTTCTCGTCATATCCTCATTCACCCACCACAACAGCCGATACACAACTCCCTCTCTAACCCCTTCGTCGTTACCACCTTCTACCACTTCCTTACCACCCTCTGATACTCCACCACACTCACCACCATCATCTCCTCTACCCAACATGCCCCCTCCGCAACCACCTTTATCCCCAACTACACCCTCTTCCACTCACCACCCAACACCACTACCCAGTCAATGCACCCGCAATCTCAACTCTAAATACTTCAATCCATTTTTCATCAACTCGTCCACCTTACATCCGATTCTACCATCCATTGAACCACATGCTCACACTCAAGCTCTAAAAGACCCTCATTATATAAAAGTCTAAGTTTAATGGTGTTACTTGAATAACAATCTGAGTGTAAAGGTGTTTGTTGAAGAGGAAAACCGGATAGACCTCCAATAGTCGGTCAAAATGGTTTTTTTAACAACAAATGTAAGTTTAATTGTAAATCGTATAAAAATTGCTAGATGTATAAAAATGACAATTAATTATCATTTAAAGTCATTTTCCCTTTTGGTGAATCTTTTTTGTTTTATGCTAGAACAACCCTTGTGCGTCCAAAGAGGTGGATGCGTTTTTGTTAGCACAAAGAGGAAGTTTAAGGAAGTGTTTGATAGTCTCCTAATTTGAATGGTTAATAAGAGGCCCTGAACCATTCATAACGTTTGTTTTGTAAATTTTTACCTTTTAATTGGTCATAACTTCTTAATGAGACTCTAAACCATTAAGTAGAAAAACATATTCGAATCAGCCTTTTTTCACAAAACTTCTACATATACCCTTTAACCTAATTTTTATTTATTTATTTAGAATCTTTTAATGATTCAACTTCCGAATCATTCAGATGCTATCAAACAGCCTCTAAAAACTTAACGGTTCAGAGGGTCCCAAGCGTTGAGCGATTAAGAGCTCACTTAATGATTTAAAGCTACGTTTTTCATAGCCAAACGTTTTGAATGCTTAACGTTTCAGATGTCGTCTTCTAATCCTATCATAATAAATAAGTAACTCAAAGCCATATGTCATCTCCTCATTGAATTTGCCACATGTCATTTTCTCATTATTTTAAATTTCTTAAAAAAACTAATTGATTTGAAACGTTTCTAACTCCTTAATAATCGGTTTAATTATCATTCAATTTGAAAATTAATTGTTATCATTTAATTTTAAAATTAATTATTTTTTAATATCATATTATTTTTTTAATGTGTAGAATGATTCTCCCAAATGACGTCATAATATTTTGAAGAACGATTCCAATCATAATAGTGAATTTGATTTTAGTATCGGTGACATTCTCATAATAAATTATATTTATCAAAATACAAAGTCATAATAGTAAAAATCAAAAGCAATATGTCACGATACACAAACAAATTTCTTATGTAAAATTATTAATGTTTAGATATTCTTAATTAACATTTTTTTTGTATCATCTCGTGTAATAGACGGGCCTCACAACTATTATCCTAATAAATAAGTAACTCAAAGCGCCACATGTCATCTTCTAAGCCCTCTTGTACACATGCCATTTTTATAGAATTTATGATTTTATCAAAATAAAAATTTGTTTGTCGGTTACTCTAACCTCCTTAATTATCGTGTAACTCCTCAATTAAGTGTGGATAATTAATGACTATAATGACATATTATGAATAATCAATTAAGTGTGGGAGAAACAATTGATTGATTTGAGAAAGAGTAAATAAGGCTTTCGAGTTTTTTAGTTATTTTAAAATAGGATTAACCAATCTAAGTTAATGTCAATGAAAGAAATAGCATTGAACTTTGTAAAAAAAAATTCATTAATAACGTCATATATTTAAATAAAATTGTTTTCTTAATATATAATTTTTTAAATTCGCCAACCAACTAACATAAAATGATCTGCAGATACATTGAATTTTGTATGAAATATGACATGTTTTTGAAAAAAAAAATATTACTCATAGAAACCAAACTATTAGCCGGCATGAAACTATTTGCCGAAAGGAAACCATTAACAATTCATTGTTATGAACCTTAAATAAAATTCCTAAATTGTAAATCTGAAAACCTAAACTTAAACTCTAAAAAAACTATTTACTAAAAGAAACCTTTTGTATATAAGTTGCATGCTCTTTGTAATATTACATTTTTTTAAACAAGCTGGAGTTTACACATCGACCTTGGTATCACTACAAACAAAATGATATTTAATGACACAGAAAAGATGTCACTAAATTCCAAGAAAGTGCCACCAAAAGCGCTGCGACTAAAAGTATATAGTGACACTATTTTATTGTGTCGCTGCAATATTGAATATTTAGCCGAATTATAACATTGTACTCTCATTTTTTCCAGAGGCGGAATTGGGCCTATGCCCACAGTGGCACGGGCCACACCTCACATTTGGCCTAGAAATAGCTTATATATAGTTTAGCCCAATAAATAAAATCTGGAAATAGAAGCCCAGCATCAGAAATTAAGTGTTATTGTTTGGAAATTGGAAGTAGAAGCCCAGCGGCACAATTAAAAGCCATCAGCAGCAAGTGGAAAAGTGGAATAGGCAGCCCAATCGTGCCTTTATTCCAGCACGTGAATGCGCAAAAGAAAAGAAGAGGAAAAGTGGAATTTTGGAAAACCGTATGTGAAGCTACGATCGCTGCTTCTATTCTCGCTTAAAAAAAAACCCAAGCACCAATTACTCGAAATTGTTTATTTCTTGTTGTTTTGCTACTAGAAATTACTAGAAAAAACCTCTTTGTAAATTTGGAGCTATCTTCAAGCCCTAGGATGAAACAAGTAAGTATTTGTTTTTTGATATTTATGAAATTAGTTATGTATTTCTTGAAATTATTTATTGTGTTGGTGAAATTAGTAGTTGTTTTGCTTGAAAATTAGGTTTTTTACTTATTGACTTATTTCCATTGATTGTTTCCATTGTTGTTTGCATTGAATTGATTAAGTGAATTGAAATTACTTTGTTGTTTCCATTGTAGAGTAGCATTGCATCATTTTTAAAGAGATCACAATGTTTTAATGAAAGTGTTGAAGGATCTTCCAAAATACCATGTTCTAATGAATCAATCCCTTCGGTTTCTAATGTTAATGTAATTCCTCAAAGATCACAAGGTCCACTGCCTACAACTACAACTACTCCAATTCCAAGTTTTGATTTGAAGGATCTTCCAAGGGACCCGGCGGATAGACCTAGGATAACAACTTATAATTCAAATCAAAGAGATGAAATAAGAAGGACGTATTTGCTTCAAGGACATTGTCAAAAAAGGGGTCATACATTTCCAATAAAGATAATGGGTAAGAAAAATAGACATTTTGTTGGTGAATGGTTTGATGAATTTGATTGGTTAGAGTATAGCAAAAAAGAGGACAAAGCCTATTGTTTATTTTGCTACTTGTTTGGCGACATGGTGGGACAACAAGGTGGGAGAGATGCATTTGTTACAGAAGGTTTTAATACTTGGAATAAAAAAGATGCATTCAGAGTTCATATGGGTAATATCGATAGTTTATACAACAAAGCACGACAAAAGTGTGAATTTTTAATGAAAGAAAAACAATCTATTAATGTAGCATTTAGAAGCAAACCGAAGTTGAGGAGAGTGACTATAAACTTCGATTGCGTGCTTCAATTGGTGCTTGTAGATATTTATTGAAAAATGGTTTGCCGTTTGCCGTTTCATGGTCATGATGAGTCGAGTGACTTTCTTTCAAGAGGGCTATTCATTGATACACTATCTTTGATTCGAGAGCATAATGAAGCAATTTACAATGTTACTTTAGAAAAGGCACCTAATCAAGTGACATCCCCGAAAACTCAAAAAGAAATTATAGAATGTTTTTCAAAAGAGATAATTTTGAGTATTTGCAAAGAAATTGGTAAGGATGTTTTTGCTTTATTGGTTGATGAATCTAGTGATGTATCAAAAAAAGGAACAAATGGCTATAGTGTTGAGATATGTCGATAGCATTGGAATTGTGAAGGAAAGATTCATTGGAGTTGTGCACGTGAATGATACATCCTCTTTGACTCTTAAAGAAGCCATAGATGAAGTATTTACCGGTAATAAGTTGAGTATGACTCAGGTAATTGGAGTTTTTTCGCTTATCAATTATTATGTATTTTAATTGAATATCATTTGTTTTATATCAAATGTCTTTTTTATAGGTAAGAGGACAAGGTTACGATGGGGCAAGTAATATGCGAGGTGCATTCAACGGTCTGAAAGCTTTGATATTACAAGAAAATGATTCGGCACATTATGTACATTGCTTTGCACACCAACTTCAGTTAGTGATTGTGGCTGTAGCAAACAAACATGAAGGTGTGAATGACTTTTTTGATCAAATTTCTTTGGTGGTTAATGTGGTATGTGCTTCATGTAAAAGAAAAGACATGGTACGAGAGAATTACAGAGAAAGAGTGCAAAATGCAATTGGTAACAGTGAACTTGAAACCGGAAGAGGGTTAAATCAAGAGACTTCTCTTATTCGAGCAGGAGATACAAGATGGGGTTCACATTACAAGACAATCACAAGCTTGATGAACTTATTTCCGGAGGTTATTGGAGTTCTTGATTATGTTAAAGAGGAAGGAGCTACTTTAAGTAACCGAAATCAAGCAGATGGTATTTTATCATACTTCAAGACACTTGAGTTCGTGTTTTATTTACATCTGATGCATGAAGTTTTAAACCTCACGGGTATATTGTCAAAACATCTTCAAAAAAATGATCAAGATATTGTAGAAGCAGCTCCTTTGGTTAGAGGGACAATGAATGCACTTAAGGCTTTGAGAGCTATGGGGTTTGAAAAAACATTGGCAAAGGTATTTTCATTTTGTCATAAACATGATATTAATATTGTGGATATGAATGAAAATTACGTCACTTCGAGAAACCGTAGGGCCAACGTTACTAATCAATATCATTTTGAAGTTGAAATTTTCAACACGGTTTTGGACATGCAAATTATAGAATTTGGGGACCGCTTTAGTGAAATAAGCACCCAATTACTAGAATACATGGGGGCTTTGAGTCCTTGTGATTCATTTGCTAACTTTGACAAAACAAAGTTGTTGAAGTTGAGTGAGTTATACAAAAATGATTTTGATGATTCTGAAAGAATGCAACTTGAAGGTGAACTTGAGATATATTATCACTCTTTGCATAATGATGATCGATTTACTAGTTTGAAGAGAATTGCCGACCTTTCTTGTTTGATGGTGGCAACGGGGAAACACCGTTCTTATCCTTGGTTTATAGGTTATTAAAGTTGGCTTTGGTTTTACCCGTCGCAACTGCAACAGTAGAAATATGTTTTTCTGCAATGAAGCTCATGAAGACCGACTTGCGTAACAAAATGGGTGATGACTATATGAATGATGCACTGCTTTATAATGTTGAAAATGAAGCTCTTATGAAAGTTAAGATTGAATATGTAATGGATCGCTTTCAAAAGATGTGTACAAGGAGATGTCACATTTAAAATATAATATATACACTAGTTTATTATATTTAATGCAATCGTACTTTTAATTTTTTTTAAATCTTATTATATTGCGTAAAAAAATTTTTTGTGCCACCCTACCCCACATTTCTGTTCCGCCACTGTTTTTTTCTCTACCTCATGTAAAGTTTACTACTTTCAATTATTTTCTTATGGAAATATTGTTTTTTATGAACATTAACGTTTACATATTCATAATTTATATTCTTTATTTTTATATCATACCGTGTAATACACAGGTCTGACAATTAATGAAATCATTAAAGAAGCTTACGAAAGAGTTTATTTATCTTGACCCTAAATCTTCTCACGGCTACCTGAGTACGTGACCCACATGAATTCTTCTAAACTTCTAGATGAAGATGCAAATCTTGGAATAGACATCAAGACAAACGCTATTTTTATATTATATTTGCTGCACGAGGAACGTACGCTCGTTCATCACGTTACATTATTTCTAGATATTGTCGACGTTGAATGATATCGTTTATAGATGATAGCTGTTGTGTTGGTAATTTTCGATTAAGAAACTCTGCATTTTATATTGTGGAATTAATGCTATTACTTTTTTATTTTAAATTATGTACATCTAGTTAAAAAGAGCTTTTGTTCTATTTAGAAGTATTCGACGGTAAACTCTAACGATGTCGACCGAAAAGCATGGTTTTATAAAACGATAGCAAAGGTTTTGAGTCATTTAGGCGCGGAACCAGAAATCCGCCTAAGGGGTAGCACAAAAAAATTAAGAAATCTGTATCACGATAATCAATAATGAAATATACTCACAGCTGTAAGATTCACGAGCGTACAATTTCACAAGAGTCAGTATAGTAGAGCTCGCTGGTTCCTGCATATGAGGAGGAAAGAAAAAAGAATCAAACAATTGAACATGAAGGACATTATAGATTTTACATGACCAGTAGTGAATGTTTACCGAATCATTGTCACCACAAAAAGACCTGCATGGATGAATAAAACATTAACCCGGTTGTTATTATGTCAACAATACAATTAATAATCGAGAAGTATACTTTAGTTTCAATCAATTTCAAAATTAATTGTCAATCAAAATTGGGTTTACGCATGATTAGAAGCAGTGTTCTAAAGGCTCGTCATGGCCCGAAAACCGTCATGGCGGCGCTGCTAGGCGTAGCGCGTGCCAAGGCGAGCCATGGCGCGTTATGGCGCGAGTTTTTGCTGTTTTCCGCCCATTTTTTCTTATTTGTCTTGCATTTCTTGATTGGGCACAAAATATTTGAGGTTTTTTTAACTTTTTGTTATTAGTTATTGATGAAACACTTCTAAAAATCTGATATGTTTGATATAAATCTATATTTATTTATAATATAATTTATACATTTATATAAAAATTACATCCTTACATCACGCTTTGAAAAACGTCATGGCTCCAAGGCTCGTAAAATTTGAGGCTTGACAATGCCGCCACGTCACGCCTCATATCATTTAGAACCTTGATTAGAAGCTCTGTAGACCTATGGAAAATCAAATGAGAACTCAAATAACCAATTAATTTAAAGATCAGTTTCTTCCACGCAAAAGAAATTAAGAATCTACTTTAAATCAATGTTGTAGAATCGTGTAGAAGCTTAATCGCTGTGGTAACACTTGGAGTGATTTAATTTCGCTATAATTTGGAATTCTAATTATGTATGTATGCTTGGATAAAGTATCACGCCTATCTCAATTCCATCTTTCAAATCCCTACTTCCACATAAAGAAACTACGGGTGTGTTTGTTTGCCACTTAATTAAGTTATTAAGAGGCAATCTCTGAATCAAACAGTTTAAATGCATTTGTTTACATCTTAAATTTTGTCTCTTAATTAAAAAAGAGGCTCTTATTGGATCAGATTTGAAGACAAGTCTGAACAAAAAAGAGGCACGCATTCCTTTTTTGCCCTAAGATCCATCCACCTCCCTTTACCTCATCCCGCCTCCCTTTACCTTTCCCTTTGTTTCTCACGATCGAAATCATCTCCCCCTCTCTTCCGATCTCCTTCTGCATAGCGACGGGGAAGAAGCACGCACACCTTCACAATCGACATCATCTCCCCCTCTCTTCCAGTTGTTTCTTAAATTCTTGTGTTAGGAGAAACACGCACACACCTTCTATTGTGTGTGTGCGTGATTGTTTTTAGCGATCTGGGAAAGAAACCGAGGGACAGGTCGACGAGGTTGCAGCGATTGCTGCTGTTGCCGGCTACCGATTCTGATCAGTGCCGGCTACCGATTTCGATCAGAAAAGTGAAGAGGCAAAACGAGTGAAAGGGGTGAAGGAATCCATGGACTGTTGTCGGCATTACTATGGCTGGACGAAGAACAGAAGAGACGGGGATGAATTTTTTGACGAAGAACAGGTAATCCATGGGCTGTTGTAGAGAGACATTGACAAATAGTTGTGGTTTCAGATGAATTTTATTATTATTCTTGCTTTGATGAATTTTATGATTTCGGATGATTTTCCGATCGGATGAATTTTGTTGCTTTGCTGAATTTTGTAATTCCTCATACTTTTATGATTGTTCTTGTTGTCATCTTTGTGTTGAATTTTGATGTTATTGAAGAAAATAGTTAACAGGGGTAAAATTGTCATATTTATTATTCAGCAAAACAATCAAGAGGTTCCAACCAAACACATGTTATAAATTCAGATCTTAAAAATTCAGACCCTCTTAAATATACAGACCTCTTAAACATTCAGATCTTAAAAATTAATATCTTGCCAAACGGGGCCTACATTACCTGTCCTCTTTTGATCACTTGATAACTTCTCAACTTTATCAGCTTTCCCCCACCCAAAATCTATCCCATACGACTCAACTTTTGGTGAACCAAGAACCCTAATATTTAATCCTTCCCAAGTTCCCTACATCTCCCAAAAGCTATGCAATTCCCGAAATAACTCGTGTACTTCATACCCTAAATAGAGGGGAGTATTTTTGGGGAATTTAATCGGTTCCACCATTGTTTCAAGAACGTCATTTTAAGCGAATTGGGTTTGGGCTAGTTCTAGAGAATTTTTGAGGTGGGTCCTGTGCCACTGTGGGCACTTATATAGTTCCGCCCTGGAGTCATTTGTTTATAAAAGGTTTTGAGTTATTTATAGCTATTTCATGTATTTTATTCACCTTAACAAAATACTATGCATTTCATTTTAATTTGCTTATAGTAATGTGATGTTTTTACGGTATGTATTTTTTGTAAATGACATTTCGCAGAAATCTAATTATCATTCAATCTGTAAAAGTCTAAACAACACATGCCTTTGTCTACATGTTCTGACCGTGTCATCGTTGCCTATTTTATCCTTCTTGATTCCTTGAAAAGAGCATATATATACCGCAAACGGGAATCAAAAGAATATCAAGAGAGTATCGCTAGCTTTCACCTCTCTATGAAGAAAGTGTTGTTTAAAAAGATGTTTAGAGTGATAACGTTACTTTATAATTGAGTACGAGAAACGTCACATGGTAAAAAAAAGTGTTTGATAAAGGCATTTTCTCAAGCAGTTAGATGAAAAACAGGTCATGAAGTAGGGCTGTTCACTATTTGGATAAAACCGAATCGTGCAATTGGACAATTTGAATTTGACTATTTGGTTTGGATATTTGGATATTTGGATTGGCTTTTAAGAAAAACCGAATTATTATTTTGGATTGATTTTGGTTCATAAAACAAGAACCGAATAGTAAAAAAACGAATAGACAATTCTTTATTTATACTTTTATTCTTTAATTATTTATTGAATTCTAATAAATAGTTTTTAGTAGATTAGAGATTATCACCCAATGAAAAACCTTACATATACTTTTTCCTAATGGTTTTTTGTCATTAAAATATAAATTGTAATTTATTTTTATTAGCAGTTGTTTATAAATTTTAATTCACAACTAAATAGTTTGTTGATTTCTTTATTAGATTTGGCTAATATTCAAGTTATATATATTTGTTTAAAATGACTCGATGCATGAAAACCGAATTAAAAAAACCAATACAACCGAATTGTAATTTGGTTGGTTCGGATCGGATTTGATTTTTAGTTTGGACTATTTGGATCCATGTTTTGAAAACTGAAATCTATTTGGATTCACTAGATTAGATAAGACTGAACCGATCCATCCAAACGAACATCATTGAAGGGTTATATAGATGTTCTATATCCTTCTAATAAATCTTCCTAACTTTCTTTCTAATCATTAGATTAATACAAATGTCAAAAACAATGGATGAGATTAAGAGAGAGGATTAGTGGATTCCACATATCCTTATATAAATGGATAGGAAGATGAATTAGGAGAATTTAGTAGGAATAAATAGAATTTTCCTTTCCACTAATAACGGGTAAAATTGTAATTTTGTAATTGAAAACGACCGTGTCGTAAATTTGTAAGGCTGAAGGGTGTGCAAGACACCCATGACAACCCAAGACTACCGTCATGTCATCGCCACGTCACAAAGACTTCCAAGACTTCCACTAGGGGTGTGCAAGACTCCCATGACTACCATTTTAATTTCCACGTCACATTTATATTTTACGTTTTTTTAATTAAAACCAAACATTAAATTAAATTTAAATAAAAACATTATATTAATTAAAAACCATAATATTAAAATAAAAAAACATTACATTAAATTAAAAAAGACATAAAAAAATTAAACATGTCCTAAATTAATTTAAAATAAAAAACATTTCCTAGTCGTCGTCGTCGTCGGTTTCGTCGTTGCGATTCGCGTACACGTACTCCGTCAAATCGTGTCGGAGATTGGCATTCATTTCCGCATTGTGTATTTCTAGTACGCGAGTAAAGTATGACTGGCTACCGGGAACAAATTGTGTCGGCACCTGTGTCATATGGTGAGGTTGATAGATGCAAATATTCCGACCTTTTTCTTTGATTAAAATACTGTGTAATACGATAACACCGTACATTACTTTGCGTATGTTGTCGAGGTCCCACGCTCGTGACGGGTTTTGAACTATAGTCCATCTCTTTTTAGGACACCGAATGCACGTTCCACATCTTTCCGTGCGGACTCTTGACATTGTGTGAATAGTACCCGTTTCTCGTCAATCGGGTGTTGGTACGCCTTTACAAATGTGCAATAATATGGATATATACCGTCGGTGAGTAAATACCCACGTGGGTATTCGGAGTCGTTCACTTTAAACGGAATGTCAGTCGATTTGCCTAGTAGGATATCGTTGAATATCGACGATGAATCTAGAACGTTTAGGTCGTTGTTCGCCTCCGGAACCCCGAAGTACGCATGCCAAATCCATAAATCTTGTGACGCCACCGCTTCTAGTATTAGCGAAGATGTGTCGTGATGACCCCCGGTGTATTGTCCTTTCCACGCGTTTGGACAATTTGCCCAATCCCAATGCGTACAATCTATGCTGCCGAGCATACCCGGTAGACCATGTGACTGGTGATATGCCGCATATAGTTCTTCAACATCGTTTCGTGTAGGTTTTCGCAAATAAATAGGACCGTATAACTCATAAATATATTCACAAAAAGCATACATACTTTGCCGAGCGATTTTTGCCGACATCCGCAAATATTCGTCCACGGCGTCAAAAGTGTATCCATAACCCAAAAGACGAAGAGCCGCTCCACATTTTTGGTGTGGTGTAAAACCCTTTTTGCCTCGTCCGTCGTATCGCAATTGGAAAATTTCGTAGTTGGCTTCCAAATCGTGCACGATCCGTAGAAACATCGATCGGGTCAAACGAAACTGGCTTTTGAAATCCTTGTCGTCATACACGCAATCTTCGGAAAAGTAGTCGCGAATAAATTTTTCGTGTCCTTCTTCGCGGTTTCTATTTTTCGCCGCTAATCGCCGCCTTTTTTCGGGAGTTTCAGCTCGGTTCACGAAAATATTCGCGACTTCCATCATTGCCGCGAATACCAAATCATCACCCGAGTCTTCAGAATCCGGATGGAAATCCATATGTATTTTGAGAGAAAATGTAATTTTGTATATAGAGTGAAGTTGTGTGTGATATGTGTTTGAAAGGTATATATATATATATATATATATATATATATATATATATATATATATATATATATATATATATATATATATATATATATATATATATATATATATATATATAGAGTGAAATTTAAAAAAAAAACTGATTTTTTTTATGTCCAACGTTCACATTTTAACGGTCAAAATTTTGAAAAGGATTAAGTCACTATATTTTATATTTTTTTGGATTTTTACATTGTGTCAAGTTATCATTTTATGTTAGCAAAAACTGACACATCATCATGCCACGTTGACAGGCAACCTAATTGACTGATCAAATGGTCAAAATTACAGCAAATTAGAAAACACGGTAACTTAATTGCAAAAAATAACATTATATCAAAACCGAATTTTTTTGTGTAAACTTAATATATTTTTTGCAATTTACCCTTATATCAACGTAAATTATATATGACATATTTGTTCAAATTTTATATTGTTGCGGAGCTTTAATTTGACAATACAAATAGTTTCCATTCTTTATAACATAAATAATGACACACAAGCCGTGGAAAAAAAGTGTTTGATACATGTTTTAGAAAGAAAATTATATCAGAATAAAGGGTCTTTAATAGATGAGAAATCTATGCTGGGTGATGGAACTAACAATTTACATGAAACAGGACAAAAAAAACTCAAATCGTAGAAATTTGGTATATTAAAGTTTGAATTGACTATGAAGTATGAACTAACGAGTCTAAAACGATCAAATTATGAAAGCAACCAATGCACAAATCTAACTATCGGTAAAGAGGCAGAACTCCACATTGACGCGAAACAAAAACGGAAGATTTTATGGACGTGAACATTGGGCTTTAAGGGCCCAATGCTTTTAATATAAGATATAACATGGGGTGTCGTGTTTGAGTGTTAATTAATTTTTGAATCTTCTAAAAGTCAACAATATTTTAAAAAGTGGTTGATAAAGATATAAATATTTGTCATTACCTTTAATAAAATGTTTTTGATAAGTTAAAAATCATTTTCCTTTTGAAACGGCTTATAATTTATTACCTTATAAAGACTATAACACACATATAAGCTACTTAAAACATTTTTAAATAAGGCTTGTCAATTAATAGTTTTTTCTCAGCACATAACTAATGTAAACACTTTTTTAAATATTTTTGTATTACCACCACATAAGATAATAAACACTTGTATAAAAAAAGTTTTATTGAATTAATACACATTCCAAAACACCCCTCAATAATAACAAGAGAAGAGCGTTGGAAGGGAAGATTTTATGGATTGGGCTTTAAGGGCCTAATGCATTCATATACGAGGGTGTCACGTTTGAGAGTTAATTACTTTTTGTATCTTTTTTGAAAGTCAAAAATATTAAAACAGTGAATGATAAAGATATAAATGTTTTTCTTTACCTCTTAATAAAACTTTTTTGATAAGTTAAAAATAATTTACCTTTTGAAAGAGCTTATAACTCATTATCTTATAAAGACTATAATACACATATAACCTACTTAGAACACTTTTATGTAAGGCTTATTAATTATTAGTTTTTTCTCATCATCACATAACTCGTGTAAGCATTTTTTTTTAAATATTTGTAATACCTCATAAGATAATAAATACTTTTATAAAAAAAAGTTTATTGAATTAATACGCATTCCAAAACACCCATAATAACAAGAGAAGAGCTTTTTGATATATATATATATATATATATATATATATATATATATATATATATATATATATATATATATATATATATATATATATATATATATATATATATATATATAGGGATAGGTTATAATAAGAATGTCAATTATTGTGTTACCTTGTAACCAAATCCTGGCCATCAGATTTCATTCTCGTAACAATGAAAAAAACACATTCTTAACAGAATAAGTTTTTGACATAATGAGTTCTTACCATTCTTAAAAGAATGAACTAAATTTTGTACATTCTTAAAAGAATGTGTTTTAAATGAGTGGTCCAGATTGAGTTTCAAGGTTACACAATACTTGTATGGATATATTTGATCCTAGCCATATATATATATATATATATATATATATATATATATATATATATATATATATATATATATATATATATATATATATATATATATATATATATATATATATATATATATATATAGATGGGTTCAACATAGAACCATTATTATGAATGGAACCATAGAACCACATTCTTGACCGTTAGATCAAATTAGGATGATAATGGTATGATGGTAAATTACACTTATATGTTCATTGATGAACATATACGTATGTTCATTGATGAACATTGTTCAGAAATTACAAACCAAATTAATATCTATCCAAAAATATCAAAAACTTACCTAATCTATACAAATCAAATGCCAAAATTATTGAAGTTTCCTAAATTACAAACATGTTCAGAAATGAACATTCATCAATGCAAATTAATATCTATCCAAAAATATCAAAATTTACCTAATCTATACAAATCAAATCCCAAAATTATTGAAGTTTCCTAAATTACACGTATATGTTCATTTCTGAACATACACATACGTTCATTGATGAACATTCATAATATTTATGAAATAGAAGAACATACACACATGTTCATAAATGAACATTGATGAATATTTAAACAAAAAATCAAATGTTCATTACTGAACATGATTAACATGTATACATTTAAACAAAAAAATCAAATGTTCATAACTGAACATGAATGAACATCCTCCTTTCTCTGTCTCTCTCTTCCTCTACATCGATCCATCTGTCTCGATCTATCTCTCTTTTTCTTCTTTGATCCCTCTGCCTTGATCTCTCTCTTTCTCTCTTTCGTTCTCGATCTCGACTATAGTCGGCGGAGGTAAGGTTGTAATTAATTGAATACTTGAAAATAACTAGGAAAACTTGTTTGTAATTAATTAAACAACTGAATAATTGAAAACAACTAGGAAAATCTATTTGTAAGATTGTTGAGGTTGACTTCATCCTTTACATGTTCACTAATGAACATATGTTCACTAATGAACATATGTGAGCACACGAAGACCAATGCAACAGGAAACCACTTCCTTAATTGAAAGTATGTTCACTAATGAACATATATGAACACACGATTACCAACGAAGCAGGAAATCGCTCAATTGAATGTGAATGATTGAAAACAACCAGAAATTTGAAATCGATTACTAGAATCAATTCAAAATTGAAATCGATTTATGGAATCAAATCAAAATTTGTAGAAGTCTGATCGATTAAAATTTCTGGAAGATTTAAAAAGTTTGAAATTGATTTTTGGAATTCAAAATTGTAATCGATTACGATTAGATACACAAGTCAATCAGATTCAAAGAAACATTCTGTTCACCTTTAATCGCATCATAAAGAACAACAAACTGATTAGATACGATGCTCACAAGCGAGTTTGAATCGATCGAGCGTTTGATTTTCGAGAAACGGGATGAAGCAAAACTCTGATCGAAGACGTGATGATCGTTTTTTAGATTGACGCTTCTGCTCTTCAATTCATCTGGATACATGATCGAGAACCTGAAATTGCAATCAGATGGTTCGATTTTGGTGGAGAATGAAATCACGATCAGATGGTTATGTGGTTGTGAATATATAGAATCCCCATTGTACCTTTTCTAGTATGTAATTCCCTACACAAGTGTGCATAATATTATGGTGCACCCTTTTAATCTAATCACTTGATATAATGATTGTAAGGTTATAAAGTTGGTTCTATGGTTCTATGGATAAAAAGGGGTTCTATGTTGATCCTCTCCCTATATATATATATATATATATATATATATATATATATATATATATATATATATATATATATATATATATATATATATATATATATATATATATATATATATATATATATATATATATATATATATATATATATATATATATATATTAGGATCGGGTGAGGACTCCAATTTCGGTGAGGACCGTGAGGATAAATCTGGACCTTTATTCTTGAAAAATGGGTGGCTAATATTTATTGTGAAAAATTGATACATCTTAAAAGCTTGGGGGCTAGTTGTCTAAACATTAAAACTAATGGGTGGATAAGACAAATTAAGAAGGGAAATATAATAATCTAATCGAGTACCCCACCCCCATTGCGACACTTGTCACAATCTCGTTTGCTGGGGTTCTTTTTATTCCACAAACTTTGTTTTTTGGGTCATAACTTTTTATTTTCTTTGTAAAAACATTCTGAAAAAATCAAAATTCTTAAAATTTAATACTCTACAAAACAAGCACCATCATGAAATTTTGAAAAAAAATATTATTAATTTTTATTTTTATAAAAAATCAAAAATTGAAAAAAATTCTCAAAAAATAATGAAAATTTAAGGGATCATTGTAGATAATATATTAGTAAGTTTGCAAAAAGAATTTTTTGAAAAAAAAAGGTTTTTTAAGTGTTCATTTTTATATTTTTAAGTAAAAAACTTATCAAAATAACAAAAATAGGGAAATTTGTCAAAAAGTCATTATATTTTGGCTCTATTTAGGAAAAAGTCCTCCCTGATTTTTATTTTGTAATTTAATCCTCTAAACCTGTAAAAGTTTGTGAAAAAACCTCTTTCACCTGAAATAGCAGGTCAGGGGTTAATTCACAAGAAAACGATTTTTCAGGGACTTTTTCGCAAATAAAATGACTTTTTCTTTGTTTTTGTAAGTAACATAACTTTTACATATGATGTCCAAATTCTACAAACTTTATATCATTGTAAAGGTGGTAAATAGTACTACAACTTTGTTTCACAGACTTTTGTCTGAATAGGTTCAGATCTTTCGCTACAATCCCTTAAACATGAGTACAAACTCATTTATGTCACTTTTTAGTCATTTTCAAGCATTCATATCTCTTTCCTTATAACTCCAATTAACCTAAATTTTTTTCTTATGTTTTTATTACTTTAAATAATACAATTTTCATAATGATGACATTTTCCAATTCCTCATAATTTTGAGATATATATAGCTATAAACATTGCATCCCACAATAATTAATATTTCATATGTATGAACACCCATTTTCAAACGAGCATATATTTTGTTATACAACTCTATATGTAACATCCGTTTTTCGGTACGTCGTATTCTCCAGCTAACTTTTAAGAGAATAATAATAATAATAATAATAATAATAATAATAATAATAATAATAATAATAATAATAATAATAATAATAGGAATTTTAGTTAGGTTTGAGGGGGGAAAGTGCCAATTAATGAAACCTTATGTGTAAAAAAATTTGTAAATGGGATAAAAGAAATTAATAAGGAATAAGTGAGGGGTCACTTGTGCCATATTGTGAAAGTCGCATGGCTGCCCTTTGGAGGGTCGATCACGACTTTGGAAGGGGCTGTGGATCTCGTTTCCATCGGCCTATACAAGCTTTGTTCACGCAGATGTGTAAGTTGTCACACTCAACCGTAGAATCCATGTTTGTAGCCGTGAACACCATATTCCCTTGCTTCGTTTTCTGCCAACCGTGAAGAGATGAAGGAGATGCCGAGAGAGAAGAGTGAGTTGGAAAGGGTGAATCAAGGAAGTCTTAGGTTGAAGTGTTTCTACTGTTACATCAACTAGGTGAGTTCTCTATTCCTTTTCTCTTTGTTCTAGTTGAATCACCACCACCACACCTCCATCACGAGGTGTATGTTTGTGGGTGTGTATGCTTGATTGTTACTATAGATATCTTCTAACTTATTAAACCTTATATGAAAATTGTATTATTCGAAATAATAAAAAACATAGGAAAAAGATTCTTGTTAATTGGACTTATAACGGGAGAGATGAATGTTTAAAAATGACTACAAATTGTCATAAATGGGTTTGTGCTCATGTTTAAGGGATTGTAGCGAAAGATCTGAACATATTCAGACAAAAGTATGTAAAACAAAGTTGTAGTATTATTTACCACATTTACAATGATATAAAGTTTGTAGAATTTGGACATCGTATGTAAAAGTTATGTCACTTACAAAATAAAAATCAGGGAGGACTTTTTCCTAAATAGAGCCAAAATATAATGACTTTTTGACAAATTTCCCCAAAAAATATATATGATCCAAAAATATTAAGAACCAAAATATGTTTTATGATTCAAACTATTATTAACTAATTACTTTACTGAATCAAAACTTATCAAAATATAAAAAAAAAAACATGATTCAAAAATATTAAAACCAAAATATGTTTTATGATCCAAGATTCAAAATTCGTTATGATCCAAGATCCAAAACTCGTTATGATCCAAAACGAGTTAAAAAAACATAGAACCACCAAAGTAAAAAATAAAAAAATAAAAAAATAAATAAAAAAATGAAAAAAGAAAAACAACTGAAAAAAAATACTAAAAATAATATTTAAAAAATAATAAAAACGAAAAAAATAAAAAACCGGCTAAATTATATTGTACGAACGTGAGTAACATATATATATATATATATATATATATATATATATATATATATATATATATATATATATATATATATATATATATATATATATATATATATATATATATATATATATATGTATGTATGTATACATATATCTATATATACATATATATATATATATATATATATATATATATATATATATATATATATATATATAGATATATATATATATATATATATATATATATATATATATATATATACATATATATATATATACATACATATATATATATATATATATATATATATATATATATATATATATATATATATATATGTATATATGTAAATATATGTATATATATATATATATATATATATATATATATACATATATATATATATATATATATATATATATATATATATATATATATATATATATATATATATATATATATATATATAGAATTGGGATCGTGTAAGAAATAATATTTTGGTAGGAATGTAGGAAAGAATCTCATCACTCATCAAATCATAATAATGTCTTTTATGATGCAACCATATTTTTGGTGTATATAAATGTAAGATTTAATGATCTGAAATCAGTTACAAAAATATATCATTCTTACCTTAATTATAACCATTCATACCTTAATTATTGATTTCTTACCTTCCTACCAAAATATTACTTCTTACTGGATCCCTATATATATATATATATATATATATATATATATATATATATATATATATATATATATATATCGGTACTGCAAACTCGGCCGAGTACTCGGACTCGGATGTGTCTCGAGATGCTTTTATAGGAATTGATAAAAAATAATCAGTGTCGGTCAAACTCGAGGCCAATGCCGCTTAACTCGGTACAACTCGACCCAACTCGATCAAAATCGATCAAACATGAAACTTTTGACTTTTTTCTAAAAAAATAAATATATTTATTAGGAATTTTATTTAACAAATATCATATATTTAGTTATTTATTAAACATTTTGTTTACTAATTTTAATTTTGTTCAATTTAATACACATTTGATGGAAAAGAACAAAAGAGGAGGCTAAATATTAAATAACTACTTTAATATTAACGAATGAATATCAATTTTTGAAATAGTTTAAGAATTTAACATTTGAACAGGTATCCTTACTAGTATTATTCATCCATTTTGTTATAATTTACTCAATATGACCTAAGTCTCCCCACCTAAATCGAGTACTCGCTAGTCGATCGACCTAGTAACACCTATCGATTTTTGCAATATATATATATATATATATATATATATATATATATATATATATATATATATATATATATATATATATATATATATATGTTGGATTAAGTGTAACACCCCTTTCTCAAACCGTATTTTAGTACAGTTTATATTACAAAATATCTTACAACTCGTGACTATGAAAAAGTCACTTAATTTTTTTTTACAAATTTTACTCTCAATGGGTATTACAGACTCAATACAGAAACCATAATTTAAACTTATCTGTATTTTACACTGGGCCCAACTTCAACTCCTGCTCCTTTCACCTAAGTACATAGCATTTAAAAATAATACGTGAGACATAAAGTCTCGTGAGTAATATGGGTTTTAGACCCAAAACTTTCGTGCCCAAAACTTGAAATATTAACAAGTAAACTGCTAAAGACTTATTTTCATACAAAACTCAAAACTCTTTTCTTCTTTATTTTCAAACTAAAAGAATACTTTCTTTCGCAAAAACTGCTTCTTTTCTCAAAACTGTTTTCTTTCTTAAAACTAATTTCTTTCTTTAAAACTGCTTTCTTTCTTTAACTGCTTTCTTTCTCATTTACTTATGACCAACTGAAACTTATGAATTAGTTTAGTTTAATTCATTTTATTAACTCCCCTTCGCAGGACAGAACAGATCCGCCAGCAAGGTTATGTTATCTCTGTCTCCCCTTCGTGACTTGGAACAGATCCAATCACAATGTTATGCTATCTCTGTCTCCCCTTCGTGACTTGGAATAGTTCCAATCACAAGGTTATGCTATCTATGTCTCCCCTTCTTGACTTGGAACAGTTCCAATCACAAGGTTATGCTAAGCTAGACAACTACTTCGCGACGGGAGGTACCACCCCAGTAGTGTCTTCAGATCTCCCGATTATGTGGGTGATCCTAGTCCGGAAAACTAACTCTTACTACTTTCTTTGCTCTGATTCTTATCTTTTTACTTTCTTCATTTCATCTCAAATTGGTCAAATACGGACATAATTTCAAAACAAGCTCAAACTTTAACTCTTTGACTCATACTCTCGAAAATCACTTTGAAACTAACTTCAATGTCTTTAGCTCTCATGTGGAGCTTCTTTCAAAAACTTTACAAACTACACTGCTTTAAAATCTGCTTAAAAACACTTAGCTCTTATGTAGAGCTACTTTTTAAAACTGTTTCCAAACTTTAACATTTAAAAGCATTTGGAAATTTATTTTTCTGAAAATATCATTTTGCTATGTACTAGGAAAAATCCTCATAAAACTCACCTTGATTCTGCTATGGTTCACTAAGCTTCTCGTACTCCTTTCCCTTTTCTATGCTCAATGGTATTTGAAGCACCTCCTATATATATCACATATATATAGTCTTAATTAATAAATATATACTACAGCTGACTCTATAACTTAAGAGTCTCATATGACATAACTACAGGTCATAACAAATGTATAACCTTTAATAACTCATTTTATAATTTTTCTCCGAAATACGTGTATTTTGCTACAGTACCCTCGGGAGGTCGTATTTCGGTTCTGACAATTTTTCATGAAGTCTTAGGCCATAATAGACCTATGTTTAAAATTTGAGGTCAAACGGACAAGTTTTGAACCAAATCTCAAAATCAAATTGAACTTGGCAGGAGACTCAATGCAAAAACTGCATGTTTCTGCTGGCGCCGCCTCGCGACTCGACCACTACCTGGTCGCGACTCGAAGCCGCCTCGCGACTCGACCACTACCTGGTCGCGACTTGAAGGCAAAGTATATTGCCTTAAATGACGATTTTCCAAACTGCAGTTCCACTATTCACCCCATTAAGCTCTTAATTCTTAACTTAATTGGTTTAGGGTCATTCCCAGGCCCTAAATACCAACTTACACTTAGTTTTAACTTCCAAAATCATCAAATCTTTCTTAAAATCTTGAAAATTCATCCGAAAACACCATTTTTCACCAAAAATCGTTTTATTGGATTTTTCAAAGCTTGAAACTGATTTCTTGCATCTTTTATGTCATGTTTGACTTAACAAGACCATAAGAACTATATAAAATCAGTTTCATCTCATTAACCCATTTCTAGGGTTCTTAAGCTAAAAACCCATTTCATCATTTTTGCATCAAATCTTCATTTTCATTCAATTAACAACTACTACAAGTTCCTTTCATCATTTCTAACCTATTAGACTCACCAAAACCACTTGTTCATCCAAACTCGTGGCTTGATGTTCTTGAACCAAAATCATCTTTTCTTGATTTTCAACATATTCAATTACTAGAACATGTTTACTTGATGATTTTGAGCAAGATAGGTTAGATGATTACATTAGAATCATGATTTCTGGAAAATTCAGAAATCAAGACATAATCCCCGCTCAAGATTTTGAGTTTAAAGCTTAGAATTCTTACCTCTCAAGGCTTGGAATTACTAATTCCAAGTGTTTTGCTTCCATTCCTTTGCAAGATGATCAAGTCCTTCGTTCTTCACGTACTCTCTCTCTGGAGAATTCTAGAGACTACTTCCAAGTTCCAGTAAATGAGAGATATAATATCTTCTCCCATATATATTTAATTTTTATAAAATATTTTCATTTTAGTCCCTAACTTCCATCTTTTGTTCAAAAATGGCCCTAAAACTCATATTCTTGCAAACCAAATTTTATTAGTTGCCAATTTAACTCCTTAATACAATTTCTTGACATAATGGTCATTTTCATGTCAAATGACCGTTTTGCCCTCTTCGGCTGAATTTCACTATTCACGCGGTAAATTTCCAAATTTTTACATAAACTTTTATTTCTTACATTCTTATCTCAAAACAACATATTATTTTACATAATGGTCTTATAATGTGTCAAAATACCATTTTACCCTTTTTCAACTTTTGCGGGTTCTTACAGTCACCCCTCCTTAAGCGGATTCCGTCCTCGGAATCTTTTCGTAATCTATGGAATCTGGATATCTTTTCTTCATTTCTTCCAACGTCTCCCAAGTCAAGTTTGACCCTAAGGGATGCTTTCACTTGACTAGCACAATGTCAATCTCCTGTTCCTTAGCTTCTTGGTCTGTATTTCTAAAATTTCTTCAGGTTCTTCAACCAATCTGCTAGGAGTTTCCACCCTTAAGTCTGTATACGGTATCACTAACTCTTCTTTTCCAAAGTACTTCTTCAGGTAGCATACATGAAAGGTATCATGTATTCCACTGAGTTCTGGTGGTAACTCCAGCTTGAACGCCTGTAACCCAACTCTCTTCAGGATTCTAAATGGTCCAATGTACCTTGGACTCAACTTTCCTCTCTTGTCAAATCTAACTTCACCCTTCTATGGCGACACTTTTATCATCACTAAGTCACCTTCTTGCAAATCATATGGTCTTTTCTCCAAATTGGAGTAACTCTTCTCTTCTGTCGGTCTTGTGCTACTTTCATGTTAGCTTGAATCACTCCAATCTTCTCATTGGTCACTCTAACAATCTCTGGCCCTGTAAGCTTAGTCTCACCCGCCTCCAACCAGCATAAAGGAGTTCTACACTTTCTACCATACAATGCCTCAAAGGGTGGCATTTTAATGCTAAAATGGTAGTTGTTGTTGTATGCAAACTCCACTAGTGGCAGGTGTTCATCACAACTACCTCCAAAATCCATCACACATGATCGTAGCATATCTTCTACTATCTAAATTGTTCGCTCGCTCTGACTATCCGTTTGTGGATGATACGCTGTACTTAGCTGAATTCTCGTCCCCATTTTCTCTTGTAAGGCACTCCAAAAGTTAGAGGTAAATCTAGGGTCTCTGTCTGACACGATTGACAACGGTGCACCATATCGTCTTAACACTTCATCTATGTACAACTGGGCTAACTTCTCCAATGGAGTAGTTTCTTTTATGGCTAGAAACAGTACACTCTTAGTCAACCGGTCCACTATAACCCATATACTATCATACCCCCTTCTCGTTCTCGGTAGCCCCACAATGAAATCCATGGTTACATCTTCCCACTTTCCGGCTGGAATGTGTAACGACTGAGCATCTCCATGCGGGACTTGATGTTCCGCCTTGACTTGTGCACAGATGACACACTTGGAGATGTACTTAGCTATCCTCTTCTTCATTCCAGGCCACCAATACTGTCTTTTTAGATCTTGATAAGTCTTGGTACTCCCTGGATGTATGGAATACTTTGACTTGTGTGACTCTTCTAAAATCAGCTTCCTCAAACCTCCTACTTTCGGTACCCAAATGCGGTTTCTGAAAGTCTTCAATCCTTGACTATTGGTCTCAAGCTGCATGTCTTTTCCTAGTTTCTCATCTTTCAAATCTCCACTTTCTTCCACTTTTTCCTGGGCTGCTCTAATCTGCTCTATAATACTGGGCACCAGTTCTATTCGTATCGATCTTGCCTTGATTCTTTTCTCAGGAACTTTTCTACTCAATGCATCTGCTACTACATTTGCTTTACCTGGATGGTATACAATCTCGCAATCCTAGTCGCTGATCAACTCTAGCTATCTTCTCTGTCTCATGTTCAACTCTTTTTGAGTGAACACACACTGCAAACTCTTGTGATCAGTGAATAGCTTGCGCTTTGTACCATACAGGTAATGCCTCCAAATTTTCAAGGCAAATACAATCGCTGCAAGCTCTATATCATAGGTAATATACTTTGTTTCTAGGGCTTTCAACTATCTGGAAACATATGCTATACCCTTGCTCCTCTGCATCTACACACAGCCAAGCCCTCTATATGAGGCATCGCTGTATACTTCAAAATCTTCTGTCCCATCTGGTAATGTAAGGACAGATGCATTACGCTACTTCTCTTTTAATGTAATGAAAGCTTTTTCTTATTCTTCTTACTTGAGTAAATTTCATACTTTTAATTTACTTTCTCTCTTTTCTTATAGAAGCTTTGCCACTTCATACTTCATTATAGAAAATTGACTTTCCAAAAGTCAATCTACATTTTTAATTACTTCTTTCTTGTCATTAGTCTTAAACCTCATATACTATTCTTTTTCTATTTCTAGTAAACGATACACATCCAATTTACCTTTATACATTTCTTTAGAAGTTTTACAACTTCTTATGTTTACATATACTAGAAGAATTGACTCTGCAAAAGTCAATCATTGTTCTTTCTTCATTTATCTTATCATTCATCTTTAATTCTCAAAGAATTTTCTATCTTTTTCTTTTTATAAGCAAAACCTTTTATGTAACATCCCAAAATTTTAGGGTAAAATAAAAAAAAAATAAACGGATACTTCAATATAAGAAAAGCCACTTAATTAATTTTGACAAAATTCCATAACTTATAAGTTTAATGAAAACATCCCAGGATTAACAAAAGTTAATGAAATCACAACATAGCAGAACATCCATTCAAAAACAGTCATCCAATGAAGCAGCACAGTGTATACACGTCACGCCTTGCCATCCATGGTACCTGATGTACCTGAAACAGTAGTTTATATAGGGAAAGGGTAAGCACAGAGCTTAGTGAGTTCCTCAAAATACCATACGATCCATCACATAACATACAACACACAATAACCATTCATATGTCTGTGAGACTCACGGGCTATCCCTGTTCCGCCTGAAGACTCACGGGCAGTTCCCGTTCTGTCTTATCGCTCGCAGGCTTTTCCCGTTCCGTCTAATGACTCGCAGGCTATTCCCGTTCCGCCTATTGGCTCGCGGGCTATCCCGTTCCGTCCACAAACAATCATTATCATAGAAATAATTCATACAATTATCATAACAGGTAAAATCACCTTAGTCTAACATATCTTCCTTCCTACGCATGCAATATCACCTATAGTATAGTGAGAAGACTCACCTGATTATAGTTGACTATATCGTTTATCTTTCTCGGCTTTGTATTTCCTTCAACTTTAACTATTAACATAATAAGAAATCTATCATTTCTTAATCCTTAACTATATTATAGTCGCATCATTAAACCCTTCAATAATTCTAATATGATACTCCATGATTTATCAAGTAAAGAACGGCCAGGTAGAAGATTAGATGGGGTGGCAGGATCCTTTCAGCATTTTAGCCTTTCGGAAAATCCAACAACCAGATCCCAAGTAATCGGCCTAGTCACCGTCCTCGTAAGTAAATCAATCGGTATTATTTTCGGAAATTACAAATTGTTATAATAACGACATTTTAAGGTTTTTGTTTACTATTGTTAGAAATGAGTATAATATAACATATGTTATACTTATTAAATATTCTACTTCTTAAAAAAAACTATTTTAAAATACCTAATTAAGCTATAGAAAGGTTTGTAGTTACCTTATGACCAGTCATCGAGATCTATAACTCCTTCGTTAGGCTTTTGAGCTTCCTTCCGCTCACTTGCTTACACTCTAGTGCTTAGAAACCTCTATATATTGGATTGAGATTTAGTTGTGTGGTTTATGAGATGTTTTGAGGGGTATTTATACTTGAATTCTTGAATAAAAAATAGCATGACACTTTTGACAAAAGATTTTAATAATATAACTTTGTTGAAATTAATACCTTCTAGAATCAGTCTGTTCAAGACTGGTTTAGCCGACTTTAAACCCATGAAATTCACGTTTTTATTTGATATTCCAGAAATTTATCTCAATACCTTTCCAGTGATGTATTTTACGTATTTATACGATTTTTCTATGATTTATTATGAATTTTTGAAAACAGACTATCTAATCTGTCAATTCCGAACTAATCAGTAAAGATTGCATTTTTTACCATAGATAATGTCATTTTCAAGCTTACTATTATTTTTGGTAATTATACTAGACTCAATTTGTAAACTTTGTGCATTGGTTTGAGGTCCAAACGAGTTTCGTAGAATTAATTATGATTTTTCTAAAAACGACACAAAATGCTGATTTTCATATGAAATTGTAACTAAAGTTTTTCTTGGCTTTATAACTACCAAAATCATATAATTCCTAACACTCTTATTTTAAGTATATGTTATAATCAGGATACGGGTCTTACATTTTATATCAAAGGTGTTGCTATAATTACTACTAAAACTTTTATTTGTCTTTACTACTAGTTTTCATACATTCACATAAGGTTATTACCTTTATCATTTTGTTACTTACATGTATTACTTTTATAAATACATGTCTTTTATCACTCTTTACTTATATTATTTCCACCTTTCGACATATTAACGATCTAAATACTTCTTTCCTTTTTGTTTTTATAATTTATGAGATTTCAATCTCTTTTACTCATTATACTTTCTAATATAATCATGTCCTTGTCATTTCTCAGCTTTCTTACTGTACTCTTATGAGTACACTTCTTATCTTCTTAGGTACCCCATGTTCCATTCTCATCTTATTACTTATGTTTTAGTATTTTCTTGTAGTTCTTATTTCTCACACTTATGCTTAGTTTAGCACTCTATCTCTTGCTTACTCTTTACTTGCTATGGCTAACGCCCAAAAATAACTTTTACTTCTATTTTTATCCTGACTGCATTATAACCATATTTCAATAAAGATTGGCATTTCTGACTCAACAATTACTTGTTTTATCTCATTATTCTCATTAAACACACACTACTTTCAAATTCATATAGATTACCCCCATTTTTTTTATAGACCTTCAGTCTCTATGTCTCATACATTTTACTTATAAACTTTCTAGGTTTAATACCCAAGATTTCTTTTATTATACTTTTTACCATCTCTCTCTATGTGTCATAAGGCTATATGCCCAACACATTGCATCGTTTTTCCATTTATGCTTCATTTCTTTACTCTCTTTACTTTTACATATCTTAAAGCGATATACGCTATACACTTTCTTATGTTCCATAATTACTAGCCATGTACCGACCATTTCTCTAATCTTTGGCTACTTTTACCCGTTACTTCCGCTTAGAGGTAGTAACTTCCTGTCTCTTCATTTTAGTTCTTATTTCATATTTGAATCTTTGTCTAATACTTATCTGGATATTCGCTTTTATTCTTTATCTCATATTATTTATGACTCTCAGTCATTTTTCTCACATTCTTTCGATTATCCTTTTTATCATTCATAATTCTTCTTATTTGTAGTTTATATGGTCACTAAATCTGATTTCAAATGACCATTTCTTTGATAACTGTCTTTATATTCTTCTCACTATTATCATTGTCTGTCTTATCTTTAACTTTTCGCCTAACACTTGATTAGGCATTCAATCCCCATTTCTCAACTCATTCTCTTGCATTATAACAATGCAACTTGCTCATAGTCTTTAACGATATTCATTTTTTTATTACTTTCTCATTCAGATAACTTACTTTGTTATGTTACTCATTATAGTACACTTCAAACTTAGTTATTTGCTCCAACTATTAGATGTCTTTACTTGTCATATTACTTTCGAGTTTGGAAGTCACAACTTCCCATTTCTTTCACTTTAATTTCTGCCCTTGATTCCTTATCTAATACTTGATTAAGTATTTTGCTTTCATTTTTTTTAACATATTTAATCACAACTTTTATATACATATTTTAATCTCTTGGTTGTCCATGAACAACACATCATACTACTTCTCAATATTTACTCTTTATTCTTTTTTTTTGTACCTCTATTGGGTTTGTCTATAATTACAAACCCAGCTCATTTCCTTTTTACTCTTCCTACTTAAATGTTTTCATTCTTCTTTCTTATATGAATTTCATTCATATATCTGTATTCATATTCTTTTCCAATCTTTCTTTCTTTGGTCACTGTAATGACATTACTTTTATTTTTATTCCATAATCATAATTCGTTTCCGTTAGACAACGGAATTTTCAATTATACTCTTTCTTTTATATTTGTACTATATACTCCATTACTCTCATTAAAATTTTTGATATATTTATACCTTCTGGCCATGTCTCTTTTACTAGTTCCTTCCATACTTTATTCTGCTTTATTGCATATACTTTATAATAATTCGTATAAGGTATGGGGTTTTCCCCACTATATACCTCATATTTGTTACTTCATCTTTAACACTTTTGCTTTATACTTTAACATTTCCAGTCTTACTTGCTTTTCTTACATAGGCATACCGAACCTATACCCCTCAAACCTTCTACACTTATCCCTTACAACTTCACATGATTCCTGTGTGGTTTCACCAAACTCAAATATATATCCTGTGATTATGATAGTACGGGCCCATATTATTATAACCACCTATACACATTTGCTTCCAGTTTTACCACCATGACCCATGTTCCACTGTTATGGATTCACTCCCATTTCTACTTACTTTCAACATCATACCGAAGTATCTACTCTACTTAACTCCCACATACTTTAAGTCTAGGTTCAAGTACTGACACCTAGTTCGCTTAAACTATGGCTCTGATACCAAAACTGTAACACCCCTTTCTCAAACCGTATTTTAGTACAGTTTATATTACAAAATATCTTACAACTCGTGACTATGAAAAAGTCACTTATTTTTTTTTACAAATTTTACTCTCAAGGGGTATTACAGACTCAATACAGAAACCATAATTTAAACTTATCTGTATTTTACACTGGTCCCAACTTCAACTACTGCTCCTTTCACCTAAGTACATAGCATTTAAAAATAATACGTGAGACATAAAGTCTCGTGAGTAATATGGGTTTTAGACCCAAAACTTTCGTGCCCAAAACTTGAAATATTAACAAGTAAACTGCTAAAGACTTATTTTCATACAAATCTCAAAACTCTTTTCTTATTTATTTTCAAACTAAAAAAGTACTTTCTTTCGCAAAAATTGCTTCTTTTCTCAAAACTGTTTTCTTTCTTAAAACTAATTTCTTTCTTTAAAACTGCTTTCTTTCTTTAACTGCTTTCTTTCTCATTTACTTGTGACCAACTGAAACTCATGAATTAGTTTAGTTTAATTCATTTTACTAACTCCCCTTCGCGAGACAGAACAGATCCGCCCGCAAGGTTATGCTATCTCTGTCTCCCCTTCGTGACTTGGAACAGATCCAATCACAAGGTTATGCTATCTCTGTCTCCCCTTCGTGACTTGGAACAGTTCCAATCACAAGGTTATGCTATCTCTGTCTCCCCTTCGTGACTTGGAACAGTTCCAATCACAAGGTTATGCTAAGCTAGACAACTACTTCGCGACGGGAGGTACCACCCCAGTAGTGTCTTCAGATCTCCCGATTATGTGGGTGATCCTAGTCCGGAAAACTAACTCTTACTACTTTCTTTGCTCTGATTCTTATCTTTTTACTTTCTTCATTTCATCTCAAATTGGTCAAATACGGACACAATTTCAAAACAAGCTCAAACTTTAACTCTTTGACTCATACTCTCGAAAATCACTTTGAAACTAACTTCAATGTCTTTAGCTCTCACGTGGAGCTTCTTTCAAAAACTTTACAAACTACACTGCTTTAAAATCTGCTTAAAAACACTTAGCTCTTATGTAGAGCTACTTTTTAAAACTGTTTCCAAACTTTAACATTTAAAAGCATTTGGAAATTTATTTTTCTGAAAATATCATTTTGCTATGTACTAGGAAAAATCCTCATAAAACTCACCTTGATTCTGCTATGGTTCACTAAGCTTCTCGTACTCCTTTCCCTTTTCTATGCTCAATGGTATTTGAAGCACCTCCTATATATATCACATATATATAGTCTTAATTAATAAATATATACTACAGCTGACTCTATAACTTCCATTCCTTTGTAAGATGATCAAGTCCTTCGTTCTTCCCGTACTCTCTCTCTGGAGAATTCTAGAGGCTACTTCCAAGTTCCAGTAAATGAGAGATATAATATCTTCTCCCATATATATTTAATTTTTATAAAATATTTTCATTTTAGTCCATAACTTCCATCTTTTGTTCAAAAATGTCCCTAAAACTCATATTCTTGCAAACCAAATTTTATTAGTTACCAATTTAACTCCTTAATATAATTTCTTGACATAATGGTCATTTTCATGTCAAATGACCATTTTGCCTTCTTCGGCCGAATTTCACTATTCACGCGGTAAATTTCCAAATTTTTACATAAACTTTTATTTCTTACATTCTTATCTCACAACAACATATTATTTTACATAATGGTCTTATAATGTGTCAAAATACCATTTTACCCTTTTTCAACTTTTGCGGGTTCTTACATTAGGTGTCTAAGCCATGACTAATAATTTGTATTTACCTAATTGATAGTAGCAAAGTCCATTTGGGTTGCCCTCATAGCTAGAGGTTGAACAGAAAAACCGGGAGAGAGAAAGGTTGATTTATTATGTGATTAATAAATCAATAAAAATAAAATAAATAGTTTATTAATATATTATGGTGATAATATATTAATTAGAAACTATATTAATTAATTAGAAATTAATCTGGAATTAATTAGAATTAATTTGGTGATTAATTGAATTAATTAAAGGTGCAGGGGATGATTTGTAATTGTTCAATAGTTGAGCAATAGATAATTATATTATATATATGGAGAACGAAAATTAGGATATTTATATCCATAATTTTCGAATTATATATATAGATAAATAAGGGTTTGAATTTAAATATAAAAGGTTTATCCGGTTTGAATTCGAATAAGGCTTATCTTTAAGGCTTATCTGTTAAACCCTTGAGGCTATAAATAGGGAGCCCCATTACCCCATAAGGACCACGAAAATTTAAGGGTTTTTCTCCCTCTCTCTGGTTTTTCGAGTTCCCCAGCTTCTGGGTGTGACTCCATTTGAGACAAGGCATTTGTGTTGCTTAACTTGCAAGAAACAACTAAAAGGTTAGTTTTTCTTTATTATTTCTTTTAGTAATTTTGTTTGGCCTTTAGGAATTATTATATGTTCAAAGTTAGAAAACATAGATCCAATCTAGGTTGCATGTGAACTTAGTGTTTTAGTTCATAGATTTGCAGAAAACATTTCAATGGTATCAGAGCTTTTGATTGTTTTTCTATTTGAATAGTTGTAATTGTTTTCCTATATTTTAGGGTTTATTCGATCTAAACCCTAATTTGAGACCAATCGACTTTTGGGTTAGGGTTTTCGAAACCCTAGCCTCTCCCCTCTTCATTTGGCGGTTTTGTGATATAATATTTTAGAAGGTTTTCTATTTTTGGTAACTGTGATTATTTAATAAATGGATAACCTTAAACCCTTTATCTGCAAATTTCAAAATCTAGAGGGTTTAAGATAGGATTAAATTAATTTGATTAATTTGTGATGCCTATCTGGATTTAATTAATTTAATTAATTGTTTAATTAAAGGATAAATTAAATCATTTAAAGGTTTAAATTTAATTTTAAAATTAATAGTTAATTTCAAAAAAAATTAAATAGATAAACCAAAAATATTTTAAAAGTTTAAAATACATCTTATATATATTATAATTAAAAGTTAATATTATATGTATAAGATAATTGGTCAGTCGAATCAATAGTAGGCCTCATTCACGAAGCTGGTCTATAAGGAGGGTATAAGGAAACTGCCTATAAAATGGCGGTTAAATGGGTGTCCACTCTCACCCACCGCTCTCTTGATCAGTGGAGGGTCGTTAGCCGAACGGGTTTGATAGGACAACTTAATCTCATTAAAAGTATAATGTTATTAATTAAAGTACTAGAACAGCTTTATAAAATCCTAATCTAGTTACTTTAGGAAAAATGTGAAAGAGATGCTAACCCATGAAATTGCACATTACACTTTATGAGACATTAGTGGAGCGTGTGTGGTTAACCGGCACACTAATAGGGGCTCATAAAGAGTGGTAATGGGTTTCTCATGATTTATCATTGTTGATGGAGCGCGTGTGGTTAACCGGCACATCAATTAGAGATGATAAATGACATTGAGGTTACCAAGCATATTTACATGGTTATTCACATCTTGTTTGTGATCCTCGGCATCCCAGTCACAAATAGAAGAGCATATCCGAGATTAAACATGTCATTGAACAGTTCAATGAATCTCACAGATCTAGGAATTTCATAAGACTGAAATTGATAAATGTATATCTACCTTAATGAACACTATGTTGTGATTACGGCATCCCTCTTCACACCATAGTTGGGGTTTTTGTGACAATTGTAAATTCTGGTCAACGAAAGTCAACTGTAGTCAAACGAAGCGTACGTTAATCCTTATATTGAAAAGTAAATTTTCCATAATTTTACGATGTATTATTAGATATTATAATACTACGTACGCTATTCAAAACAGTTATCGAGTAAACGCCGAAAATACGGATATTAAACTACTATAGCGTAAAAATTCGATAATCGTACAATTATTATTTTGAGAATAATAATATTCATAAAACGATGTATTCGTAAATACGAACCTGTGGATATATAGAACGTCAAAAACGGAGTTCGTATGTGAAAGTTACAACAGTTAAACCACTGTGAACGGATAAATGTACACTGGGTTTAGACCTAAAATACAAAATGAGGTGCCTTAAACATCAAAAATGGGATAACGAAACATATATTATGAATCGTATTATTGTCTAGTATTTAATTTCATAGCCAAATACAATTTTCGGTAAAATGCTGAAAATCGCGTAATCGGAAGAACACTGCGCTTAAACGCGTATTTCATCGTCTAACGAGTTATGATTCAATCTAAATAAATTTTTAGCAATGTTTTTATACATAGTATTTATTTAGAACATCATTTCCTCAAAAACATATAAAATTACGCTAAAACGTTTTACGTATTTTATAAAAACGCTCATTTTTATAAGTTACTTGTATAAATTATAAAAGACCAACCCACCCCTACCCCTCCCCTCACCAAATCGGCTGCTATGATCCTCAAACATCACACCATATCTTCATGCAACTATTCATGATCTAGCCCTTATGGCTATAAGATGATACTAGTATTAAACAAATAGAAAATCATATCTTCCATATCTATTTAAAAGGTGATATATCTTCATTTGAAACATAAAACTTCTCCCAACTCTTCTCCTTCTCTCTAACTTTCGCCACACCACCACCACTCCACCACCTCTCAACCACCCGCCACCACCACAAACCATCGCCGACCACCACCTTCCACCACCACCGTTCTTCGTTTTCAAGTGTTTTTCAAATCTTTTTGGTAAGTTAGCTTCCTTTAGTGATTTTAAACCTTATTACACCACTTTTATCTCATTTACACACACTAAAATCTACGTAAAACCCGTTGGATAATAGCTTTGTCCAAGGGTCATTCGAGCTCCGAAGCTTAGATCTTGTCTTCTACCGTAAATCCCGCAATAACAACCTTGTTTTTAAGTAAAGCACGCATCAAGGGTGAGTTCATACCCCTCATTTTCATATTTTCTTAACATTTTGGGGGAGAATACAAGTTCACATGTCAAAAATAATGATTTACACAAGATTATATGTGATTATATGTTATAAATAACGATTTACACAAGTTTATAAAACTAGAAGTTGTGTAAAAACGTTTTTGACATGAAATATGGTTAGATCTATGTATTACAAACATTGTGACATATTATGTTTGTGTAAAAATTACAAAACTATAAATAAAGTGTGTAAAAATACTAGATCTTTAATATAAACGTCATAAAAACGAAAACTAGTAAAAACTACGTTTTTGTAACCGGAAACACTATTCTCTAACAAAAATGGTTATAACCAAGTTATTACACCATTTTTGCGGGAAATATCTTAAAAGATGTTATTTATAATCATCTAAATAAATTATTTCGTTATTGTTCGTAAAAATATGATAATTACAACGGTATACTAAAAATAGACTATTATAGGAATAGTATGTTTTTGTGACCGGAAATACGACTTTTCTAGTGATTTATAAAAAGCACGTCAATTTGACGTGATAACGACTATTTAGACTTATAACGTCATAATAAACTTGGGAAATGATATTTTTTATAAGGAAGTTAGTATTTTAAACAAAAATGACTATATTCAAAATAATGTGTATGGAAAATGACCATTTGGAAAGATTACCATCATTTTGACAAAATGACAAGATTTAAAATGTTGCCATTACTTATGTAAGATGACTAAAACAAATTTCTTGCCATGACATGTTGATAAACTTTAAATCTATCTTATTAGTATATTTAGCCTTAGATGTAAAAAATTATACTTTTCAACTCATTGACATCCTTTAGGCTTAAATACGTTAACACAACGAAAACATTTATATAAATTATAATGGGTATAATTTATGGAACGAACGACAAAGATACGACAGAAATACTGGAGATAATTATATAAATATATAATTATTACATACTATAATTATCATGGACATTTTGATAATTACGAATACAAAGGAGTTTTTCAGTATATTTACATACTATAATTATCATGGACATTTTGATAATTACGAATACAAAGGTGTTTTCACTACATTTACAAGCAAGGTTTTACACAATAATTATCATGAGTATATTTTGATAATTACAAATACAAAAAGGTTTTCATTTCAGTACGAACTAGGATAAAACATCACGTTGGGTGGTTATGTGAGACATTCTTCACAGTACTGAAAGATGTACGCACTAAGTCCTGGATTATAACATTAATCATTCATGAGCGAGATAGTTGTGTATAGATCTATATGGGACTGACAATCCCGCACCTAAGCTGCTAGCTACAGCTAGACCGGCAGGTCTGGGTGACAAATGTCTTAACATTACGACGCCTGAAGAACGTCGTGGCAGGCCTACATACTAGTCATAGCAAGGTTATAATAACTCACATGAACGACAACGAATATCCTTAGTTTGGGGAAAACATATTCAAATGGTTTTATATAAATATAAAACTACATGTTGCTCTACACAAAATATAAGTAAGGTTTTACTTATACATACGGGTTTTATGGGATTAAAACCACATTTTATCAAGATACAAATATAAGTACGGTTTTACTTATACATACGAGTTTTATGGTATTAAAACTACATTCTAACAAGTTACAAATATAAGTATGGTTTTACTTATACACACTGGTTTTGTGGAAATTAAAACTACATTTCATAAAGATGTGAAAATAAGTACGATTTACACATACAAACAAGTTTTATGGTATTAAAGCTACATTCAAACAAGTTACAAATATAAGTATGTTTTTACTTATACATACAAGTTTTATGGAAATTAAAACTATATTTTATCAAGATATAAATAAAAGTACGATTTTACCTACGTAAAGGTTTTACGGAATCAGATCTACAATTAATCTACGAATAAACATGTATTTACATGGTTTCGTACAAGAATAAGACTATGCAATACTATTTTCAAGTATAGAAACACGTATACATTTTCGGTCTTTGGGTTTTTAAGACTACGACTCACTTATAAGAAAATATTGGATTTTCTGGTTTCAAACACTATCTCTTTACAAGGAAAAAGGACTATGGATTTTCTCATACAAATATCTTATAAACTCACCAACGTAATGTTGACACTCTTTCAAATTACTTGTATTCTCAGGTAACAATTAGTCAGGTCCGACTAGCATTTTGTAATGGGACGCGAAGATGTCTCTTTTACTTATTTTGTTATCATATTGTAATTGGGTTGAAACAATACCATTGAACAATGTAACTTTCCAATTACAATGTATGATGGTTGTTATCTACTTATGTTTCAATGTATGCAATAGTTGTGATACTATGTCCCGTTCGCCCTCAGACGATTCTGCCATCGTGGTTTGGGGGTGTGACAGTTTTGGATCCTAGCCTTGTTAAATAATATATTGGGTAATTATTTAAAAGGATTAATTAAACTAATAGATTCAACGTTTATAGATGTCTTAAGATAGTGTCAATTCTCCTCCTTCTCCTCCTTCACTCGTTTCTGAGAGCTTCAGAAAGAACCTGTTAAAATGGAAAGGTTGACTGGCCTGGACTATGGCTTCACAAATAGAGAATGATTCTTAGTTTTGCTGGTGAGCCATATCTGATTGAGTGTCCGCTCCCCAAAGCATGGCATCACACAGCAGCTTGTGATGAGCATGACTCCTTGACTATTGAGTCCAAGGAAGTTCGTTGCCTTATGCTACTGATCATTGACCCCGAGTTCCGCAGGGATTTAGAATTCCTGGGGTCAGATAAGTTAGCACAGTTGGTTGAGGAAAGGTTCCGAGAACCGGTTGACAAAGAACGAACTAGGATCTTCAAAGAGCTTGAAGAGTGCAAGCTAGAAGGAAGTAGCGCCTGTTTGCATGTTCTCTAGATTGAGGGATACATAGGCAAACTGTATAAAATTGGTTTCTCCTTTTGATCGAGAGTTAAGCATTAGCTCAACTCGCTGTTCTGTTCATCCAGATGTACAGGAAGGATAACCAGATAAGACAATCATGTAGATGCATTCAATGTTGTCTCTACTTGAGTCATTCATGGAGAAGCATAGTTCCATTGATTCAGCTGCTTCATGATTGAGTCCAGTATTATGGCGCATCAAGAAATGATCCAGATCGTCTGGACCGATTGTTCGATGTATCAAACTGGGAATCCACAAGCTGGGACACAGTCACAGAAAGATTGGAAAAATGCTCCAAAGCCGAACAGTTTCGCAACTCAGGAATATCTTAAAACTCAGAACTCCTGATCCTTAATTCCTTGATACAGGATGTGTTTATCACATTTGCTCTGTATGCATGGACTAGGTAGGATGCGGGATTTTTGTTGCAAAGGAGCACATTCGGATTGGATCTAAAGCTCATGTAGTTTTGGAGTTTAGTTAGATACTATAACCTTGTTATTAGCTTATTAGATGCGTGCAACATTACCTATTCGAGGATATTTCGGTTTTATAAAATGTTAAATTTTCTTATAATACATTTTTATCCTTGAAATGTTGTATGAGTGTGTTAATTGCATGAATGGTAATGACTTGAATGATGATGCATCCAAAGTGTTTGGATTCATGAATTGTGTTTTCTATGATTGTTAAAAGATATTTTATAAAATCAATTCAACCAAAGGTCCAGTTGGACAGGACTTTGGAATCATTTGACTTAGAGTCACATGATGAATTGAGTTCTTAATAAAACCATGTGTGGCAAGAAATGAATCACCCAAAGATCCAGTTGGACAGTACTTTGGAATCATTTGACTTAGAGTCACATGATGATTAAGTTCTTTATAAAGCACATGTGGCAAGAAATGAATCACCCAAAGATCCAGAGGATAGGATTTTGGAATCAGTTGACTTAGAGTCAGGTGATGATTGCATATCTTGAACAAATTAACAAAGTCATAAATTTACATAGAGATGTAAAAGATATTAAGATTTTGAGCAACATACACATAAGTGTCTGTGTATTGCTCGAATCTTCGAACACAACACAATTAGTTATACTTCTTGATATTTTCCAATTAGTATGACAAATATGGCTTCGCTTATCAGAATAAGCGATTGATTGAAACTTTGAAGTGTTAAAGGATTTCAAAGGAAGTATAAGATCAACATAACCTGAGTGACAACATAGACTGAGAAAATGTTTCACAGTTTATCCTCTTCCAAGAACATTAATGGTTATAATGTATCTTAAGGAAGATGATTGAGCATTGGTCGAAATATTTCGATCCTCGATGTATAAGATACATTTCCAATTAGTTTTTCGATGAATTGAATATTCAACCAGTCATACTATAGAAACCATATTCCGACCACATCTTAGACTAAGTAGGTTAGGGGTGGCAAATCGGGCAGTCGTTTCGTGTATTTGCCTAACACGACACGACACGAATTTGTTTTTTTTAACCCGAACACGACACGACACGACCTCGTGTTTTTTTTTGCTAACACGAACACGACTAAATTAAAACACGAAAAACCCGAAAACACGACAAAAAACATAAAATAATCATTTACATAATATCATCCTTAAATTAATACACAACAAAATGAAAAACACGAAAACACGATCATAAACACGACAACACGATAAGCTTCAAAATAATAACATCAAAAAATTCTCTAAAGTTTATGCCTCCATCGATTCATTTTTAGTCTTGCTATCCACTTCCATAATTTCATCGGTAAGATCTTGTAAACACAACTCCTCATCACCTACAAGACAATAAACAAAAAACTGCTTCTACAGAAGGTGTGTGTGTCTTATCAAGCCTTGCCCTCTTCATATTAGATGATTGAAAACTCAGAAATCTGTAACATTAACATATTCAATCAGAAATCTGTAACATTAACAGATTCAATCAGAAAACTCAGAAATCTGTAACATTAACAGATTACAGATTCAATTCAAAGAACAAAAGAGAACCAAAACGGATTATCAGATGCAATTACAGATTCAATTCAAAGAACAAAAGATAACTAAAAATACAGATTACAGATTCAATCCATGTGGTACTGATTATCATATGCAATTACATAAAAATACAGATTATCGGTTTTTTAAGAGAAGTAACAAGAGTAACAAGAGTAATCTGCTTCAATACAAGAGGAACTGAGTGCAAATTAAGATTATCGATTTTTAAGAGAAGTAACAAGAGTAATATGCTTCAATAAAAGAGGAACTTAGTACAAATTAAGATAAACAGATTAAGCAACCGGTTGCTGATTAACATAATTAACATATTAAGAAACCATTTACAAATTCAATCAAAGAGGAATCAAGTATACTGTAATAGCTTCAATCCAAAAGGAACAGAGTATAGATTAAGGAACCGAGTATATGTTAAGGAACCGATTAACCGGTTAATCCGATAATATAAACTAAGAACCAATTAATCTGATGATACACTAATAGATTCAATCCGATGATACAAATTAAGAACCGATTAATCTCACTCTTGCAGAATGCAATCAGATTCAGAGAAGTAAGAAGAGAAAATTAAGAGACTGCAACATCGATCATACATATTCAGAGAAATAAGAAGAGGCATTAATCCAATTATACACCACCGATCATACATATTAAAGAAGAACATACAGCTTAAGAAGTAAGATATAGATTAACAGACTTACTACAGAGTGGTGCTGGAACGGTGGAACCCGATGGCGATTAATGTAAAGTGATACTCAATACAACGATGCTTTGTGTGATTGTATCTATGGATTAGGGTTCGGGACCTTGGGTTGATTGGGAATTTGGGATTAGTCGATTAGAGCTCCAGAATATTGAGAATCGATTAGCCATTGCTGCACGCCTCCTCCTATTAATAATTCTAGAGAATGTCGATTGTGCGGTGCTACAGATTCTCAAGATTCGACTAGTGGTGGAACTGGTGCCGAGTGAGTCTGGGAAAGAGAGAATAGTAATGAGTAATGACTATAACTAGGGACGTTTGAGTTTAATAGAATGTCGATTGTGCGGGTTTATTAAAAGTGTTTTAAATATTTTTTATTTAATTAATATTTCTAGCGGGTTAATTTCGTTTTATTATCGGCTTAGTATCGTGTTATTATCGTGTGTGATTTTGAACACGAACACGACACGACACGAATTCGGGTTTTTTATTCATGACACGAACACGACACGAACACGAATTCCAATTTCGATTTCGTCCCAATTTCGTTTCGTGTCGTGTATTTTTGTCGTGTCGTGTCGTCTTTTGCCACCCCTAAAGTAGGTTATGCAGACACTGTCTGAAATGTAAAGCTGGGATCGTCCCACTTGTACATAGAAAGTCCAGGGTCATGTAGCGTTCGTCCGAACCTCATGACTAGCCTGAACCTGATCAGCAATGTCGTTTTATTGGCTATCCCGCTGTACCTGTGAAAGAATAGCTCTTTTAGAAAGGACTCATGTTCTAAGGAAACAGTGGGAGTTAAGACAGTCCTGGATGAGATTAGGATTAGCCAAGTGAAAGAACCTTTAGTCATCACTAGGCTTTGGGCAGGAATCAGATTCCTGTTAAACCTGACATACTCTTCTCTTAACCAGTAGTATTAGTCACCGTCATAAAGTGTTGTGATCTGGGTGACATACCAATTAGTGGTAAAACACTAAAGTTGGTACGGATTAGCATTCCGACTACTTGGAAGCATTGGTGAGCCCGGTTATTGCCAAATAAGAGAACCTTAGGGCGAGACACGTCTATGTAACAATTTGATTGATTTTACACCTGGTCTAAAAACCAGTGGGAGTAATTGAATCATCAAAAGAAAGCGACATGGATAGAAATGTACATACTGAACATCCGGTTGAGTGAGACGATACTCAGAGTCAAGCAATTGATTCCGAGAGAAGCACTCTCAATAGAAGATAAAATCCGAAAGGATACTGCGTGGCACATTGTGAGACGTTAGTGGAGCGCGTGTGGATTACCGGCACACTAATAAGGACTCACAAAGAGCATGCAAATACAGTAGGTACATGGCCTCGGGATTCATCCCACAGGCACCTCGCAAGAAAGGAAATTCGGATTCTCAAAATGTGCCAAAAGTTTTGGATTTTGTGAACGGCCTGAAAGATTCCCATAACTATGTCAGAAAGGTTTCGGATTCTCAAAATGTGCCAAAAAGGTTTGGATTTTGTGAAGAGTCCGAAAGAGTCAAAGCCAGTGGGAGTGTCGCTGTTATCTACTATCTCCATATGTGGGTTACATACTGTTTCTAGGAAACGTCTTTTTCATTACAAAGTGTAATAACTTGGTGTTAAGAGACGGATTTCTATGAAAGACTTAATAGAGATACGACATACTCAGGTGGTTGTAAACATCTTTAAGATAGATCGAAACTCTGCCAAGATGATCTTGATGAGATTCAAGATGCATAGCCTCAGGAAATGGTTTTTCCTATCATTGCAAAGTGTGATGACTTGGCATGAAAGAAATAAAGAAGGTGCGACATACTCACGTAATTCACAAACATCTATTGGATAGATGAAATCGTCGGCATAGACCTAGCCATTGTAAGCATAATCTTGATAAGATTCAAGATGCATGAAAAGAGTCTCCGAAAGGAAATACTTTTTCGAAAATCATGACAAAAGGATTATAAATAATCTTTGGATTCCGAAAGGGTTTGGAATAAGATTAGATCGGGTTCCATAAGTTTCTTGGATCGATCAAAATGTCATGAACATATCCTGATGACTTGATGCTTAGGGCATAGTAAGTTGGATTCAGGACATTGTCTGGCTGGGAATACTGGATGGTTTGTTTTCATTAGGAAATGATTGGGGTGAAAGTAATAGTAATAATTTGAAAGATTTTTTTTCAAAATGGTAATTTGACGTTAAAGGACTTCATGGTTAAAGAATCTCGTTGGTATTCAAATGGAGCGCGTATGGTTCACCGGTACATCATAGCACCTCGAATCAGTCTTAGGGTGCAGTCAAGTAGACTAAAGACCCTTAGAACCATAGGAAGTCACAGTACACATTACCAAAATAGAGTTAGGAGAGAAAAAGACAGGATAACATTTTGAGATGTCATCGGAAGAACATCCGATTGGATCATCTGCAATAAAGTGCATCAGTATAAGATACTTTGGATACATAGAAAGAGTGAAAGGTTCATAAAGACATAGCTATAAAATTAGAATTGAAAGTTTAAAAGAAATCTTAAAACCGATAATAGTTTATGACAAGATCCGACTTAGTGATTACCTCGTAGAGACTTGGTAATAAGCAGGAGTAGCTGCCAGTCAGATCTTTATGTTTCGCTTTCGTATGTTTTACTTCCCGAATAATTTAATTATTCAGAAAGGTCCACAGTCGCTCATACTTTGGGAAGTAAGTATTGAATCAAGACTGTCATGAATTGGTTTGTAGATTCTCTAAGGAGTTAGACATAGCAATAGGATTGCTACAACGTTCATGAGTACTTAGAAAATGGAGATTTGAGTATTGGATAAACCCACGCTCAATAGATTGCTTCATGGATTATATCACGAGCAATGTTGAGACGATAACATCTTATGATCTTGAAGTGGAGACATATGAGTTATAATTTTCAAGGCAGTTGTTCATTGATAACACGAAAACGCATCGGTAACTCGATGTTATAAAACGTGTTGTTGTGGATGATTTGACTAGTAAAAGATATAAGCATATGAGTCGAAGCTTATTCGTTCCTTGACCCTGATGGGAAACAGATATATGTAGGGCTCTTGATGATTTTGAAGTTGACTAAAGTGCTGGCCAGCCAGGACTGAATTGATGTGTTCAATTAGAAGTCTTATGTCATATGCAAAATCGGAAATCGGGAAACAGAGTATCGGACAGAGATTGATCTCAATACATGTCTCATGTTCAAAAATATATTGTTGGACGGAGGATCATATGATCACTTATCTATGGACAGAACTGACTATGTCAGAGTTCAGCAGCAGTTTCTAGGAAGCTAAAATATGCTTGTCAATAAGAAGGTTAACTGGCAATTATAGTCATAGACTTATCCAAGTGGGAGACTGTTGGATTAGGTGTCTAAGCCATGACTAATAATTTGTATTTACCTAATTGATAGTAGCAAAGTCCATTTGGGTTGCCCTCATAGCTAGAGGTTAAACAGAAAAACCGGGACAGAGAAAGGTTGATTTATTATGTGATTAATAAATCAATAGAAATAAAATAAATAGTTTATTAATATATTATGATGATAATATATTAATTAGAAACTATATTAATTAATTAGAAATTAATATGGAACTAATTGGAATTAATTTGGTGATTAATTGAATTAATTAAAGGTGCAGGGGCTGATTTGTAATTGTTCAATAGTTGAGCAATAGATAATTTCATTATATATATGGAGAACGAAAATTAGGATATTTATATCCATAATTTTCGAATTATATATATAGATAAATAAGGGTTTGAATTTAAAGATAAAAGGTTTATCCGGTTTGAATTCGAATAAGGCTTATATGTAAGGCTTATCTGTTAAACCCTTGAGGCTATAAATAGGGAGCCCCATTACCCCATAAGGACCACGAAATTTTAAGGGTTTTTCTCCCTCTCTCTGGTTTTTCGAGTTCTCGAGTTCCCCAGCTTCTGGGTGTGACTCCATTTGAGGCAAGGCATTTGCGTTGCTTAACTTGCAAGAAACAACTAAAAGGTTAGTTTTTCTTTATTATTTCTTTTAGTAATTTTGTTTGGCCTTTAGGAATTATTATATGTTCAAAGTTAGAAAACATAGATCCAATCTAGGTTGCATGTGAACTTAGGGTTTTAGTTCAAAGATTTGCAGAAAACCTTTCAATATATATATATATATATATATATATATATATATATATATATATATACATGTATGTATGTATGTATGTATGTATGTATGTATGAAAGAATAATATGATGTATTGGGCTTACAGCCTTATAATACATAGAAAGAAATTATATAATATATATGAAATGAATCTAGGCTTAAAGCCTAAAAAGTTTATAAGTAAAAGGTATGGGATATAAAGGCTTAATGCCTATGAAAGAATGATAATAATCTATATGATTATGAAAGCAGTATATGTTTTATAAGCATGAAGAGATAAGCAAGTAATTATTTAAAGTCAAATATACAAGTTTTTACCCCAGTGGTATTATGATGTGTTTTGTAATAAGAAAGGTAAAGGTTTTTGGCATTAGCCATTGTAAGTAAAGCGTAAATAATGTATTTTTATGAATGTGATGATTGAGATGCAAGATGATAAGAAAAACAATGAATGAGCCCGCAAGGGGCCATGCAGTCTCTATATGAGATCAGCTGAATCTATTGGGGACGTAACTCCCCGTCGCGAGGTAGATTGCCAAAGTTATTAAGGAATGAGTCCGCAAAGGGCCATTCAGCCTGTATATGAGATCAGCGGGGTCTATCGGGGATGTAACTCTCCATCGCGAGGTAGATCGCCAAAGATACTAGGATGGACTAATCTCGTTCTTTCTGTCCTAGTAGCCACTTAGGGTATCACTATATGTGGTTAAGGCCCTAAGTATAAAAACAAGATATCATGAAAGTAAAGTAAAGAGTCATTGTATGACAAAGTAAAGCAAAGGGTTATTTGCATAACTAAACTATAATAAGGGTTATTTTTATAACTAAAGTATAAAAGAGTCATTATACGACTGAATGCAATAAGAACCATCATTATGGTTAAAGTATAAGAAATCAAGTATATGATTCATTAAAGGATTATTGGTATACCTAATGAAGAAAGTACAAAGAATAATCTATATGATTATTAAGGATGAGATAAGAATAATGTGTATGATTATCAAGTAAGAATAAAGAACATCAATATGATTCATAGGTTCAAGTTACTAGTGTAATGTATTGTATTAAGATTCACTACATGACTAATATGTTAAAGGTCATTTATATGACAAAGACGCAAAAAGAATGATTAATATGAAATAGTCATCTTATAACTTAATGTATAAAGTGTTAATTCCAAGAAATGATAAGGAAAATGTTTAATGATAAGTAAAGAATGATGATAAGGTAAGGATTGAATGATAAGTAAAGAATATGTGAACTATTTTTATAGGTTTTACATAAGAAGTGTATGTTTTATAAAAGAAAGTTGAAGCTTTTATTAGTCCAAACTCATGTATCTCACAAGACTTTATAGTCTTATGTATGTATGTTTTTTATGCTTTGTATTCCAGGCTTTACATGGATTTAAAAAAACGAAGTAAAGTGAAGTTTTGAAAGAATGTAATTATATTTACATGTTATTCATTATGATCTGTGTAAATCCTATTTACTGCTATGGTTGTAATGATATGCGATTGGTAATTACCTGGATTTTTAGTAAGAGCAACAATGTTTTAAAAGGGGACCATTTCTTTAAGAAGGAAAGAATTATGAAAATAAAGATTTTTGAAAAGTCAGAAATTTTCTGGGTCGTTACAATATATATATATATATATATATATATATATATATATATATATATATATATATATATATATATATATATATATATATAAATATTATAATTGAGGCCATTCAAATGAAGGTGATTCAAGATAGCTCATATACTAGCACCACATTCATTTGAAACTCCCACTATAACTCAAGAGTTTTTAACTTATGATTATTAATTGATAATGACTTTTTATTTTCCTCATTTATACACATTGTAACTTATATTAGTAGTATATAAATAAGCTTTGCTCACAAAAAATATACATGTGTTTGAAGAGATTTGTAATTCAAATATGAAGAGTTGAAAAAGTTAGTTTGTGGCATCAATGATTATTGCAATACATAGTGTTTCTATATATGAAGTTTATGTTGAATTATATATGTTCTCTTTATCGATTTGTAAGTGTTTAATATGTTTTTTTAATACAAATGTTAAATACTTAGTATTTAAACTAATATTATCTAATTCGAGTTTGGTTTTTTCATGTTTCTATTTTGATTTTTAGCATAATGATCTCATGTTTATTTGTATTTTGAGAGAGTTCTATTTTAATTGTTTATTTTAGTTTCAACTTTACTTATTAAAACTAATTGTTGTATACATAAATTCCATGGTTAAATAAATGTAATAAGAAGAGAGGTTTTTGATTATGTATAACTAAATATCATTAGTGAAAGCCATTCATGATAGTACTTAAAAATTATATTATTTTAGTCATGTTGAAACTTTATTTTTTTATAGTTTTTACTTTTAAATTTATTAATTTACATGCTTAGTCGTGAACTTAATGTAAAATAACAAACTTATTTTTTTTTATTATGTTCATCTTCAATAACCTAAAATCTTAAACTTATGATAAGTTAATGGTATAATTGACTTTATTGATTCATTGATTAATAAGTTTTACCTATATAAGAACATTAAATTATTAAAAGCATACTTGCTTCATTTCTCTTTTCAGTTACTCACGCATTCGTTTCATCTTTTTTAGATTTTGTTATCTAGAGTGTCTGAAAAATGACTTCAATTTTGTTTGTGATATTATTTTTGTATGGTTTTTTTCCATAATCTTAGAAGAACATTTTTATTCATACTTTTATGGTTAATATTATATTGTTATCGTGTTTGGTCGTTCAAATTTCTATTTTAGTTTTTAGCACAATGATGTCATGTTTATTCGTAATTTGAGATAATCTTATTTTAATTGTTTGTTTTATTTCTAACTTTACTTATTAAAAGTAATAGTTGTATATATACCTTTCATGATTAAATAAATGTAATAAAAAGATATATTGTTCATAAATAGGTGTCTATATTTTATTAGTGTAAACCATTAATGAGAGTGTTTAAAAATTATATTATTTTACTCATGTTAAAAACTTTTTGTATAGTTTTTATTTTTAAATTGATTAATCTATAAGCTTAGTCATTAGTGTAATGTAAAATAACAAACTTATTAATTAACTGATGCGTTGTTTACTTTATTTTGATGTTTGTCTGTCTATATATTATTGAATTCAAAAGGGTTATTGTGTATCATTTTTCAAGTTTTTAAATATTACTATTAATAGATGATGTATATTATGATACCCATTTATATTTAGTATCGAATGTTTAGATTGAATATAAAGTTTTGAAGTGTATGTGACCGACCAACATTTTTACTATATAATTTTACTCCTGCGCAACGCGCGGATATACGCCTAGTAACTCTTATAATAGATGCTATTCATGAATGTGGATCAAGATAACTCAAATACTTGCACCATATTCATTTGAAACTCCCACCTTTTCAACTTCTTCCAATTAATCACTTAGTTAAATGAAATATTTTTCCTATATAAGAACATTATTTTCATGCTTGGTTGTATGCATTCTCTTCTCTTCTCTTTTTGTTATCATTGTCTATTTTTTACCACATTAATTTAAGATTTTTTTTCTTCATCTCACATTGTTTCACATACATCTATGACATCTTCTCTTTCCCTTATTAACTTCTTTTTTCCTTCTACTTTCTTTAGATTTCAAGAAAACATTTATGTTGTACATTTAGATCAAAGAGAAATTTATTCTTTTTCAATTTATTTGTTACAATATGTTGAAGATGTATGTTCTTATTTTGTAATATCTTATATGATTGTTTCGTCATCGGTTATGTAACTAATATATACGTGCATTTTCTTTTCTTCTATTTTTGTTATTGTTTTCTAAATTCAAGAAGATGGGAAAATATGTAAGATAAAGGCGGGTAGGACTATCAAAATTTTAAAATGCTACAAGATATTTTAGTTATTTTTTGGTTCAATTTGTATTCACTTCTTTTTTCCTTCTTATTTCTTTAGTTCAAGAAAACATTTATGTTGTATATTTAGATAAAATAGAAATTTATTATTTTTCAATTTATTTGTTACAATATGTTGAAGATGTATGTTCTTATTTTGTAATATCCTATATGATTGTTTGATTGAGTTCTGTTGTCGGTTATGTAACTAATATAATTACAACATGAAAAGATGTCAAATTTCAATATAATATAAAGGAATTATTGGAAAATAAAAATAGATTGTAATTTTCAAATCATCATTAATAGTTTGTGGTTTTTTCTATTACATTCTAAGCATTTGTTGATAATGATACATCTCATACATATATATGTTAATGATAACTTTCATGTAGACAATGAAATAGGCAAATTAACTACAATGTCAAAAATCATATAGCATAAAAAACACAAATACAAGAGCTTAAGCTCAAAAAATAGTGTGCAACAATATAAAAAGTGAATGTATACATACAACAACTTACAATCATGAATTTGTAACAACTAGAGAATAACTTATTTGTATTTCTCAAGTATTTTGACTCATAAAAAATTCAAAGTCTCTATGAATCGGTTAATATAAATCAATAAACAGATACATGTACACTTATAAATATTATAGTTAAGTTTATAGTAATGAGTTTGTAGGTTTTTTTCTTAATCTATTAGTTTTATGTTTTTTAAAATTGATATGATATTTTTAACTGTTTATTTATTATATACTACTAATGAATAGAAAAATAAACACATTTCCTACCATGAAATACATTAAACACCTACAAATTCCTTATTTTCAAATAACTTCTCACACACTCATTCGGTAATCATATTCTAGAACACATTGTTTGAAACTTTGCTTTGAAACAAATATACAAAAATAAGTTATACGAAAAAATTCAAAAATGATAGAACTAACATTTTATTAGCTTTATTTGTATTAGAAATAGTTCAATATTAATGTTCAAATATAATATAATAATACACATTAGAGGATCATATTATTCATTTAGTTGACTAAATACAATTTAAATATTTCAATTATCTTTAATTGAATATCATAAGTATCAATTAAATATCATAAGTAGAAAAAACGCTTTATTGTAGTAGTTTAATGGTAAATAACTCTTATTTGGAATTTGAAGGGTTGTAATATTAATAAAACTTCAATACATTTAACTAACAATTTATTAAAGATGTATGCTATTATTTTGCAATATCATATATGATTGTTTGATTATGTTCATCATTCTGGATGTAACTAACAATTTATTAAAGATGTACATATTGATTTGAATCGACACAATTTTTTAAATGTTCTTTTAGTAACGATTTTGGAATTCATTTGTTAATGTAATATGATTACAAATAAAATAAAATTTTCTATCCAGACTTTAAAATTTTATAATTTTTAATACTAATAAGTGGTTTTTAAAAGTCTTATACAACTACTTAATAATAATAACTTATTTTTAAACTTAATTGACGATAATAATAATATATAGTAACGTAAATTCATAAATTATATTACATTAACTTAAAGAAGCATTGTTATTTTAAATAATCATTATGATAGAAATACAAAGATGGTAAAATAAGTAATAATCAAATTAGTTAATAATCACAATAGTAAAATTAACACTAGATTGAGAATTATATTTAATATTATTCAAGTGCAAATCGCGGTAACGATCATTGAGTATCGTGATTGTAATAGATGTTTATTGTTCAAAGTAGTTACAAGTTTATATATCAACTTAGTGGAAGAGTTATTATTTCATACATAATGTGAATGACGAATTTTGTCATACATAATTTTAACCTGCGCAACGCGCGAGATTTCGTCTAGTATACTGTTTTGAGATAAGTTGATATCTCAAACCATATTGTTTTGAAACCTACAAACTTTTCATATCCCCTAAATTAATGACAATTACTAATTTTATTTCATTCACTATAAATTCCTTCACAAACTCATTTTATAGTTTATAAACATATGTTTATTCAAGTTTTAAGAGCTCTCATAATCCAATGTCATTTGATCCTAAAGTCGTCGAAGATTCCTTACAAGTTCCATGTCAATACAAACGTAAGTATTCAGTTAACCAAATATTATATTTGTTTTTAATCATTTTGGTTCAAATCCAAAGTTCACATCGTACTCCCAATATTCTTCTTATTTTAGGATTAACTTAATTAATTGTTACTCTCAATATTCTCCTGGTAACAATACGCATTTTATTCTTGCTTTTTAGATTTTTATTTTCGAGATTGAAATATTGATGAATTATATACCTTATTAGTTTGACTATCAATATGATGGAAAATATGTATTATCTCTATTTCATCTCTCTTGATTCTTAATGTGATTGAGTTGGACTTTTAAGTTTTTGAAATATTGCAACGTGTTAATTTATTTGAACTAAGAATGACATTAATACCTATTTTATTCTCGCTTTTTTAGATTTTTATTTTCGAGATTGAAATAACGATGAATTGTATTTCTTATTAGTTTGACAATCAATATGAAGAAAAATGTATTATCTCTATTTCATATCTCTTGATTCTTAAAATGATTGAGTTGTATTTTTAAGTTTTTGAAATATTGCAACATATTGGTTTATTTGAATGAAGAATGATGTTATTATCAATAGATTATCTATTGACTTGATTTGCCAATATGCTGGTCAAATAATTATCAACTTTGTTTGATCGTTCTTCAGCTATGAATTTATTTGTTTTCATTGTGATCATTGTTACATTTTTAACATTAATATTATATTTATTTTTTATGATGTTGATTGATGTTTTTAGATTAAATGATGTAGCATGGATAAGATTGTTGAGCAAAAAAACTACCAATTTAAAACATAGTAAAATAATATAATAGAAAAAACTACTAATCTAAAACTTAATAAAAATATAATAGAAAAATAATAGAACTTTATAAAACATGATATAAATATAATTATAGTTATTTTATGCACGAATTTGTTATAAAATGTTATTTAAAATAAATGATCAAAATCATCTATCATTTATCATCGTTATCATTATCATTACCATCACTATCATTATATCATTATCTTATCATTATCATTGTCATTATCATTATCATTATCATAATTATTATAAATCATATAATAGATGTATTCAAATATATATGGTTGAAGATATGAATCATACTTGCATCATATTTATTTGAAACTTCCAAAACTCTTCAACTTTCCACTAATTAATTATAATCATTCAAGAGTTTTTGGCTTGCATAATAATAATATTAAGTAGTCTATTTAAGATGTTATAATTTATGGGTATCAAATGATGGTAGTTGAATAGGTTTTAAGTTTTTTAAATTAATCAATTAAGCACTTAATGAAATATTTGTAATTGAAATATATTATATTGATAAAATTTTTTGACTTTTAAGTAGTATATAGAAATAAAAGCAGATGGTTTGATAAAAATAATTATCTCTTATATATTAATTTCATAACTTTTATTTAATTAAATTAATTTTAATTGATTAAATCGTTATTTTTCTTTATTTTTATATTTATCTTTATAATCTTTATAATTATTATAATAAATACCTTACAATTCAACGAGGTTCAAATATGTCATCTATCTTGAACCATGTTACTACCAAACTCTTCAACTTAGTCTAATTAATTGGTTAGTAATTTATATTGGTTAATCATAAATAAAAACCTTTCAATTATCAACTAATTAATTGCTACCACTTAAGTGTTTTCTAACTTATGATATTTAATTGGTGATTATGGTTCATATAAATGTGTGTGTGTGTATATATATATATATATATATATATATATATATATATATATATATATATATATATATATATATATATATATATATATATATATATAGTTTATTGAGATAAATCAATTTGCTTGGCTTAAAGAGTGAGATGAAGGAAAATAAGACTTGAAAAACATTTATATATTTTGCTAACATCCCTTGAGATTTCATGCTTTAGTTTCATTATTTACTAACTTACCTCAATATATTTCTTTTTTTTCTAGGTATTTGTGTGTTCATCGGATGAAAAAGAGAAATATAGAGAACTTTTTTTTGCATGGTGTTATATGTATATCTAATTCATAAAAATTCATACTACGATACTATTCAAGAGACAAAAGTGATTCTTTTTTCTTTAATCATCAATTAGAGTTAGTTATGTTTAAAGAGAGTCTTTAAATTTGATTTTGTGAAATTATTTACAAGTCAAAGTATATTGTTACTTTTTATAATAGATAGGGTAAATAATGAAATGTAATGATTCGAATGTAACTAAATAATAAAATATGCAAAAGTTGTTATTCATTACATTTGATGAAACTCATGAAGAAAAATTGTCATAATAATATAATTCTTTCTCAGTAGTAACATTTGTATTATTATTACTATGTTTATTTCTATTTTATTTTAGATGTTGAGCTAATTCATGTTAAAACATTTTCTTATGTTTTAATTACATTATCCATATATAATACAAAATTACTATTGGATGTTTTATCGATGTTGGTTAAATTAACATGTTGATAACATTATAATTATATTAAATATATGATTATGATATTGTGTTTGAGTTATGTGATGAAAATTTATAATTGATACATGATATATATTGTAATGACATATATATAATTAAACATATGTATTTATATTAGATCTAATGTTTTCAGATTCTTATATGATATGCCAATATCTTTTACCAAATATATTTTATTCCTGCGCAACGCGCGGGGATACGCCTAGTATATATATATATATATATATATATATATATATATATATATATATATATATATATATATATATATATATATATATATAAATCTTATAATAGAGGCAATCCAAACCAATGTGGTTCAAGATAGACCAATATCTTGAATTATATTCATTTAAAACTTACAAACCTTTTCAACTTTCAAGGAATTAAACATGTACAACTCAAGAGTTTTTAACCTATGATACTTAATTGTTACTTATCAACCACAATTAATATAGGATTTATATATAATTCACATATAAATTAGATTTTAGCTTGGAGAATAAGATGGAAGAAAAGTTGATGTGAGATCACACACACTTTGAAGTTGCACATTTTATATTGTATTACGAAGAAGAAACATGAAAAAACTCAAAACAATTTACATGTCACGAGGCAAAAGAAAAACGAAGAAGTTAACGCATACTTTGGAGGTACATATGTTTATATTGTATTCTCAAGAAGAAACGTGAAGAAGCTAAAGCAAATTACAAGTTGCAAGACAAGATACAAAGTTCATATTGGTTCTACTCCAACATAACGGTAGAAATATATATAATATATTTAGTATAATTGATTATTATTTGTAATTAGTGATTTCCAATGCTTTGAGAGTCTATTGTTGATTCGTGTGTGTATATATATATATATATATATATATATATATATATATATATATATATATATATATATATATATATATATATATAATGTTTTCTAATCCATATTCAACAAAAAAATGGCGTTATATTGTTTGAATAAGTATGTGTATGTTGTTTGATGAAGTATTTGGTGGTCATTTGGTTTGTAGAATCCGTTTTAAGATTAACATTATTTGACAAGAAAAATGATATAAAAGTTTTGACATTATGTATAATTGTTAGTACGTTTTATTATTTTTTTTGTATTAGATTCTAACGTAGTTTATGTCAATGTGTTGTACTATATTTTTAATGTTGGATTGTCCATATAAACTTGACTTAAAATATATATGATTATATTATTTTGTTCGACTTTTAGTTAAAAGCTTATCAATACAAAATATCGATTACGATGAACGGTTTATAATTATTGTTACATTTATTGAAGAAATTTTACTTTTAACATATTGATTTGAAACTCCTAACTATTCACCTTCTACCATCAACTAATTTATTAAATATAAAATATTATCATCTTAATGATAGACTTTTGAGTTATTAATATGATATACTTAATTTTAATTAATGTATGGTGTTAAACACAAAATCTAAGTTAAACTTTTTTAATTACCAATATAATACATTAAATATGTTTATTGAAATATGGTATTAAATGCAAAACTAACATCAAAATATAAAAAAAATTTACACAATAACCAAAGACTTTTTCTTTTCAATATAGTTAAAAGGTTTAAATATGTTAAATATAAAACCAAAATAGAAATATAAACTTAACTTACAAAATCAAAAATTTATTTTGTATAATAATTGAAAAGTTTCAAAATGAGTTTTAAGTCAATTAACAATCTATATCTATATATCTATATGAGGATATATTTTCTTTATAAATCTTATAATAAATGTCATCAAAATCAATATGTTTCGAGATATAATATCTACATTGAACCATATGTATTTGAAACTTTCAACTCTTCAACTTCCTACTATTACCCAAACCAATAATTTATTTTAATAGTAAATATCTTTACCTTCAACTAATTAACCACTACAACTCAAAAGTTTTTAAACTTATGGTACTTAATTGCTACTTATGACACATTGGTTAATATAAATATATATTGTTCACAAAGGTAGCTTATGTTGTTAGAGTTTGCAAAATAAGACAGAGGTAAAGATGACTTGACAACACACAATATTTACTTTAGAAACGCCTACTTATTTATACTAAACTAGAAAGGAGGAAGATAATTAAGTTAAAATAAATTACAAGTTGCAAGGCAAAAGACCTATTGTATGCTTAGTTCTACCCTAACATATTCGTACTTTTGGGATTAACATTATCTGATAAACAATTATATAAAGTTGTGAGGTTGTTATCAATTAAGTTGTTAAAGATTTAAATATTTAGATTTTTCACAAAAATATAACAAAAATGAAACGCTTGGATAAATAGTCTTAAAAATATAGATAATATGATTAATAAAAGTGAAACTTGATTATTATTTAATAATATATTTTCTAAAAATAATATAAAAGGCTGGTAAATAGACCAGAAGCAAACAATGTTTATTTTTTTTAATCAATGGAAACTAAACGTTATGATGATATTTAATTTTTATATAAATTGACATCATATTCCAAATTCCAATCTCATATTGTTTTTATTTGACTCCTTAGTCTTTAAATGATTTTCGTATTTTTATTTTGTTAAGAAAAATAGATAAAAACATTTTTATTTATCTTATAGTATTTTTTTATATATTTATGAGTATGTTAGTTAATAAGAAATATTTTGAATTTAAAATTATATAACAATAAAAAATATATATGACAAACTTTAATTCATTATTATTTATCAATTCAAGTGTATGTCCAAACATTTAAGGTTTCAAAGTTTTTATGAGCAAACTTTAGTAGATGAAGATATAAAAAGATAAAAATTTATAATAGAAGCAACTTTTTTTACAAATGAAAATGAATAAGGGATTTAAAATTGATTGAAAAGTATTTTTTTGAATAATAAGTTTAATAGAAACATATTCAGATATTTTTATAAATATTTATCAACTAAAAAGTTTTTTATATAAAAAATACAATATTATTTTTGTTAATATTATTGAATTATTATTTACACACATGAGTCTAATGGAAAAAGATCAACAACAATACGTTTCTCATAAACTATCTTTATGTTATTATTAGTACGTATTATTTTATATTTATTTTAAATATTACGATGATCTATGTAAATATATTTCCACATATTTTTAACGTTTGACATCTATAATAATTGGCTCTAAAAAAGTGATTATGTTTTTTACTCAATGTTTGGATGAAAAATTATTATTGATATATATGTCATATGATTGATTTATTTTTAGTTATGAATATTTTGGTTAAGTGTTTATGTTTATATTTGATCGTTCAATATATCTTTACTATATTAATTTGCTCCTGCGCAACACGTGGGAATACGTCTAGTATACTTTTAATAGAGGCCATCCAAAATCATGTGGTTAGAGATAAGTTGATATCTCAAACCATATTGATTTAAAACCTACAAACTTCTCATATCCCCTAAATTAATGACAATTACTAATTTTATTTCATTCACTATAAATTCTTTCAAAAACTCATTTTATAGTTTATAAAGCATATGTTTATTCAAGTTTCAATAGCTCTCATAATCCCATGTCATTTGATCCTAAAGTCGTTGAAGATTCCTTATGAGTTCAATGTCAATACAAACGTAAGTATTTAGTTAACCAAATATTATATTATGTTTTTAATCATTTTGGTTCAAATCTAATGTTCACATCGTACTCCCACTATTCTTCTTATTTTAGGATTAACTTAATTAAAATTTAATCTCAATATTCTCTTAGTAACAATACAAATTTTATTCTAGCTTTTTTAGATTTTTATTTTCGAGTTTGAAATAATGATGAATTGTATATCTTATTAGTCTGACTATCAATATGATGGAAAATATATATTATCTCTATTTCATATATATTGATTCTTAATGTGATTGAGTTGGAATTTTAAGTTTTTGAAATATTGCAACGTGTTGGTTTATTTGAACTAAGAATGACATTAATACCTATTTTATTCTCGCTTTTTCATATTTTTTTCGAGATTGAAATAATGATGTATTGTATTTATTATTAGTTTGACAATAAATATGATTGAGTTGAATTTTTAAGTTTTTGAAATACTGCAACGTGCTGGTTTATTTGAATGAAGAATGATTATATTATCAATAGATTATCTATTGACTTGATTTGCCAACATGCTGGTTAAATAATTATTATTCTTCAGTTATGAATTTATTTGTTTTCATTGTTATCATTGTTATATTTTTAACATTAATCTTATATTTGTTTTTATGATGTTTGATTGATGTTTTTAGATTAAATGATGTAGCATGGATTAGATTGTTGAGCAAAAAAACTACTTATTTAAAACATAGTAATAATATAATAGAAAAAACTAATAAGCTAAAACTTAATAAAAATATAATAGAAAAATAATAAAACTTTATAAAACATGATATAAATATAATTATAGTTATTTTATGCATCGAATTCGTTATAAAATTTTATTTAAAATAAATGACTAAAATCATCTATCATTTACCATCGTTATCATTATCATTACCATCACTATCATTATATCATTATCTTATCATTATCATTGTCATTATCATTATCATTATCATTATCATTATCATTATCATTATAAATCATATAATAGAGGTATTCAAATGTATATGATAGAAGATATGAATCATACTTGCACAATATTCATTTGAAACTTCCAAAACTCTTCAACTTTCCACTAATTAATTACAATCATTCAAGAGTTTTTGGCTTGCATAATAATAATATTAAGTAGTTTATTTAAGATGTTATAATTTATGGGTATCAAATGATGGTAGTTGAAAAGATTTTAAGTTTTTTAAATTAATCAATTAAGCACTTAATGAAATGTTTTTAATTGAATATGTTTTAACTTATTTAAATTAGTAGATTAACAACTTAATAAAAAGCTTACATTTTAATTAATTTATGAGTATCAAATGATTTTAATTGAATATGTTTTAACTTATTTAAATTAGTTGATTAAGAACTTAATAAAAAGCTTACATTTTAATTAATTATACTATTTCTATTAATAGATAAATGTCAATGATTTAAGTAAACACATAATATGAATAATATGCAAAATTTAGAGAAAAAACAAATATAAGGCATCAACAAAAAAGCTTAACAACTTTTGTGTTGGTTAAATATTTTTTTGGGTCATGTTCCATGGTAAGTTACGATATTAAAACTTTTAATTTGTATATTTTTATATATTGTTAGAATAACTTAGTATTATTCATTATGTTTATTAGATTAAAAATACTGACGACAAAAACATGTGTATGAAACTAATTTTATAGTGAGTTTATATCGAATTAACAATGGAGATTAAGTATATAATCTTAAAACTCACGAACACTTAAAATAAGCATAATAAAAAAAATCATGTGTTTCAATATAAATAATAAGCTCTTATATATTAATTTGAAAATTTTATTTAATTAATATATTATATTGATTAAACTTTTGGACTTTTAAGTAGTATATAGAAATAAAAGCATATGATTTGATAAAAATAATTATCTCTTATATATTAATTTTGAAAATTTTATTTAATTAAATTGTTTATAATTGATTAAATCGTTATCTTTCTTTATTTTTATATTGATCTTTATAATTTTTATAATTATTATAATAAATACCTTTCAATTCAACGTGGTTCAAGATATGTCATGTTCTTGAACCATGTTCTTTTGAAACTACAAAACTCTTCAATTTAATCTAATTAATTGATTAGTACTTTATATTGGTTATTCATAAATAAAAACCTTTCAATTCTCAACTAATTAATTATTACGACTTAACAGTTTTTCTAACTTATGATATTTAATCGGTGATTATGGTCAATATAGATGTATATATAGTCTATTGAGATTAATCAATTTGCTTGGCTTAAAAAATGAGATGACAGAAAATAAGACTTGAAACACATTTATATATTTTGCTAACATCCATTGAGATTTCGTGATTTAGTTTCATTATTTACTAACGTACCTCAATATATTTCTTTTTTTTTAAGTATTTATGTGTTCATCGGATGAAAAAGAGAAATATAGAGAACCTTGCATGGTGTTATATGTATATCTAATTCATAAAAATTCATACTACGATATTATTCAAGAGACAAAAGTGATTCTTTTTTCTTTAATTATCAAGTAGAGTTAGTTATGTTTAAAGAGAGTCTTTAAGTTTGATTTTGTGAAATTATTTACAAGTCAAAGTATATTGTTACTTTTTATAATAGATAGGGTAAACAATGAAATGTAATGATTCGAATGTAACTAAATAATAAAATCTGGAAAAGTTGTTATTCATTATATTTGATGAAACTCATGAAGAAAATTTGTCATAATAATACAATACTTTCTCAATGGTAACATTTGTAATATTATTACTATGTTTATTTCTATTTTATTTTAGATGTTGAGCTAATTCATGTTAAGACATTTTCTTATGTTTTAATTACACTATCCATATATAATACAAAATTACTATTGGATGTTTCATTGATGTTGGTTAAATTAACATGTTGATAACATTATAATTATATTAAATATATGATTATGATATTGTGTTTGAGTTTTGTGATGAAAATTTTATAATTAATACATGATATATATTGTGATGACATTTATAATTAAACCTACGTATTTATATTAGATCTAATATTTTCAGATTCTTATACAATATGCCAATATTTTTTTACCAAATATTTTTATTACTGCGTAACACATGGGGATACACCTAGTTGCAAATAAAAGAAGAAAACATTGTCTCTCTGTGAAGCTATTTTCTTATCGTTGTTTTTCCTTAAAAGAAACTCTACTAAATAAAAAGCATTGTCTATTTGTGGATGTATTTTAACCCGTTGATGTAAATGCAAGCATTTTCTATTTGTGAATGTATTTCAACCCGTAAAATAATGTTGATGTAAATGCAAACATTGTCTATTTGTGAATGTGTTTCAACTAATGCCGATGTAAATGCAACTTTGCAATTTTATTGTACTATTGCAAATGGTGGTGTGAAGTTTTCAAATCTTTTGTATCTTTTTTTATTTGTTGGGTAGTTGTATAAATAATTGTTTTGCATTTCTTTTATATATTGTCATATTAAACAGAAGAATAAACGGATGACTTTTATTATGCAACACAACCACCTTACCAAAAACATAATTTTATTAGATACAAATTCATTCCAACCATCTAGTTCCCACATATTATCATTATATTTGAATGCCTCTTATTTGTGATTATCCGGGTAATTTGACTCAGGTTTACATCTTGAACTGGGTTTAATCATCAGCCGGTCTTAACATATTACTCAGCCAACCCGAGTATCACGCTATCACAGGACGGTGCCGCAACCGCGATGCTCAATCTGAAACACCGCCTGACCACCATGTCCGCCGCCGCTGCCATGTTCTCTTCATCTTCTGTATCCCTCAGAAACCCTAGATTACCAATATCATCAAATTCCAATTACTTCGGTAGTGTAAAATCCTGCAACCGCCTTCCTCTCTGCACTCGATTATCCAATTTTTCACTTCGTTGTTTCGCTTCGGCTACTACCACCGCTATTGATAAAATTCCCGTTGTCAACCCCATTGTCGAGATGGACGGTAGCTATCGTAGAAATACGTTTTGATAGTTGTTACTAGTTGTTCGCAGTCGTCTAATTTTGTTCTATTTTCTAGGTGATGAGATGACGAGGATCATATGGCAGATGATTAAAGACAAGGTTCGAAGATTTTGAAATCGTAATCGTTTTTCGCTGTACACCGTTGACCTGGTTGGGTTCAGCATACCCCCATTGCTAATTCTTGTTCTTATTGCCCTTTTCAGCTCATTTTTCCGTACATAGATTTGGATATTAAGTATTTTGATTTGGGAATATTGAATCGTGATGCTACAGATGATGAAGTCACTGTCGAAAGTGCCCATGCCACTCTGAAGTAAGTGTTGCTGGCTTCTTTTCTCCTTTACAAATTCACATAGTTTATGGATTCATGTAGGTTTGACATTGTACTATAATTATAAATAGACATTGCTTCTGCTAATTCTCGCCTCTCTATACCCTGAATGATTGCTTAGAACCTGATAAAAAAAGCTGCAGCTCTATTCAAGTTCTTACGATTCTTGCTAAATTTGTATATGTTTTGCTTTCTTCTCAATCCAAAATACTTTTATACATACTTCTCTACTGTTATTCGAAGCAAAGATTTATTGTTTTGCAGATATAATGTTGCTGTAAAATGTGCTACAATCACACCTGGTTAGTCACTCTCTGTAAACCCTCTTCTAATGTGTCCTAACTCCAAATGAAAACTGAGAATTTTTTTTCTTTTTTTTCTTAATTTGGTTCTATTGTTGCAGATGAGACAAGAGTCAAGGAATTTGGGTTGAAGTCTATGTGGAGGAGTCCCAATGGCACAATCAGGAATATTTTAAATGGTTTTGTATTTTCATTTTATCTTTTCACTCTCAATACACAAATTATACTTAAACTTTTTTCTTACTTGTTAGAATCTTGTGGATTCAGGAACGGTTTTTCGTGAGCCTATTTTGTGCAAGAATGTTCCTAGGATAGTCCCAGGTAAGTATCTGACTCCTACTCACATCCTATGTTTGGTAACCATGAAATGACCAATTTACCCTTCCTTAATTTGCAGGGTGGAAGAAACCAATATGTATTGGCAGACATGCATATGGTGACCAGTATCGCGCTACAGATGCAGTCATTAAAGGTCCAGGAAAACTAAAGATGGTTTTCGGTATGCTAAAAAGTTTAATTTATTTTTAATCTTTTTCTTGAATATATTTATGGTAGATTTCTATTTAAGTACTTGTTTTTTTATTTGGTCAGTTCCTGAGAATGGTGAAACTCCTATGGAGCTTGATGTTTTTGACTTCAAAAGTCCTGGCATTGCACTTGCAATGTATAATGTTGATGAGGTTTGCTTTGTTAATTTTGGTAACCATCAAATTTTATATCATAAAATGATTAAAATCTTAATTTTTTTTTTTTTAATTTTGGTAGTCTATTCGTGGGTTTGCTGAATCATCAATGGCAATGGCACTTTCAAAGAGATGGCCTTTATATTTGAGCACCAAAAATACTATTTTGAAGAAATATGATGGGAGGTAACCGGTTCATAAAACCGTTCTTTTTTAATTTGTAATTTCTTTAAATTTTTTTTACATTATTTGACCTTATGTTGACTACTTCAGGTTTAAGGACATATTTCAAGAGGTATACGAAGAGAATTGGAAAGAGAAATTTGAAGAACATTCAATATGGTAATTTTCTTTTATGGGTTTGTACTTTAATACTTTTCTTGATGGTAGATTTATTTGAATATTAATGATAAGCCCCAACCGTTGCTAGTCTACAGCAGGCGGAAGAGGAGGCCCGGTCCACAACAAGTTTAATGAATGGGATATTGGGCCTTAGTCGTTTGGCAGCCCAAGTTGAGTTAGTTGTTTTTTTATGACTGTTTATTCCTTTTTAGTATGTGGTGAGCATTATCCTTGTCGGTCATGCTATCGTGGGAATCCGTGGTAGTACCTGTGGCACGGCTGAATTTCGTTATCGTGTCTGGTATTTATATGCCGCCTGTGGGAGCTTTTTGGTGGCATGTCGATTTTTCTGTAAAGTTCAATTTTGAACATGGAGAGATCCCACCTCTAGAATGTTGGGAAAAGTTTCTTTGAATTAAAAGTTTCCTCTTACGTTTCGTGATTGTTCATTAGGGATAGGCGGAGCCTATCAACTGGTATCAGAGCATGGCTGGGGCAGGGAAAGAAGGAGGAGGAGCTGCCAACAAAAGAATAGAATCTTTGGAAGGAGCTATGGGAATGGTACATGAGAAGTTGGATTCACAGGCTCTTCAATTCCAACATCAAGCCGACGTGAATGCGGGGATTGAACAGAAGCTGGGACATCTGGTTCTGGCGCAAGAAGAACTTACGAAAACCATAAACCAGTTGTTGAGAGGGAAAGATGCAGAAAGCAGTGGACCCAAGTCTGGATTGGGAGGTCTCGGCGGCGGCTCTACCCCTCCAACACCTCCGATAATCATCAGTGGTGCGAAATTCGGCCCGGGAGGAGGCAGTGGGCACCTGGGTGGCGGATCTGGTTCAGGTACAAACCCCCCTTTCCAAAGAATGTCGTTTGGGTCATTTGGAGATGAAGGACGAGGAAGGTACGAATACAGGCACCGAAAAATTGATATGCCTACCTTCGATGGCACTGATCCAGACGGATGGATACTCCAGGCGGAACGATATTTCGCCATCTACCAATTGATAAATGAAGAGAAGATGGAAGCCGCCATCCTGAGTCTACAGGGGGATGCGCTAGCCTGGTTTAGGTGGTCGAACCGACAGAATCAAATCACCAACTGGGAAGAACTCAAAACTCTTTTCCTCCGGAAGTTTCGTCCAATCCAGGGAGGAGACTTATATGAACAATGGTCCTCACTTGAGCAAGACGGCAACACGGGGGATTATATCCGCCGATTTATTGAATTAGCGGCACCTCTCGACGGCGTCTCCGATCGAGTAGCACTGGGAAGTTTCATCAAAGGGCTGAAGCCCATAATAAAAAATGAACTTAGGTTGTGGGCCCCAACGGATCTAGGGCGAGCCATGGATCTGGCCCAACAAATAGAAGAGAAGAATCGAGTTATCCGCTCCAGTGGATTCGGATCCCTTGGGTTTCGGAGCTCCACGCAATTGAAAACCCCAAATTACCCTACGACTAACACTCATCAACCAACACCAAATTACAAACCGGGGGTGCACTTCCGACGATCGCATGGGGAAGACAAACCCCTAACGGAATCCCAAATCAACAACAAAAGAGCTAAAGGTCTCTGCTACAAATGTGACGAACGTTGGTTTAAGGGCCACCAGTGCAAGACTCAAGTAAACGTCATTTTAATCGAAGAAGACGAGTGGGAAAGAGGTGAAGAGACCCAGATTGAAACCAAAGGAGAGGAGCAGGCGACTCTCGACTCCACTGAAGTAAGTAATTTCGTTGAAGTATCGTTGAATTCGGTGGCAGGACTGTCGTCACCCAAAACCATGAAGATCAAGGGCACCATTATGAACCAGGAGGTGGTGACACTGATCGATCCAGGGGCGACCCATAACTTCTTATCCCTAAACTTGGTGACCACGTTGGGCCTTCCGATTTGTGAGACCGAACCGTATGGGGTCCGTATGGGGACGGGAGACAAGGAACAAGGGAGGGGCATCTGTCAAGGTATTCGCCTTCAACTCAATGACCTTGAGATCGTTGAGGAGTTCCTCCCACTTCGTCTCGGAAGTTCTGATGTGATATTGGGCATGAAATGGCTTGAGACCCTTGGAACCACTCAGACTAATTGGAAGAATCAGACGATGGATTTTGAGGTCGATGGTAGGCAGGTTCGGTTAGTGGGAGATCGCTCCTTAGGAAAGTCCCTGGTGACCCTAAGGGCTATGGAAAGAGAATTAAAACGTCAAGGGAACGGGGTACTTATCGAACTCAGTCAAACGGAAGTCAAGGAAGAACAGATAAAGACCATTCCGGTGTTCCTCAAGGAAACCCTTGGAAGATTCAGGAGCCTTTTCAAGGAACCAAAAGGGCTACCCCCAACCAGGGCGTTAGAGCACCAGATCATGCTGAAGGAAGGAACCCCGCCGATCAGCGTACGACCTTATCGTTACCCCCATATACAAAAAGATGAAATCGAGAGGATGATACGCGAAATGCTGACTGCAGGGGTAATACAAACAAGTACAAGCCCTTATTCGAGTCCCGTAATCCTCGTGAAGAAAAAAGATGGGTCTTGGCGGTTTTGTGTGGACTACCGTGCGTTGAACCGGGCCACTATACCCGACAAATTCCCAATTCCGGTCATCGACGAATTACTGGACGAACTCCATGGATCCACGATTTTCAGCAAGCTTGACCTTAGGTCCGGGTACCACCAGATACGAGTCCGTGCTGAAGACGTGCATAAGACCGCCTTCCGAACACACGACGGGCATTACGAATTCAAGGTAATGCCTTTCGGTCTCACAAACGCACCCGCAACGTTCCAAGCTCTAATGAACGAGATTTTTCGACCCTATTTGAGGAAATTCATACTAGTATTCTTCGACGACATCCTCATTTATAGCCCTAATGAAGAAACCCACAAGAACCACTTACACGTCGCCTTGCAACTGCTAACAGATCACCAATTGCTATTGAACGAGAAGAAATGTGAATTCGGTCAGCGGCGACTGTCGTATTTGGGACACGAGATATCAGAAAAAGGGGTGTCGGCTGAAGAAACCAAAATCAAAGCAATGACCGAATGGGCAACTCCCAGGAATATCAAAGAATTGCGTGGGTTCCTCGGCTTGACCGGGTACTACAGAAAATTTGTGAAAGGGTACTCCTCTATTGCGATATTGCGACACCTCTGACTGAACAGTTAAAAAAAGACAAGTTTGGGTGGAATGAAGCAGCCGAAGCAGCCTTCCAGCAACTCAAGACTGCCATGACCCAGGTTCCCGTTCTCGCCATGCCGGATTTCACAAAGACATTTGTGGTTGAAACCGACGCTTCGGGACACGGGCTGGGAGCCGTCCTCATGCAGGAACACCGACCGATAGCTTACTACAGCTTCACGTTAGGAACGAAAGCAAGGTTAAAATCGATATACGAAAAAGAATTAATGGCCATTGTTAAATCAATCATTAAATGGAGACCGTACCTTCTCGGGAGGAGATTCATAGTGAGGACCGATCAACTCAGTCTAAAGTACATCTTAGAGCAAAGGATGATCGGAAGTGATTACCAGAAATGGGTATCCAAACTGATGGGGTTCGACTTCGAAATACAATACCGGACCGGAGCCAGCAACCGGGTCGCGGATGCACTTTCACGGAAGGATTCCACAATAATGTGTCAAAACATGGACACAAGTTGCTGGAAGTTCTGGGACCAACTGAAAGACGAAATCGATCGCGACAGTTTTATACAACAAATCAAGGCGGGAATCCAATCGGAGGGGGGTCAGCAACCCGGGTTCTCACTGTTCCAGGGTAACTTACTTTACAAGGGTCGCTTAGTGATCCCAGCTACTTCTTCCCTCATACCCGAGATCATACACGAGTTTCATGACTCCCCGGTAGGAGGGCACTCCGGCGAGCAAAAGACATATTTACGGGCAGCATCTGAAGTATACTGGCCAGGAATGAAGGTGGCAATCTGTTCGTACGTGAAGAACTGTTTAATTTGCCTAAAACACAAAAGTCTCACAACTTCCCCAGCCGGGCTTCTACAACCGATTCCCCTCCCCAATCAGACATGGGACGAAATCACAATGGATTTCATTGAAGGGTTGCCCAAGTCCAATGGGTGGGACACTATATGGGTCGTGGTCGATCGTCTCACCAAATATGCTCATTTTATCACCCTTAAACATCCTTTTACGGCCGCTACGGTAGCACAAGCCTTTGTGAAAGAAATTTTCAGGTTACACGGTTTACCCTTATCCATCATCAGTGATCGTGATCGAGTATTTACGAGTCAATTTTGGACCGAGCTATTCCGCCTGCAAGGGGTACAACTGAAAAGAAGCACCTCGTACCACCCTCAAACGGATGGCCAATCCGAGGTGGTAAACCGGTGCCTCGAGACCTATCTCCGGTGTTTTTGCTCAGAAAAACCCAAGACGTGGTCAAAATGGATTGCTTGGGCAGAATTCTGGTATAACACGTCCTACCATTCATCAACGAGATGCACCCCATTCAAAGCATTGTACGGAAGAGATCCTCCTCCTATAATCAGATACACGGGTCAACCAACCCCCAATGACTCCTTGGACCAAATGTTAGAGGATCGAGACGCCATCCTGGATGATCTCAGGATGAACCTGTTGCGCGCCCAACAAAAAATGCAGTTACAAGCTAACAAACACCGGAGAGACGTGGAGTATCGGGTTGGCGATATGGTATTCCTTAAACTCAGACCGTACCGGCAGCAAAGTTTGGCACGGAGAAAGTACGAGAAATTAGCGGCAAGATACTATGGTCCTTTTAAGGTGCTGGAACGAATTGGAAAAGTCGCTTACAAACTTGAATTACCCACGACCGCAACGATACATCCCACATTCCACGTGTCACAACTTCGACCCTTCCATGGCACTTCGACTCAACCAACTGCATTACCCCCACAGCTCAACGCTGAATGTGAGCTCGTGGTACAACCGGCCGAGCTGAAAGGACTTCGTAAGAAAAAGGACGGACGGAACGGCGAATTAGAAGTTTTGATCCATTGGAACGGGTTAACTGAGGCTGAAGCAACATGGGAAGACTACGAAATGATGCGACATCAATTTCCCGCCTTTCACCTTGAGGACAAGGTGAATGTTTGGCCGGCCGGTATTGATAAGCCCCAACCGTTGCTAGTCTACAGCAGGCGGAAGAGGAGGCCCGGTCCACAACAAGTTTAATGAATGGGATATTGGGCCTTAGTCGTTTGGCAGCCCAAGTTGAGTTAGTTGTTTTTTTATGACTGTTTATTCCTTTTTAGTATGTGGTGAGCATTATCCTTGTCGGTCATGCTATCGTGGGAATCCGTGGTAGTACCTGTGGCACGGCTGAATTTCGTTATCGTGTCTGGTATTTATATGCCGCCTGTGGGAGCTTTTTGGTGGCATGTCGATTTTTCTGTAAAGTTCAATTTTGAACATGGAGAGATCCCACCTCTAGAATGTTGGGAAAAGTTTCTTTGAATTAAAAGTTTCCTCTTACGTTTCGTGATTGTTCATTAGGGATAGGCGGAGCCTATCAATTAATTTGTGACATGTTTACTTAATTAAAGGTATGAACATCGATTGATTGATGACATGGTGGCTTATGCTGTAAAAAGTGATGGTGGCTATGTATGGGCATGCAAGAACTATGATGGAGATGTCCAAAGTGATTTATTAGCTCAAGGTAATGTTACAAACTTAAAATTATATACACAAAAAAATAAAAAATAGATTATGACAAGAAAATTTATTTCTTTTGTGCAGGATTCGGTTCTTTGGGCCTTATGACTTCCGTTTTGGTCAGTAAGACTTTTAATAAAATTGTTTTATACAGGTTTAAAATTTAAAATAATCGCATTAATTCTATTAAATCACATGTTTTTTTTTTTTTTTTTTGCAGTTATCATCAGATGGAAAAACACTGGAAGCTGAAGCTGCACATGGGACAGTGACTCGCCATTTTAGGCAACATGAAAAAGGAAATGAAACCAGCACAAATAGTATTGCTTCTATTTTTGCATGGACAAGAGGACTTGAACATCGGTTTGTTAGATTCTTTTTTGTTGTTTTTTTGTTAATTTTTATTGTTATTTGATATATATATATATTTTTTTTTATTTGCTTTATGTTGATCAGTGCCAAGTTGGATAAGAATGAAAGATTAGCAGATTTTGTTACAAAGCTGGAAAATGCGTGTGTTGAGACTGTTGAGTCAGGAAAGATGACAAAGGATCTTGCTATTTTAATCCATGGACCCAAGTGAGTGCTACTTTTGCTACCTTATTGTATTTTCCTGATTATAGCTGATTTTTTACAATTTAATCCTAAATGTTTTCTCTTGCGATTTTGGTCCTTATTTGAGGTTTTTGTAACTATGGACCAAAATTGCAAAAAAAAAAAAGTTTTTGCGACCAAAATTGTAAAAGTCAGCTATACTTAAGGACCAAAAATGCAGTTTACGCTTATATTTGGTAGGGCAAAATACAGAAAAAAAAAAAAAAAACAAATTACTTTTCATTTTATCGGTTTAACCACTTGACTGTTTTCTGTATACTTTAAACAATTATACTCTTTTACCATTTAGAAAAACAACTTTTCCCGGTTTTAAAAAGGGCAAAATACAGAAAAGCATGACGTACTCTTACAATATAAATGATTCAGTCACTGGATTTTTTTTATAATAATAGCAGTATACTTTTATTTTATTTGTTTATTATAGCATCCTACTTTTATTTCCTTTTACAACCTTGTTTTTTCAGTATTTTTCCGTATTATAGCATCGTACTTCCAACTTTTTCCTTATAAGGACATTATAGTTTGAAATTTTAAAATCTGGAAAGCGGAAATTGCTTTTATTTGTATGACATTGCTATAATTGGGTAGTTTTTTCAAAGTACAAGGTTGTGACACGAAGAAATTAAAGTAAAATGCTATAAATAATAAAGAAATGAACGAAAGTATGTTGCCATTTTTGCATTTAACCATCAAATAAAAATTGAGCTAATCTAGTCGTTATTTATAGCATCAACTTCAGTTTATTTTACTATTTTGACCTTGTGAAATTTATTTAATATTGGTGTACATTTAGGGCATCAAGGGAGTTCTACTTGAACACTGAGGAGTTCATTGATGCTGTTGCTAAGAATTTGGAGTCAAAGATTCAACCACTTGCAGTTCGTTGAAGTAAATTTTGTTCACTTGACAGTTTTTTTTAGTTGAATGATTTCCGCTGTTTACTCCTGTGAAAATGGATAACAGACACCAACAGCAAACACATACTACATGAGTATTCACTTCTCAACGAATAATAATTTTATTTTGCACACAACGGGTTTCTTCATCAATCATTGTAACGCATTTTAAAAGAATGTTAACAAGTTAATTTTGTAACAAAGTTTTTAGCTTTGCAAGTGTTATTGTTCTCGTGTGTGTATTGGATGCTTTCATTTTCATTTCATGTGTTTTGCCAATTTATCTTTTGGAAGATTAACTATTATAACTCATCGGGTTTATTTTAATAGTCATCTCCATTCAATAAATGTCCTTCCAGTGACGTACAAAATAATTATGACATGTTTGATCCGATAGAGTGGAATCACACAAAATTTGAGTGAGTTATTATATATTGTTATCATGTTTGTGTTGGGAATGGGATTAGGGTTCCATTAGGCTTGGGCTCCTCCCTTATTTCCTAATAGTTAGTTGCAAAACTATTGTATGATTAGCCCAATATAATATTACAACCATCGTAACATAATTGTGTTCCTTTCACATCTCATTCTATTTATTCATTTATTGGCTATTTGTTCCGAGTGTATGGCCCAATAAGTTCGTATGATGTTGGAATTGACGACCATATGAAGACTCTAGTGATGATACTAGTAAAGGGAGACGTCTAGCAATGTATCAATGCAACTCAATGTTAACTTGAAGATTTATCAATCGAGGTTTTTCATCATTGAATCGGTCAATATGAGAAAACTTGGCTTAAGATCGTCACCCGTTTGACACATGATGTCTTTATTGAGTGTAAGGCATGGACCATATCATCCTTCTAATACTTGATTAATTATTTAATTTCGTGAAAAAGGATATAGGGTAACATAAACCGAACCAAGTTCGGGTCTTTTACTTTGGAAAAACCAAATCGTGCGTTGTTTTGTTTTTACTTTTACTTTTACTTTTTTCGGGATTTTCATTAAGTATGCTATTAAAATTGAAAAAAAAAAAAGGAAAAAGAAACTATGTAAGACAACGTAAATGTATGCTAATGATTTATTTTTAATGAAAATCGGCAGTGCATGTTAATTATTTTAATTTTTAAGATAACCACTAAAATTTATACATAAAACAACGTAATTTTGAGCATTTAAGTTACGTTTGGGTTATGTATATAAAAAAGCCGAAAATTTTATTTTTTCCAAAAAAACAAAATCCGAACCATCTGGTTTTTAAGTTTGGCTTTTCGGTTAGATTTTGCGATTTTTGGTTTGATTTAATTTATTTTGAAAACCCATAGTATAAGGCCGTCGGGCTTAGTAACTGTTTTATTAGGTATGGTGTTCGTATTGTCCTCAACCAAGGTTTTGATGTTTTACATGCTTCATTTGTTGAGTTGTGCAGTCTGATCTCCATTCGACATCATAGCTGCTTCAGAGACCAAACCAAGGGTCCTGCGGTGCCCAATGAAGAAAAATTTAGAGAGCGGTTCACATATTAGACTCACATCAAAATCTAAAAAGCTACGGAGCCTAGATCGTAGTTGTGAATAAGAAATTTGGAGCCCAGTTGCGGCAGAAGAGGAGCTAGATTGTAGACGATATTTGGAGCCCAGCTAGGAAGTGAAGCTTCAAACTAGAGGCGAAGTCTGAAGATTTGGTAGCAAGCCAACCAACCGAAGCGCAACTGCAAGTTGCAGAACTCAACACTTGAGCTTCGACTTCGGTATACATCAACTTCAGTGACCTAGTAACTTGGTGACCAAGTTATGTATGATCACATGCATGTTTATGTTAGTGATGTCAATAGGTCCATCAACCGCAAATTTAGAAAAAATTGGTCAAAAGATTGTTATAAATAAATCACTATAATTGAATCCTAGTGTATTGATATTGTTGCAACGTTTGAAAGCAGAAAACACAGTTCAATGTGCTATTCAAAACTATCAATAAATCTCTTTAGTTCGCTCATCGAAGTTGTTTGATTACTTGAACCAAATAAACTACGTTAAATCCTTGTGTTATTATTGTTCTTCACATCTTTATTATCGTATTTTGTGTTTATCAAAACATTCTCAATCCTAACTATCATTTTCCAATCAAACTAACGGATACTCAGTAATGTGCACAAATGAGAGTTGTATGTTTGACTTTTGCTTCATTTGTACGACTTTGAACATTTGGGGCAGCTTTTTTAAAAACAAACGAGTAAAATTTAAGGTCATGAGTTAAAGGTCGGTAAAGAATACCATTAAGTCTGTAAGTAGTTGACCTTTAATGAGGGTTGTAAGTTGTAACAAAGAATCTGTCCAAATTTGGCTCCACCTCTCTTACCGAACTCCTTGACTATTCTGCGACTTGGGGACATTGTAAAGAAAGGCGGATGTTGGTGAACATTTGTTATGGGACATTGTGGATGATCTGGAAGTCAAGAAACTCTTTGGTTTTTTACAAGAGACTTATATCGGCGAATATGACATTTGATGAAATACAGTCAACTGTATTTTCATGGCTGAAATGGAGAAGTAATATCTTATATGTGTCTTGGGAATGTTGGCTAATTAACCCCCATGATAGTTAAGTTCATGTTTTTATCCATGTATATCTATTGTCTCTTTACTTTTCTTGTACTCCTTTACTGGCCGATCTAGTTCCTTGCTAGGTCGATGTTTCAACTTTTTTATATATATTTGTCGGTTCCAAAAAAATTGGATGGATGTACGGGGCCATGGGGGGTTTGGCTTGCTTGTAGCCAGAAGTTGGACTGCCATTTTTCTGAGGCCCGTAATCAAAAGGACCATACTCGTCAGCAATGATGTCAAGGGGACATTCTTGTGAAGATCCACGTCATTTTACTTATTTGGTATTTTATTTATGTTTTTGGAAATGACGGGATTAACTATTTTAACTCATCGGATGTATGTTGATCGTCATCATCGTATGAATTGGGGAAATTTATTTTCTTTTGAAAGGCTAGTGCGAGTGACTTGTGTGTGGGGTATGCTTTACCGTTCTTGGAATCTTTTACTTACGTATTCACCTAAAAGTTAGGACACTTTTTTTTTTTTTTTTTTTTTTTTTTTGGGTAACCGAGGACCTCACCCGACCCATCCTTTGGATGACCTTGATGAAGCAACCTCGGGGCCCACGCACACCTGGCAGCAGGGTGGTCCGGGTCAATCACCTACGGGGGTAGAGAGGTGGCCAATGGCCATCCCCTGATTGAAACCTAACACTCCCTATGGGGAAAGGGAGGGAGTGTGATTAGAACTTGGAACCTCTTTATGGGGGAAGAGAAAGAGTCCTAAGTCTTATCCACTAGGCCATCAGGGTGATGGTTAGTTAGGACACTTTTTATTTGATAGTATAAAAGTTATACAAATTTGGATGAACGGATAGAACTAGCAATTTAGCAAAGTAAGAAAACAAGTTATTAATATTATATGATTTTTTAAGATGATGTTTAAATAATTTTTACGATGATAGTTCACTTAGTACCACGATTTTTAAAGGTGATGCTATACAAACATATATAAACATAGATAAATTGTTTTTGTTCCTACCTTTTATTCCTACTAATCTTCCTATCCAAGTTGAATTGTGACATATGTATATATGGATGAGACATGTGCATGTGAGATCCATCAAAGAAGTAGATTTATTTAATATGAGATCGTTATTTTTTTTAATCATGTTTGATTATACTGAAAATATAATAAACCATTGTTTGTTATACACAAAAAAGAATATTTATCTAATTTTGTAAACTTAATTTAATTATGGTGCACATCGCTAATTACGCTACGTGTAAAATATAGTCGTATTGAAAGTCCATGTACCGTGTATAGTATATATGCATTCTATAAATAAATAAACAAATATTTTATTTATCATTTCGGAATATAAGATTGATTAAAATAAAACTTAAACCGAATATAATATCATCAAAAGTATGTTATACAAAATAAATATCTTTAATTGCTTTTAAATTTAAAAATCAATGTGTCCAGTGTTTTGGGATTTTTAAAATATTGCTGTCATTAAAAAGATGAGTTGTGTTATAGCTACCCCATTTCATTTTGTACACCCTTAATAACCCATCAAATCAAAAAGCGTTTTATTTTACTCCATCCGTCCCAAAATGATAGTCCATGTTTCCTTTTTAGTTTGTCCTAAAATGTTAGTCCACTTTTAAATATAAATGACATCTTTACCAAAATACCCCTAACTGTAATTGTAAGAGCCAACACATCTAGTGCCGACATTAAATGCAAAGAAAGGGTAAAACAGTCATTTTGTGGAAAAAAAATAAGATGCATTTAATATTTTCTTAATATGCGTGTTTTTTGTCTGTTGACTATCATTTTGGAATGGAGGGAGTATTAGTTTTTTAATCAATACACCCCCTTATTTGACTAACAGATTTGTTTTATCTCAATTTCGTCTTTTATTATCTTTTCCTTTATTATTATTATTATTATTATTATTATTAAATTAGATTTATTATCATTAGCTTTATAAAATAAAATTATAACCGTTCGTGTTTATTGATAATCTAATGCCTCATTTTTATTCGTTCGAATTTATTTAGTCGTTTATAAATCAAGTGGTTGTATGTAGAATTTATTTTTTATAAAATCTTTCGGGTTATGCCGTTTATAAGTAATCGAAATTCATGTTATTATTAGCTGGAAACAGCTATTCATGGTCCGTCGACCCGATTGTAATCTTGAATAAAACTTTGCATTATATTATTATTTATATTGTTATTTTTATACATTCGTTCGAATTTGACATAACCGTTTTGATATAATTTGTCATAATTTTATAAAATTATAAACGTCGTTCATTGTGTCGTAATTACTTTAAAAAATATTGTTTATTGTTACTAAAACGTAAAAATTATAAAAGCTAAATTCATTAATTTGACATTCGTTATATTTGACATAACCGTTTTGGTATAATTTGACATAAATTTATAAAGTTATAAACATCGTTCGATGTGTCGTAATTACTTTCAAAAAAACTATTGTTTATTGTTACTAAAACGTAAAAATTATAAAATGTAAATTCATTGTTATTGTTTTTTAATAATAATAATAATAATAATAATAAATCTAATACTATTAATAAAATAAAAGAAAAAGAAAAATAATAAAAACAACAAACAAACAAAATAGATAAAAGATAAAAGAAAAAAAAAACATAAAGTCAAAAAATCAAATAGAATGATACCATTAGATAATAGAAGGTATGTATAGATTCATGCTAAAAAGATATACAATTAAAACTAAATTTTGTAATCATGATGTATCATTCTATTCGGAGATACGGATTAGAAAAAAAAAAGTAATATAATAAATTAATAATCAGTCCATAATAAGGAAAGCATTCCAAATGGAAGCGGTTACAATGCTTTTAATATTAAAGTTTAAAATAATTAATAAAAATATTAAATAAATTTAACACTTATTTCCAGAAATAGTAAATAAGAAATAATATTAAATTTAACGGCAACATCAACGCATTACGCATCATAAATCAGAAGGGCACGAGTATATCTTGTTTAACTTTCCGCAAACTCTCCGGCTATCAACACGTGTACGTTCCAGATGATAGGAGAAAAGGTTCCGAATCTACTTTAACTGTCGTTTATAGCATATGGTTGTTAAGTATCATCCAAACCCCGTTTCCCAGCCAAATTCATATCTTACCTAATTCCGCTACCAGTTTCGGTGTAATCTGATCCATATTCAGACAGCAATGGCTTCAGCCAAGGCGAAGGAGCTCGTTTCATCCAACTCTGTTGTCATCTTCAGGTTTCATTCGTACCATTTCATACCCTTCCTCTTCAAATCAGTTTACATTTTCGTTTTTTCTTGTCAATCGCAAGAAATTTTGGATGTATGCGGTAGATGTTCTTTTGATTTGTGTTTAATGTATAGATTTAGCGGTTTTTATAGATACACAGGACTGATTTGTGTTTGAATGGATCTGTTAGTGATGTTTATGTTATGGATTTAGATTTGCGTTTGGTTTTTGCAGCAAATCTTATTGTCCTTTCTGTGCGGACGTTAAGAAGTTGTTGACTGAGCTTGGATCTTCGTTCAAAGCTGTTGAGCTTGACCTAGAAAGTCAGTTCCTCTCTCTCTTGTCTCTCATTGAATATATGTGTATATGTATCCTGAATTTGAAGCTACATAAACCTCACTCTAATATTTGGGCGATTTTGATTAACAATTGCTGATTCTCTCATCAATGGTAGAACTAAGATTTGGATTGAATTCCAAATATGTAAATGTGTTAAGAAATGAGCTTCACGTTAATTTATGCCTTGAAGGAAAGTGGATACGAGTTTCTAGTGCTCCATAAACGAGTTCTGGCACTTAAATTGAACTTTTCAACAATTGAAACGATCTACTGTTTGCTACAATTCAGTATTGTTTTCTAATTTTATGCATTTAAAGAATCTAATCATCCAGAAAGTCTGATGTATTAGTTTCTCGTTTACCAACTCTGTTACGTAATTTTGAAACCAGCAAACCCATTATCTTCTTCAAAAGCTCGATTATACTTGAGGTCTTCCATGATATGATGCGATGAAAACATGAATAAACACTATTTTCTAAGAAGGTTCTACACAACTGTTACTACTAGATCCTTCTAGTTCACGTGTTAGGCATTTTATTAGTGATTTGAAAATACTGTCATACCATGTGAAAGTTGCTTAATTCATTGAAAATATAACTAAAAAACTATATCTATGTCTGAAGATGATGGAGGTGAGATACAATCAGCATTGCATGAGTGGACCGGTCAACGAACTGTACCAAATGTGTTTATTGGCGGCAAGCACATCGGTGGCTGTGACAGTAAGAGCTTTATTCTTTATCCTTTATCCTTTATGATTTTACAATTTTACCCTTTTCAAATTTTCTCAATTCTCAACAATTTCATGTAGGCACTGTGGGCATGCACAAAGGAGGGAAGCTCGTCCCCCTGCTGACAGAAGCTGGAGCAATTGCTTCCAAATAACTATGCTCATACTATCTTCATAAACATATTCTTATGAACTTTCTGAACTTATGTTTATGCGTATTGGCTCCTAAACTTATCAGTTAAAAATGTTGCATTTTAATATATGTTTGGGATTGCTTATTTAAGATGTTTATTTGCTTATTGCGGTTTGACACCGTAAATAAGCAGTTTTCAGTGTTTGGATATACGAAAATCAAAAGTGCTTATATGCTTAAATAAGGAGTTTTTGATAAGTTAGTGAGTTCTTAACTTATGACTTATTTGGACCAATTTACCATATTAATCCTACTGTAACTAAATGTCTGTATATATCTTACCCTTATTAGTCATTTTACATTTTTTTTAGTCATTTTACATTTATAAGTAGATTTTGCCAAATACTAAAACAACTTTTCAACTTATTACGTTTTGCTACCGAATAAGCTAAATCCAAACACTTTTTCCAAAACCCCGTTTTAACGCCAGATAAGTCAATAAGCACTTTTAAAAATAAGCATAAGTTGTTTTAAATAAACAATCTCAAACACCGTAAGATGGAGGCCTATCATATAATATGATAATTCTTTTGCTTAAAAATCACCAAAAATGCATATATAAAATCTTAAAACAACAATACCCAAATATAATTCGATAATCTTTTTGCTTATCGGGTTTGTGTAACTAATTAATATTAAGTATTGGTATCATGGACGCCTATCATATAATTTAGAGGATGTTTGGAAAAGCTTTTCAAAATGGCTTTTGATTTATTGGCTTTTCAAGAAGTCAATAAGTTAAAAATAGTGTTCGGATAAGTCAAAAGCACTTTTTCAGAAAAGTTTTTCAAGAAGCTTCAAAATGTCATTTTCAAAAAGTATGTATATTCTGACTTTTTGAATGACTTTTGGCTTTTTGATATTAAAAAGACACAAATACCCTCACTAATGATATATGAACTCATTCTTTACCCTTTTTGGTCATTTTACATTGATAAGCAAAACCAAATATTTTTTTAAAATTGATTTATCCCCACCACAAAAGCTAATCCATACACTTTTTTAAAAACTCATTTTACCACCAAAAAATCAATAAGCACTTTTACAACAAAAAAAAAAAAACAAAAAAACACTTTTTGAGTTCAAAAGCACATCCAAACACCCCATTAATAATTCTTTTCCATAAAAAATTACCAAAAAAGCGTACATAAAATCTTACAAACGACGACAATACCAATATCCTATAGGTGGAGAAATTGCGTCCATAGACGACCTTCAGTATAAGAAACGCGATCCCACAAAGGCGCATAAAAAGGGAGGGAGGATGGGGAATTAAAGAGGAAACATATACTAGCAATAAATCTGAAATTATATAAATACAGTATGAAAAGCACAAACAGATAAAAAGTAACTAAGACCTATACTACTCCACTATCCTGATTTTCATCTTAGGTCATGTCCTCGAACCAACTCCTTACCGGACATTTTCATCGAATGACACACAGAAAAGCTGATTTTGTACGGATTATTGATATTGATGCTCTGATTAAGTCAGCAATGCACAGTGGCAAGCTTTTCAACCATCTGCAAAGATACAAAAAGATTTTGGCTACTAGTGAAGTGAAACGACAATGTTTTGAGATCAAAAAAGGACGATTTGTGCTTACATTTGAGACAAAGATCCAACGGTCTAGTGTCTTGAGAGCCTTCCCTGATTGATGTGTTTCGCGTGCAAGAGCCACTGCTTCAGCCAACGTGCCAACATGACCGCTCACTGTCAGTGCTGCTGCTGCATTTAGGACCTGATTCATTTGTTTTAGTTGCAATAATTATTGGTAACTTTAACCTAGTTAGGTAAAAGTGGGTCGATTTGGGTTATATTTTATCTCCAACTCGTCACACGGGTAAAACATAAGAACCTAAATATGGTTTAATTTTGGTTATATTTGATCTCCAATCCATTTGACCCACTTAGTAAGGGTTACTCACTAAAATGACCAAAATGGGAGGTGTTGTATCACAAAAATGCTCACCTTTTGAACATTTATCATAGTTTTGCAAATGAACATTAATTATTTTATTTTGCGAGATTACTTTATTTTACAGAATTTCGCCAAAAAGATTATGTCATTTTGCAAATAAATTATGTCATTTTGCAAAAAATAAAATAAAATGAGTATGTTTTAGAAAGGTTCTTATAGTGGGGATCATTCAATAAAGGATTTCTCAAATAGGGAATTCGCAAAGTCTATTGCGAATGAGTGGTTATTATGTGATAAATGTTGAGTTGTTAATAGGAATTTTGGTCATTTTAACGATCAACATTTTAAAAAAGAAAATATTTTTGATCAGTTATCAAGACCGTTCGTTAAGAAGACTTACCAATGCATCTGCAATATGGCCTCTCTCACCAGACAATACACATCTTAGTACCTCTGCATTATATTTTGGGTTCCCCCCTCGCAGGTCTTCAACCTTGCATCTAGGAATCCCAAAATCCACTGCAAATCATCATTTTCAGTGCAATTGTGACCATAGCGTAAAGATACACCAAAAGAGGCTGAGTTCTTACACGGATCAAAATGGAACTTCTTGATCTTTTCTGGTGTGACATCAAAAACTACTCCCGGACCTGTCATGTGATGTTATCATGATCATCATCAACAAGTCTTAAGATTTAAGTAAACTTTATGCTACAATCATTACACAGAACAGGAACAGGACTGGACAAGCTTCCTAGGGCTATTTGAGAATATGAGAATGAGAGGGCGAGGGCGAGGGCACTCACAGACAAAAGATCGAGAGTGAGACTCTGTCCTACCTTTTTGGGTAGAACAAAAAAATTGTTATTTTGTCTCATTGATATCATTATTTCTTTTTTTTTTCCCCACCAAATCTTGTATGGATAAAGTGGTTGAACGAGCAATGATGTAAAAATGTTGTATCATAAGGTTGTTTCTTTTCTAGACTGAGTAAACCGTCTAAATGACAATGGTATCTTTTCATTCCAAATAAAGAATTTCACAATATGAATCAATTTTAACGTGAGAGGGAAAAAAATGGCAAATAGGTAAAGGGTTAAGGGTTAGTGTCTTAACCCATTAAGTCATACTGTCCAGATTAAGTAACAAAACAGTCATATATAGCCATCCAAATTAAGTGCTTAACCAATTTTCTCCATCAAGTAAGAAAAAAAGCAACCCATTAGTCCCACTCCAATGCAAACACAGTACAACCAACTCTTAGTAGTTACTAATTAGAGCATCTCCAATGTGAGTTCAATGAGGGTTTAATGAAATAAAATTGAATACAATATAGGAGAAAGAGGATGTAGAGTTTAATCCCATTGAACTCTACAAAGAGGAGTTTATTGCATTTATTGAGTAAAAAAATCAGATTTAACTTTTTCTCTCTCCTACATGGCTCTCTAGACCGATGATTAAACACAATAAGTTGTCATACCAAGTGGGCTCATCTCATCTAAGCCTTCAGAATGTACAACCAAAGCTCTTTTCATGCCATATCTTTGTAGAGCTTTTGCCATTTTAGTAACCTACCACCAAAAGTGAAACCGTGAATATTGTTGTAACTTGTAATGTTGTTGGTAAAAATATCGGAAAAAAGTTTACCATGTCTTCCTTGTACACCCCAACGACCGCAAAGGGTACCCTAGCAGGGTTAAGCATAGGACCCAACACGTTGAAAACGGTCTTCACTCCCAGCTTCTTTCGAACAGGTGCAACAATCTTCATTGCTGGATTATAATTAGGAGACATCATAAAACCAATACCCACTTCTTCTAAACACCTCTTCACTCCCTACCCCCGATAAAAAACATAGTTTTAAAAAAATCTATCAAGTCCAGCTGTAAATTAAAGATTGTAAAAAATCAAAATATATTTATTTTTTGGACCTCGGGTTCCAAATTTATGTTGACCCCCAACGCTTCCAACACATCTGCACTTCCGCAAGCAGACGAACTCGATCGGTTTCCTTGCTGCATGCCAATTACTCTTTTTTTTTATCGTCGTATAGGGAAAGTTGTATGTATATTAAGTACACTAAAAATCATCTCTTTAAATAAAACAATTTACAAGGTTGTAAATACTTGATTTACTGCAACTAAGGATAGCATGAATTGTTTCGGGGTGGTATACTTCTAGTTTGCATTTGGCGGATAAGCTAGCTCATAAGTCATAAATAAATAGCATTTGGTAAAGGGAAATCTCCAATAAAGTTCTAATATTTTGGCTCAGTTTATGAAAAAGTCTCAAATTAATTTTTATTTACAAAAAAGTACAGAAAACCGGCTAATGTATTCAAATTAACCCATTTTAACCTTTTCAGCAAGTTATTTTGCCATGTGGAAAGTCTACATGTTTTATCTTCAATAAAGTCCCAATATTTTAGCCCAGTTTACGGAAAAGTCCCAACATGTTTTATTTTCAATAAAGTCCTAATATTTTGGCTCAGTTTATGGAAAGATCCCAACATTTTAGCTCAGTTTTACTTGGAAAACATTACGTATTTTTACATGTATTTAAATTTTTAATAAAGTATTTATATGTTTAAATGTATTTTTTATGTATTTATAAAAAATACTTAAAAATAACGTATTTAATAACGTAAGAAAACTTAAAAATACGTCTTTAATAACGTATTTATACTTCTTTAATAACGTATTTAATAACATAAAAATAATTAAAAAGGTTTATAAAACGTATAAATACGTAAAAATTACGTTTTATTCATATATTTATTCCAAGTGACGGATATGGATTTCGGTAAGTTTGCTTACAGGGATTAGACAGATTGGAAAATGATCGAACAAAATTGAATTGGACGGAACTAAATGATTAATATCTATTGTTTAATTTAGGTTTTGATAGCAATTATTTTGTGGGTTCAAGAACAATATGCAATATTAGTTGCTATAAATTTTGTTAAGATTTCATATTGTTAGGTAATTATGAAATTATTATGTTGCTTATTTTTACGCAATTTTAAGTATTTTTACGTATTTTAAATAAATACATGTATAAATATGTAAAAATACGTTTTAAACGTATAAATACGTTATTAAAAACATAAATACATGTAAAAATACGTACTTTTTGTCCAAGTAAACTAAGTTAAAATGTTCGGATTTTTCTATAAATTGGCCAAAATATTAGGACTTTATCGAAGATAAAACATGTTGGGACTTTTACGTAAACTGTGCCAAAATATTAGGATTTTATTGAAGATAAAGCATGTAGTTACCTGCTGAAAAGGTTAAAAGGGGCTAATTTGAAAATATTAGCCGGTTTTCTGTCCTTTTTTGTAAATAAAAATTAATTTTGGATTTTTTCATAAATTAAACTAAAATATTAGGACTTTATTGGAGATTTCCCTTTGGTAAAAACAAGTTGATAAGTTAGATAACAAATATAAAATGACATAAAAGCACATTTAGATGTAAAATGTAAAATTATCAATTTTCATCATATGAAAACCCAAATATCCCTATTATGACGTCCATATCGTTTTTTTTTTTCCCGACTTAATGTGTAAAAAAGGCTTGAAGTTTTTCACCTTGGCAACTTTAGCACCACATGCAGCAGCAAGTAAAGCAGCTCCGGTTGATATATTAACCGTGTTAGCCCCATCTCCGCCTGTCCCTACAATGTCGACTGCATCCTCTATCCCCTCCACCTTTCGACTGTATTTGATCATCGCTTTTGCTAACCCTACAATCTACATCAAAAGAATCATACACACATTTCAAACCACTCATGTTTGTTCTTCGTTTGGATTGTTTCGATCTCATCCAATCAATTGAATCCAATTTGATTGCGGTTTTTAAAATATGGATTTGAATAGTCTGAACAAAATTGAAATCGAATCCGGACCATCCGAATTGCAGTTCAGTTGAATTGGTTCTAATAAATCAATTTATAAAAGCGGAGACGTTTGAGAAAATATATAATTTTAGTGAGAAATCGAAAAACTATTCAATATCGTGCCACTGCCATCTTAGTCAACTAAAGTAAAAGCAAATGTTTTGGTTGTAAATTAAAATTAAAAGAACTTTTTGAAAGACAATTGAGGTTGACAAAGAGAATGATGGCATGTAAGCGATGATTGTGTATTTGAAGTTAAAAACTTTTAAATGTATTAAGGTTTTTCACATAGGTCGGACCTTAACTCAAACAACCCTTATAATAGATAACGCTGCACGGAGTGGCTTCAAATTTGCCGGAGGCATCCGACGTGGAGGCCTTTTGCCGGCGGCAACACCGCCCCCTAGGTGCGGCAAGGTTCAGCGGCAAGAGTGGAGCGGCATGCCTTTGCCGTTTCTCTCTCTGTGGAATATGTCGAGAATGGAGCCTTTGACCGTTGAAAACGGTCGACTTTTTAAAAAAAAAAAATTTTACTTTTTTTTTTTTTTTACTCAACACCCTCTTTACTCTATATATATACACACTTTGATCAGATTTTTTACACATAAACTTACCCTCTTGAGTTCAAAAAAGGTTTAAAAAATGGCTTCCAACAATCCCTCCAACAATCCGCAAAACAACCCAAACATTTTTGGGTACGATCCGTCGTCTCCGCCACCGTATCGTCCACAATTCGAGGGTCCGATGTATTCGCCAAACCCGATGTTGAGCGGTTCACCATTTTATCCGCAATACGGGATAATACCACAACAACTTTTTCAACAAAGCTTCAATCCGTTTCCACAATCGTCATCGGCCAACTTCAATTTCCAACAAACCCGAAGCCCACCCGAGCAAGCACCAATACAAACCGATCCCGAGCCCGAGGAGCCGCAAAACGAGAATGCGGTGGAAAATTCGGATTCGTCATCCGAAGCGGAGGAGCCCCAACCTACGCAAAGAAGAGGACGGGCCGCAAGTACAAAGTGGACGGTTCAAGAAGAGACGGAGTTAGCCCGTGCATGGGTCGATGTGTCCGAGGATCCAAAAACGGGCAAAAATCAACAACGTGATCGGTTTTGGTTTCGAGTGACGAGGTGTTTCCGCAAAGGCATGAAGAAAGGGAACTCTTACCGCAACAAAGATCAATGCAACACGAAGTGGAACAACATGAACAAATGTGTTATGGCTTTCAACGCCATTTACATTAATTTGGTGAATCAATGGAGGAGTGGAGAAAGCGAGTCGAGTATTTTAGAGAAAGCCAACTACATGTACCGAGACGACAACGTCAAGCCGTTTAAATTTCCACACGCTTGGAATGTTGTTCGTCATAGCCAAAAATGGGAACAAGTCTTTAAGTTGGAATTTGGTGGTGGTTCGAGCTCCAAAAGAAGCAAAACATCGGAGTCGGGCTCATATCACGTTTCTTTAGATGGTCATATCGGCGTCAACCTTAACGATGACGTTGACGAAGTTGAAGAAGTGGAACCATCACCGCCTCCACGTCCGATGGGTCGGGACCGGGCAAAAAGAAAAGGGAAGGCGACCTCATCCACTTCTTCCGCGGGTTCTCGGATGGAACAATATGAAGAAATGCGCGACGAGTTTAGAGGTTTGCGCACGTCGTTGGATAATCAATGGCAAGAAAACACCCGGCTAGCGGAAATGCAAATGTTTTTGCAAGACGTTAGTCACCTAAAAGGGGCGCATTAGGACGCTGCGATGGCGCTCAAAGACCAAATCCGCAAGAAATATAATTTGTAGTTTTTTTGTAGTAGCGACGGTTTTATTTCATTTTAAATTTCGAACTTTTAATTTCGTAGGACTTTATGTTATTTGTCTTTTTTATTTTAATGAAATGGTATTTGGTGTGTTTTATTTTAAATTAAAATATGTTATGTTTTATTTTTTTATTTAAAATATGAATTTTTTAAATTAAAAATATATATATATGTTGCCAACGTTCCATCCCTTGAGTGCCACAAGAAAACCGGTGTTGCCAACAAAATCTACGTGGCGCCTACGTGGCGTGCTTGCCTCCCAAATATTGGAGGCACCACTCCTTATAGCCTAATGACAAATTAGGCTTAAATATCTAATCCATTTGCCATGTTTTGGTAAAAAAAAAAATAGAGGCCGGCCAAAATGGTCATAATTTTTGTAGGTGGGTACAAGCGAGAAAACCTCAAAACACTTCAAAACAACATTGTTTTTTTAGGATTTTCACAGATGATCATCTGCAAAAATCTTAGGCATCTACGAAAAATGGGTCCCAAAATTAGATTTGAAAAAAAAAAGAAAAAAAAAAAGCAAATGACCACCTGCGAAAATCTAGATTTTAGCATGTGACCACCTACAAAAATCTTAGATTTTTGTAGGTGATGACCTACTAAAATCTAAGGTTTGAGAGAAAATCTTAGATTTTGACAACCCATAAGATTTTTACAGATGTCAGGAATTTTCGCAGGCCTCATTCTACGAATTTTTGGCCAAAACTTGAAAATTGTATTAAATAATTAACTTAATTTGTCATTCTCTCTATAAATAAATAAATAATTAGAATTTATTTAAAAAACAAACAATTGAATAATTTTTAGTTTTAGTTTTGGACTATTCAATTCTTATTTTAATAAGACAAAACTTCATAAATGGTCCATGTGGTTTCAGAAAATATCGAGTATGGTCACTAACTTTTAAAAACCTCACGTCTAGTCCCTGTGGTTTCAATTTTCTATTACAGTTGGTCCCTCACCCACATAAAAAGACTTTTATACCCTTTTATTTATTTTATCTTTTACTTAAACTAATTTCATATTAAAAAAAAACATTGAAAACCCACCCCCACCCCCACCCCCAAGATCCAATCGGTAAGATCTGATGCGGCGTTCTTCATAACCTGATAAAACCCTAACGTAGAACATTGCTTTCTTCCCAAAATCAATCAACTTATTCATTGTTTTGCTGTTGAGTTTATTGTTTTGTGATGGCACTTGCGATCAGGATGGTGATGAAGCTGACTCCTAACATAAAAAGATTTTCAGGTATAGTGACAAATTGCATTCATCGTGTAACAGGAGACCCATATGGATGCCTAATCGACGACATTCCAAGATATCATCTTGGATACCTTAATAATCAAGGACGAAATATCATAAAGACAAGTATAGTGAAAGATTGCCTCTTGTAACAGGAAACTCATGAAATTAAAGGGGGATTTGGTCTTAACTATCAGAAAGAAAGAAAGAAAAAAAGAAAGTCGTGTGCGATAATTGACGAATACAGGCAATTCCGTCCAAAATCATTACTCGTAGAGGGCATATTGATTGTGAGTGAATGTGTGTCTGTTGTTCACAGGTGCGTAATCATGTTCTTCAATGATTATACATCAGCTCTTCGAGCATATCCGCTGCCGCAACTGCTGCTTCTCTTAAATCCCCAAAATGATTTCGATGAATTTTGTTGCTCTTCGTCTACCGCCGGCAGTGGGGTGTGGTTTGCAAGTGGCGATTGTGGTGGTAGTTGTGGTGGAGGTGATGGGTGGTGTTTGATTTGCGTTGGGATGATTTTTCCGTCGGAGAAAAGCTCGTCGGCCATGGAAGCATGGTGGTTGTTGGGATTCTGTTGAACGCAGAAATTGAAATCGACGCCGGAGGAAGATGAGAATGACCGGAGAAGTTGTTTGACGTGGACTGTATCGGATTGGGAGAGATCATGAGAGAATGAAATTCGAGGACTCATCGTCATGTTCCCACCGGTGCCGGAATTTTCAGAGAGTAGTTCAATCGCCATTTATGAAGATTCGCAAGAGAGAAACGGTGAGCGCATGTTGAGGCATTGACAGATGTTTCATAAATTAGGAAATGGAGAGTGTCAATACCGGTGATGAGTTTGGTAAGAAATGAGTGGAGGGGGAGGGGTGAGGATGAGAGTGTGTTTTATTTATTTGTTTTTTTCTTTTTTATCCTTAAAAATAAATTATAGTTAAAAAAATGTAAAAGAAATTAAAAAGGATACATTAGTCATTTTGTATGGCTCAGGGACGGTTTAACAAAAGTTTTCAAACCACAAGGACTACCTTTGAGGTTTTTGAAAGTTATGGACCAAACTCGATATCCTCTGAAACCACAGGGACCATTTATGAAGTTTTGTCTTTTAATAATCAAATCCAGTCTCCAAAATCCAAATTAATAATTTGGTCTTGATCCAAAAATTATCTGAATACAGTTACAAATATGATTTTTTAATGACCGGATAAAGAAAATACCAATTATGTTTCTGATTATTTAGGAGGCTAAATAATCATTTTCACATTAGTTACAACAAAATTGATTCTTTTAACCGAAGACCAAATTATATAAAAATCTCTATGGTTGTAAAATTTTGAGTTCTATAAAAACAATTATTGTTTGGAATTTGTTCGCTTTGAAAGTTTGACCACCAGAATAATTTCTTTTTATGTGTTAACCATTATAGTTTGAAGTTCTTTCTAGGAAAACCTACTCCAAATGGAAAGGTATTTTTCAGTTCATTACTGAAAAAAATAGTTTTTTTTTTTTTTTTCTGAAAAAATCTAACACTCGGTGGTTAAAACATAATATAACTTTTTCGGTGGTTAAACACTCGGTGGTTAAAACATACTATAATTTTTTTAGTGGTTAAACAAAAAAAAAATTGCAAACAAGAGTATGTTTTTAATGAAATTTCACCTTAAACTAATTTAAAACATTCTTTTCTAAAAAAAAAAAGTACCTTTGGGTAATTAACAACATTTAATCAAACGAGTAACTATCTTATTAGAGAAAATGACAAATTAGGCTAAGTATTTCATCCATTTTTCAAGTTTTGGAAAAAAAATATGGGGTTGACCAAAATGGCCATGATTTTCACAAGTGAGTACATGCAAAAATCTAGTCAACTTAGAAAACCTCAAAACGACGTCGTTTTTTAGGATTTTCACACATGACCATCTGCTAAAATCTCAGACATCTGCGAAAAAGTGGGTCGCAAAACTAGATTTGAAAAAACTAATAATAATAATAATAATAACCGAAGATTACCGCTTGTGAAAATCTAGATTTAGATGATTACCTGCGAAAATCTAAGATTTGAAAAAAAATCTTAGATTTTAGCAGCCTATAAGATTTTCGCACATATTAGGGATTTTTGTATATTTCCACCTGCAAAAATCCTGACTATTTTAGTCACTTGCCTAATTTTTGACCAAAAACTTGGAAATTGTATTAAATAATTAACCTAATCTGTCATTTTTCTCATTTTATTATTATACAACTTCAAACCAAAAAAACACATATAAATGCAATCTTTGTTTCGTTTGTCTTATTGATTTTAAGTATTTGATATAACAAGTTTCGTCTTTTGTGGGTTTGAGGGTCTAAGACTATGTTGAAAGTTGTCGCATACAAATGAACAACACACTATAAAATATGTATGGATAATCCACATGTGTTTATAATATCATTCACCTTTAATACTTTTGGTTTCCTCATATAAGAGGCGGTGAAGTTTTCAATAGAGTCAAACGAGTAATATTAAGAACCCAATCTATATGAACATAGTTTTCAAAAAAATATTAGTTTTACAATCTTAAGAAAAGTTATCGTCTAATTTTATCAACAATTTTAATATATATAACGCATCAAAAATGCGAACGGAAACGCCTAAGTGATCAGTCTTAAAAACATAAACTGAAACTACTAACCTCCTCAAAAGTTTCTCCTTTGGCTCTAAGAAGAACCAGGAAAGCACTGATCAGAGCTTCATTACCATCTCCAAGCAAAAACTCAAGAGAGGCTTGAGCTTCCTCCTCACTCAAATCTACACAGTCCAGTAAATTCTCGATGAACTGCAACAAAAACGCACATACACAAAATGCAAGATCTAAACCTCATCAGGATTTCAACTTACGAAAATGGCGGTGATATTCAAGGAATACCTCATTTGGAGGTGAAATAGGGTTTTGCAAATCCGATCGCGAGCAAGATAACCGAGTTTTCGAAGCTAAAAAGCTGAAATTCTTCCATGGATGGGATTTCTGTCCGATCAGAGGCGGTGATGCCTTCCTGCAAATGCTACGGCAGTGGAAAACCGAAGAGCTAGGAGGAAGTGGAACCGCCATTGCTGTTTTTTCTGCATCGACCAATGAGTAGTCAATTTGTATTTTCTGCTACTGAATTGTACTAGCAATTTTTGTTTTTTGCATCACGAATTTTGTTACCATTAATGCTACGACAACTACCTACTGCAAAATTAATGGTACCTCAACTTCCTCTCATTAAAGTAGAATTCTAAAACTGACTCACAAACCGGTCTGATACATTATTGTGTGTGGGAAACTCGCTTCGATCTGTTTGTTTAGAAGTTCTTATGGGAATGACTTTTTGCATACAATTTTGGACTTGGAACCCAAATTGTCAATATCATGATACAAAAAAAAAAAAAAAAAAAAAAAAAAAACAATATAACCGGGATTTTAGAAGGTAACAACTTTCAAAAACTACAACCAACTTGGTCCATATACATATACTAAAGGGCATATTAAACAAAACCATTATATTCTTATAATTTTGGATAGTTTTCTGGGTATAACTAAATACACTTTTATGCAAAGTCAATGTCTTTTTATTGGTTAAAATTACATTGTTTTTCGGAATAAATTAAATATGATTGGTTGAAAACAGTTTGACTTTTGTTTAATGTGTATACATGGTGTATATTTAGTAGCATCATTTTCTGGGATAACCACCGTCATTTGATTTATTATATTAAATCATGATCTTTTTTAGGATGAACTTTTTTTATATTTTATATCGGGCTTTTAATGATTATTTTTCTTGTGTTACATTTGAAAAAAGGGCATGTCGATTATTATTCATGCAAATTACAAAAACTCGTTATATTTTAAAAGTTTAATCATATATATAATTATATTTTATATTTTACAATTAGCATGGTCTCATCAATCTCCCATTTCTTCACAATGTCTCCATCTCATATGCTCCCAATCCTCTTTGTCACCACCAACAAGCACCCACCTTTTTATCCCCTCTGCATTGTAATATTCCTCTGATTCTCAAGAAGCATTTGGATTATCTTATATGATGACAAAAACCTGTAAGTTGATAAGCCCGTTAAATAAACAAAGAATCTGGTTTCCACTTATTATGGAGAAGCTTGTAAGTGAGGGTGAGATGGTGTGTATGCAAAAGATGGGAAGGTCGAGAGATTGTTATGAGAACGATATCAATGAATACTAGTTTTGGTCCTATCATGAGAAACATGTCGTGTTGAGTCGATATACTAGGTTTAATGGAAAGTCGGTGGTTCACCAAGATGGTTGTTGAGACCATTCAACATAATTTTGCTGAAGCTTTCCCGAGTAAATATAAATTGAAGATTGCAAAGGTTTGTTTTAAATTTCCTTTTTTATCTCTTTATTTGAAGGTGTTGAAAATATTTAATAATGAATTAATTGCAGTACTTCAAACAAAAACAAAGCTGGGAATGTGGTATTTTAGTTATCAAACACATGCATGAGTTTGTTGAGACCATTCAACATAATTTTTCCACTAAACTAAGTATTCTTTGCATATGTAAATATCAATTTTCTGATTATTTGTATACCTGAATATAATTTTTTTATTTGCTTTTAGTTTTGGAAACAGAACAAGTTGATTTTGATTGATGATATTGAGAAAATGGTATTAAATATAATTCCAAACTTAGTTGGGAAGGAGATTGAAGGCCGTCTACAAAATACTCGATAAGATACAAATTTTTATAGCATTGTACTTGGACATTTTTTATAGCATTATAGCATTGTACTCGATAATATACAAATTTTTATAGCATTGTATTTGAACAAATTTTTATAGCATTATAGCATTGTGCTCGATAAGATACAAATATGTAAATTGTATAATGGTGAATGTTGGTAACTCGAGCAAATATTAATTTGTATAATGACCCGAAATTAATTATTGATGGAAATTTTAACGTTTATAGTGTGTAATATATCCATGGTCCGAATTTAATTATTGGTGCAATTCGGGTCCTTTTTGTATCATAGGCCACAACTATTTGGTAAGCCTAAGCCCATATCACCGGCTAAGCTCATGTATAATCTGGGTCTTTTTTGTATCATGGGCTATAGCTACTTGGTCGGCCTAAGCCCATATAGCAAGCTAAGGTCATGTATAATCTGGGTATTTTTTGTATCATGGGCCACATCCCATATGGTAGGATAAGCCCATGTATAATCTGGGTCGCACCTCTTAATGATGCGGTTATTTTTTTGATGAGTATTTTAATGATGCGAGTTATATATACTTAGTGCGGTGTTCTATTCTTTCAGAAAGGCTTCTTTGATGCGGTTCTATTCATTGTTGGTGCGGTTTGGTACAACGCACTATTAAATGATGATATTTAATGATGCACAATTTTTCGGTGCGGTTGTATAACCGCATCAGTTAACCATTTTAACCGCACCATCAAACGTATTCTCTACTAGTGATTGGACTATGGTGGAGGGAATCTCCAAATGGATGGAAATTGATGGCTTTGAGGCAGTACCGAATGATGGAAAGTATGTTACCCAAACTAATATGGAGGAGATGGACAAGGAAACTAGTTGTGGGATTCTCTAACATTTTATTAGGTTTGACTTGTATGAGGTACAAGTATGTGTCTTAAGGTAGAGCTGAGGGGGGGGGGGGGGGGTTCTCTTTCGATCGCTTGAGATAAGTCCAAAAGATGGGTTAGATCACCAATTAGGTATCAATTCGAGGACATGAAGGCCTAAAGGATTCAACTGATTCAACTGGATGAGGTTAATTGTTTGGAGACGTTTGTCTCATATTTATGGGTTAAAGCAAACTTTGGAAATGTAAAAGGTTTGTAGATATGATTCGTGGCTTATGTGTCTAGCTAAATGATAGGGGTTGACTAAAAAGAAATATTTCCACCCGTAGTATGACATGGGAAGTCTTTTCATGGTGGTCTTGATGAAGGAAACTTAAGGGCTTAACCGAAGACGTTTTTGGTTTGTCGGATGGACGATTGTATGTGTCGATATTACAGGTTCTTGTACAGTTTGGATCGTATGTCAAAACACGGATACATAGGTTTATACGACCTTTATATGCATGTTAGGGGTGGTGAAAAAATTGGTAGAGATTGAGGAGAAATGGGTAAACTTCTAGTATTCAGTTTGGTGTGGAAGTCTTAAGCTTGATTTAAAAGCTTTGGGTGGATATAAGTTGGTTATCCATATTTTTCAGTTTCGTTCTCAATAGGGAGATTTATGCTTTCATGAAGAATCATTAAGCTGATTGACATGAACAAATAAGATTACATCACATACACACAAAGACACAATATTTAATGTAAATCTATCAATATAACATGTTCACATGGCAGGAGGGAGTATTCTTATTCACGAGCTTAAAAAACCGATAGTACCATTGAAACCCTGATAATCAACCGTATTATATAGGCAAAAGTACAAAACATAATTCTAACTAGATTAGGGTTAGCCTTGCTACAAAAAACAACACAGTTCTAGATCTAATAGCCCCAATGGGATAAGTGCTCATCATGTATAGCTTCAGGCCTAACAACCCTCAACCTACTCCACACACTTATCCTGTTGATTTCGAGTGTCAGGTTTCTTCTCTTTGTTCAGGAGGGGAGATATCAAGTCGGGTGGTCAATTCGCAAGTCATATTTAACACCGACTTTTGCTATATATAGATAGGAGCGTATAGAGAGAGTTTTTTAGTTCCAAATTCTTGTATCACATATGTACTCTCATATGCGTTGGTAATGTTGTAAAAGTCGGACTAGGCGGCTGCCTAGGCGGCGCCTAGGCGCTAGGCGGACGGGTTCCGCCTACGATTAGTGGTAGCCAGTCAAGTTAGGCGGATTTGGTCAACGGCAGTCAAAATCGGGTTTAGGCAGGCATAGGCGGGTCTGGGCGGGTCTAGGCGGCAAAATTTTCAATTTTTAAAAATTCCAATTTTTCAAAATTTCAAATTTCCAAAATTTTCAAAAATTATCAAATTCTCAAAAAAAAATCAAAATTTTAGATTTTTTAAATTTAAATTTAGAAATTTCAAAATTTCAGAATAATAATAATAATATTATATATATATATATATATATATATATATATATATATATATATATATATATATTAATAATTTATATTTTATTTTATTAGTAATTTCAATTTTTTATTATGTATATAAATTATGATAATCGATGGCTAAGTTACGATTATTAATAATTAAAATTATCAAAAATATCATTAATATGATGACTTACATATTTAAACACTTAGAATTGTCAAATTTTTATGCTTATTTATTCATTTGTAGGGATACAGGTAATATCTAAATTTTAAATAATAAATTTTGTTACATTTAATACTCCCCGCCTAGGGGCCCGACTAGTCCTCGCCTAGACCGACTAGTCATAGGCCCAGTCGACCGTCCGCCTACCGCTTAGCGACTTCTACAACCTTGTGCGTTGGAGATCAAGAAATAAAGAAATCCATTTTCTTGCCATTTTGTTCATTCTTTTTGTTATGGTTATTCTACAAACAAATCAATTTTGCACAACATTAAGGAAGACGGTGAGCATATGTGATGAAACCGAACACAAGTGCTAAAAAAGAAAGTGCATGTGCTAAACCTGCTACCGAGAATTTAAGATTGGCCTGAAAAGGTTAGAGCGGCAAAATAATTGCCAAAACTAAAAGAAAAATCCATTTCGATTGGATTATCCTCATAAATTTAGAAATACCCAGGAAAATGAGGACCAAAATAATAATTAAGGGTAGTGCTATAGATACTCCCAATTTCTTACTATACCCCCCTGTTTTGACATACTAATGTGTTTTATCTCAATTTCGTCTTTTATTGTCTTTTTCTTGATTATTATTATTATTATTATTATTATTATTAAATTAAATTTATCATTATTATTATTATTATTATTATTATTATTATTATTATAAAGAAATGGATTTGATGTTTTGTTTTGGAATCTTATTACGTTATGCCTTCAGTATGTTAGTACATACTGGCCCAATCGTGCCTGACCCAACTATACCATTGTCACCTACTAGCCCAACTATGCAATTGTCACTCAACGGGCCTGATCCACCTTTAAACAGTCCAAGTCCCACTCCACAGCCGAGCTCGCCATCTACCCTAACGTCGGTCATCTCCCCCTCCAACAGTCCTCCTTCCCAACATTCGAATGTTTCATCCGGTACAAATGCGCCTACCTCAATTTTTCGTTCATCCGACACCACTCAGCATCCCATGGTAACCAGGGCTCGCACAAACTCACTCAAACCAAAAGCTCTTCTTGCCAGCACGTCACAGCCAGCTAATATTGAGCCAAGCACTTTCTCTCAAGCAAACAAATCCAAGTGTTGGCGAGATGCTATGAAGGCTGAATATGATGCGCTGCTCAACAACACCACCTGGTCTCTTGTTACATGCCCTACTAACTCTAACATTGTTGGTTGTAAGTGGATTTATAGGCTAAAGAAACGATCGGATGGCACCATTGAAAGACATAAGGCGAGATTGGTGGCTGAAGGCTTTAGTCAAGAGGCAGGTATCGATTACTTTGACACATTTAGTCCAGTAATCAAACCCACAACAATTCGGTTAGTACTGTCTATTGCTCTTTCAAAAGGGTGGAGAATACGCCAACTCGACATCAATAATGCATTCCTAAATGGTGATTTATCTTAAATGGTGTATATGAAGCAACCAAAAGGGTTTGAAGATCCAACGCATCCCAATCATGCTGCAAGTTGCATAAGGCGTTATATGGCCTCAAACAGGCACCCAGAGCTTGGTACACAAAATGAAAAACCTATCTTGTCACCAACGGTTTTCGTGCTTGTCAATCGGACACCTCTCTCTTTGTTCATGCTACACCAACAATCACCATCTATGTTCTAGTATATGTTGATGATCTGATTGTAACAGGGACAGATGACTCTATTGTTTCCAACTTTATTGGTCGTCTTCACTCTATGTTCTCTCTGAAAGACATGGATGATTTGCATTACTTTCTTGGCTTGCAAATTCAGAAAACCGAGTCCGGCCTAATGTTGTCACAGGAGTCCTATATTACAGACATTCTAAACAGAAGAAACATGTCATTGTCATATCCAGTTACCACTCGTTCTGATCCGTCCACTCGTCTCATCAAAGAGGGTGATCACTTCTGAGATCCAAAGCTTTACAGACAGATTGTGGGTTCCTTGCAATATGCCACCATCACGAGACCTGGCATCTCCTATTCAGTAAACCGTGTCTGTCAATATATGCATTCTCCAACATTTCGCCATTGGCAAGCCGTCAAACGTATTCTCCGTTACCTAAATGGCACCAAACATTATTGCCTACATTTCAAAGCTACAAATGCCAAAGGATTATATGCTTTCTTTGACTCCGGGTGGAATTCTGATCTTGATGAGAGTCGTTCTCAACATGGCTATGCTATCTTTCATGGAACTAATCTCATCAGTTGGACGTCACGCAAGCAAAGGGTGGTGGCACGTTCTAGTACTGAAGCAGAGTACCGGTCACTAGCATATACAACTGCTAAACTCCTTTGGCTCAAACAATTGGTTGTTGATCTTCAAGCGCCTATCACAGCTCCACCATTACTCCTATGTGATAATGTAGGAGCAATCTTCATGACAAAGAATCCAGTGATAAGCACTCGTTCAAAACACATAGCTTTAGATTTTCACTTTATTCGTGAACAAGTGGAAACTGGACAACTCAAAATTTCTCAAGTTTCATTTGTCGATCAACTTGCAGACGTCTTCACTAAAGCACTGGGAAAAGCACGTATGCAATTTTTAAGACCCAAGCTTCAAGTCCGTCCCGGTCTTGAGCTTGCCGGGGGGTAATAGCTCGTGTATATTTTAGAATTAAATAAATGTATTTTGATTTAGTCCTTTACTCAAATAGTCTTAGCGTTTGAATAGGAGAGAATATCTCTCATTCAACAAACTTTTCCCCTGTATATATGCTGTTGTATATTCGTGAGTTTTGATATATAGAAATCAATTCAATTCTCTTCACTATAATAATTGACACATTTGGTGATTAATTTAGTCATTTTGGTCATATTATCGTTGAGTAAAAAAGTCTTAAACTTGTTTTTTATTAAAAATTGAGTATTAGTTGTTAATCTGTAAAACTGTGCGCAATATAATGTATATTTCTATGATTTGTCCTAATAATACTTGGCAAGTCATTTTTCTATTTTAAAAATGCGATGCATGCAAAATTATCGGTGGAACCTAATATAACAAGTCAACAATACTCAACATGACTAATTTGGGGAAATGTTTTAAACTTGTATGCTTTAATTGGAATATATAAAATAGCTAGCATTGGTTAACTTGAAAAACTGCGCACGATTTAGTGATTTTTATGTAATATGTCTTATACTAAATGTTTTTGTGTAAAGTCTAAACATATTTTTAATCATTTTTAAACTTTAGTGGCCAAATTAGAAATTAGGATAAATATGAACACCATTCCACTTGCATTTTATCATACTTAAAAGCACAAACAATCTATAATAGTATAGAATAACTTTGGTTGATCCTTATTATGAAGGTTTAACTGCAAATGAGTTCTTGGCCTAATCTAAACCTTAATGGGCTAACCTAAATCCTAATGGGGATTAGGGTAACCCTAATACCTAACATCCCCCGCAGTTTGATCGGAGGAGATGATTAAACTGAAAAAAAATAAACAAACCATAAAAAAACATAATTGAAAAGCAGCAGCGGTGGCAGAGCTACAATGGCGGCTAACAATGACTGCTCGTCGGAGAATAAGAGAGGAGGAGAGTCGTGACAACGATCATAGAGCCGATGGCAGAGAAGTCCGGAGATTGGCAACGAGCAGAGAGAGGGCTCAAGTTGCAGCAGACGGAGCCAACCGGCGAGATCGACGACTGCAGTGTTTATAGAGGGAGAGAGACGACTGCAAATCAGAGTCTGTCCGACGAAGAATGTCCAGAGGAAAAGAGGCCATCAAAGGAGAGGGGTCGTAGCAGACGAGGCAATAGAAGAAGCCGATGACAGAGCTCTGGTTTGGTGCCGCTGGCTGTATTATTATTTATGAGAAGAAAGAGGAAAGGGAAATATATTAAAGGCACCTCCGACGACTAGAAGGTCGCCGAAGGTGGCGGTCGGCGGCGGGGGGTTGTGGTCGCCGAAGGTGGCGGTTGGCGGCGGGGGGTTGTGGTCAATAGTAAGGTTTTAACCTACAGCTCTAATACCATGTAATAATATAGAATAACTTTGATTGATCATAATAATGAGGGTTTAACCTCATATAAATAGGGATACAAATGGGCTGTTGGCCTAACCTAAACCCTAATGGGTATTACGGTAACCCTAATACCTAACACAATCAAACGATTCAAACATATACAAGTGATTGTTCTACGACTATGAGATCAAGTTGATAGTATCATGATCAACGTGTTTTGAAGTGTTGGTATTAATGTTGCATTATAATATGTTTTTCAACACGATATACAAAGAAAAGGAAAGAAAACTATTACACATTGGTCGAAAACATTAGATTGGAAAACAAGATTGGGCAAAATAGTGTATTCTAAATCGAAAATGATTGAGACTTTCATTTGATACAATTTCTTTTTAACATATTCTCTAAATGCGTCTATTTCTCATATACAACAGCTAGATCAATTTATACCTACAAATATGCACTAACTCTTGCGTGAAAATAAGCAAAACCAAAACGTATTCAACACCTCTATGCATGTCATGGATCATTGTTTTTCGTTGTGTAAAGTTATATCTTTGACTTAGTACCTTGCTAATGGACTATGTCTCATTTTATAGTGGTAGACTTCAAACACTAACGACGTGTTTGGTACGGAGCTTTTAAGAGCGTTTGAGAGCTTGTGGCTTCTAGCGTTTAAGAAATAGCTCTAATAAAAACCAAAAGCTTCGTTCGGCAACACGAGCTTGAAGCTTTTATTTTAAACTAAACGATACTATTTTAAAAGCTAGTTGAAGTAGCGTTTAACAAAAAGCTCTACCAATTATATCATTAATTACTAGAATACCCTTAAAATTATAACCAATAATTACGTACATGTGCTTTTATGTAATTTTACATATTTTAAAAGCTTCTATCTACTTTTGCCGAACAGTCATATACAAACTAAAAGTCACAGTTACCCGCTACCAGCTACCCGCTTTCCACTACCAGCTACCAGCTACCAGCTACCAGCTACCAGCTACCCGCTTCCCGCTACCAGCTACCCGCTACCTGCTACCAGCTACCAGCTTCCAGCTAGTTTTGCCAAACACGTCATGACAATCCATAATTGACAATTTATTAAACCACATTAACAAGAACCTTGATTGTGGAAATGTCATTCCTATGATCGTAATGTTGGGGAATATGTGAAAACTGGAAATCTGGATTGAATCAGGAAACGTGTTAAACACTTTCCTTGTTTCATAATTCGACCCTAATGCCTTGGGTTCACGAATTCCAAACTTATAATATTTCCTGAAGAAACAATTTTCGATCTGCTAGGGGCGCTGCCCCTTGGACCCCGTAAAGGGGGCACAGCCCCCTTTGAACCCCTGCTCAAGGGGGCAAGCCCCCTTGAAACCCCGTTAAGTCTGCGTACAGGCAACATTTAGTTGATACAAGTATGCACTATCGCACCTCCTAACTTGTACCAAAACTAAAATTGTCACCCTTGATATACTTATTAATTCCATTACACCCAATGTAGTTTATGACACTAAAATCACCAACACGTAAGAGCAACAACATGTTAGGTAAATGATTGATACACACACAATATAAGATGAGAGGAAAAAACACTTAGAAATTACATGGTTCATGAGATTAAATTAATCATTTTATGTCCATGGTCACCAGAGAGATTTCTATTAATTTTGTAACGAGGGTTATACCGTTATAGTATTCAAATCTATATATAGATAGAGCTAGAGTCTATAATTTCGAGCCTAAAATACCATACGGGCCGAGCCCAAAAAATTTGGAAGGGAGTGTTGCAGAAGCTTGATTGTTAAATCTGATTCACATTTCTCGGTTGTTATAGCAGCAATCATGTTTCTTGGGTCATAATAAGACTTCACAACCCAATTCAACACATATATACCCGAGTTTTTAGAGTGACATTTGTGCACGAGTTCTATGCTAAGCAAACTTACTAAGCCTCCAAACATCAACGATTATAAACTCACCAAAGGTTTAGGTCCCCGTGTATGTGGTACAACCCATTTCCTTTTATTTCAAGATCTAGATTTTATCTTAAACACCTCATTTTGATTTTGAAGGTCGATGTAAATAATAGCTTCTTTTTGGATATGTATATCATTATCAAAGCTCTCACAAAAAAGATCACAAATCCATACAATATTACATAAGAAACCATCTGTATCGAATGCGGTGAAAATCATTTTTTTAATAAATTACTTGAAAAGTAATACAATTGCCTCATAGGTATGATTCTCTCTCTCTCTCTCTAATAAATATGTGTACAAGCTTTTGTATAAAACTAGGTTGAGCCCGTGCTTCGCACGGGTTAGACCAAACCGTATTAAGTAGACGGGAGTTTGTAACTGTTATCTCACGAGAAATAGCCTTATTATGGCGTGCCTAAAGTTAAAGATTCTGACTATTTCAATGGAATATGGAGAATCAGAATTTGAAGTTATTGCACACATAACCAGAACCTGTTATCAATTTTAAGTTATGCAAGACTTGATGCAGGAACACTCTTTTGGGAGCACAAACAATCTCAAAAGTTATGCAAGACTTTATGTGAAAACACTCTTTTAAGTATTTGGAAAGTAAATTGCTGTAAAACCTACGTTTTATAAAGTACAATGCTAAAATAGAGTTTTTTTTTTGCAACCGTTAACAATTTTCTGGAAAAAGAAAACTGTTTTAAGCATTGTACTTTTTAAGCCTTTAGTTTTATACCAATAAACTTTAGGAAATAGTATTTTGAAAGTACATTACCGATTAAGACAACAATGGACTCATGAATAGATATGCAGTTTTCGTAAGTAGAGGTCAGTCTTTGGAAAGTATATTGCTATAAAACCTAGGATTTATAAAGAACAATGGTAAAATAGAGTTTTTAAACTGTTAACATTTTCAAGTTATGCAAGTCTTGATACAGGAACACTCTTGTGGGAGCGCAAACAATCTCAAAAAAGCTATGCAATACTTGATACTGAAACAATCTTTTAAATATTTAGAAAGTACATTGCTATAAAACCTAAGTTTTATAAAGTACTGGGATAATGTTCTTCATGATTGCGATAATGTTAGTTCTTATTGGGATCTTCCGATGTTTTACTATTTTTTACGGTTCAGAGGCTGGTCGTATTAATTTTTCACAGAATTTAAGTAAGAGTTTGATAGTTTTATCTCAGAATGTGTGGGTGCACTTCCAATGAAGAACGGGTACATTAATACCTGAGCTTGATCGCGTTTCCAAATTTGGAGTCTGCAACAGCTAATGTTTCACCATCACAATGAGCGCGTAAGAACTTGCGCAGACCCTTGTTGGGCTTGCTGTCGAATAACAGAGTGGCTGCTGAAAGTGCCTCTGATGTGTTTTCGAATTTCGAGACTGCTTTTAGCTTTATGACCTGTTGTTCAGCGAGTTCATGAAGGCGAATTGTTAGATTCATCACAGACAACCTGTTGAGTGTCGTAACCAACAAAATAAAAGTGTTGAAATATGGTTTTAGAATGATTTGTTAATTACCAATATTTCGTGATTGCACTACTTGTTATAAATACTAACTATGTAGTATAAATGGCAAGCAGGGTCGATCCACAGGGAGCGATGGTCTAATGGATTACACCTTGATTTCACGGAAGTTAAACTTGTAAAGAAAGTAACCAAAAGGGGGGGGGGTTGATGAAGAGTTGGAACACAATTGTATAAATGTTGAGAATAAATAACGTGGGACAAAATATAGAATGATTTCTTTTATAATTTGGGGACAAATTCTAGTTTTGTATTTGTAGTCATATGATTGGAAATAACAATAAGAATGATGTTTATAACTTTAATCTTTCCAAGTTGGTACTTTGTGTATGCCGAAAGCTCGCACATACACCATTCACCTAATGTACCTTAGTCAAGAGAAGCTCGTTAACTAAGACTAATCTTACTAATCAAACCTAGATGAGATCATAGAGTTTGAATGAAAGATTGCATTATGTTTTATGTGAATGTTTCCAACAATGTTCAATACTCCTAAACAAGCGTTGGAGCGTCAAAACATGTAATATGATTTTCACCAAGTAAAGATGATTGTCACAAATAACATTTTATAAAACAATTACGGATTTCATAATTTGTATGACTAGATTGATTAATATTTGAGATCAAATGGCCAATATGAAATAAATAAAAACCAAACACTTGTTAAATCTCAAAATCATATCACTAGAAAGAGATAAAATTAAACATCAAACTTTATATTAAATCACAATCATAATCCTTAATACAAAACCAGAAAATAAGGTTACTAGCCACTCATGACTAGTAAAAGAGAAATAAACTTACAAAATGAAGATAATCCACACTTGAAGTTGCACACAAATACAAAACACAATGTATCTAGAGAGTATTCAGAAGATAATGGAATAAGTGATAGTACTAAGGCTAACCAAGCACATCTATTTATACTAACACACCAAGGGTAAAATGGTAAAATAGACAATGGCAAACATCATCATTCCAAGACCCACTTCCTTCATCACATAGCCTCAAAATCAGGTTGGATCTGCATCTGGTCATGTAGCATGAGGGTGACAGCACAAGAAGGAATAAACAACTTGTAACACCCGGTTTCTCATACAAAGTACACCCAAAATTTTTCAAACAATGACACATTAAATTGGGCATATTTGTACTTAAACCATGGAAACAAGATTTTATCAATATTAATAATTGCACAAAAAGGTCCTTAAAATTTTGACCAGGTATTACAAATAAATCTATTACAACTAAAGGACAGGCTCTAAGTTGTCCATCTCTCTTTATCACATGTCTTCCCCTATCACAACTACAAATACCTGCAAAACAACATATAACGCAAGTGTAAGCTTATAAAAAGCTTAGTGAGTAATCATTATTAATCGAGTCTCAACGCCCGATGTCTCCTTGAACTCATTCTCGATAAACTTTCTCATTCGCTTAATGTAACTAACTTCATTTTGAATGGACTATCTCAGTCCCTTAATGTGAATAACACACTTAGCCATTTATATCAAAATGATATTAACACCTTATGAAACTCATATAACTTCTCTCTTTCTGCAATGAACAACTCAACCACAATATAGTTCAATTAAAAGAATCATTAGTTAATTACTAACCTGTAACACATCTCATCATATATACAAACTGTTAACCTGTAAAACATCTCATTATACATACCAAAGGTTAAAACAACACATATAAACTCATTCCACTCCAAACTCTATTCCACCCCAAACTCTATTCCACTTCAAACTATATTCTAGCTCATTAGCCCTCATGGCTATATAATTTGACTCAAAACTCTTTAATGTGACTACACCAACAATTACTCAGTTTATACAATCAATATATATACTCAACTCGGTTGTTGTTATTTACATATAAAAATTCACTCCACAATTGGATTTTACCATTAACAACCTAACATATATATATATATATATATATATATATATATATATATATATATATATATATATATATATATATATATATATATATATATATATATATATATACTCAGCTTATCACAAGATAGATTTCTACTCAAGTACATAAGAGTACTCACCTTTTTATCGACTTGGTACGTGAAATTCTCAAATACTTCGTGTACCGGGCTCCTGTCCGCTAAACTTGGTTGTAACATCAGAGTCTATATCAATTCTCCAACATCCACAATCATCTCAACAACATCTAACTCAAAAGATGTAGTAATTGAAAGAGGAAAAATGGATATAAACGGTAAATATCAACTCTATATTTACCGAAACCCCCAAATCCACGGTTGTACTCATTCAACCGTAGGAACTCGACAATAATCACACCAATAGCTCAAAAGACATCCACTAACAATCTACTAACAACGTATTTAACAAATTATAGCTAAATCATGAAAATTAATACTAGGGTTTAAAACCCCCAAAACCGAGAGATACTCACCTCGACTAATTCGGAAGCAAGAACACGTTTACGGGGTTAGATTCGCGTCTCCATATGCATTCCAATGAATCTCCAGGCCTAATTTGACCCAAAATCGCCATATAGAGCTCTCAAAATCGAAAAGGGGAAATGTTTCTTCGAAATGGGTTTTGCTGCGTATTTATAGTCTGCACCGTAACCCGACCCGGGTTGCAGAACCCGACCCGGGTTCTGTTACGCAAAATTCACGCTTTTACTCTTTATGTGCAGCACGGTCCGGTTTCTCCAACCCGACCCGGGTTCTGTCGAACACGACCCGGGTTCCTTAACACGACCCGGGTTGACCTTTCAAGAACCCAAGTTATTTCTTTTACCCTTTTTAACATCCTACTTCTCATAGATGGGTTTCTAAACATCTTAACTCGTATTTTAACTCATCTAATCTCGTTTATATCAAAAATTAAAATAACTCTACCATAAATTAAAATTACGGTATTACAAGTTCTTACCCCCTTCAAAAGATTCCGTCCTCGGAATCTCTTAGATTAAGCATGGCTTATACAACCATCTCAACACCGCAATCATACATCACGTATGATAATGATATCATCCTCTCGTCAACTAGCAACTTGTACATACTGTCGCATCTTTCCACAAAATTTTAACGCCCGCCATACTGTCACATTACATTTAGAAACTTTCTCACTCGACTTCTCTTTCCACAAAATTTTAACGCCCGCCATTATTCTCATAAAATGATCTCTATAATCACATTGGTTGTTACCATTTCACGTGGACAACCACTCACTCTTTCAGGGCACTCCCTTGATATAGCTTTGCCGATACGAAGGTATCTCACCTCACTCTTCAAGTGATACTCCAATCACTATCATCACTTACACACACCTATATCTATGGTCCACATCGAGCCATATTCTCAGCATACCATCCACTCTTTCTATAACACTAATCTCAATAACTATTTGAGATTCAACTTCCGTTTCCAATTTCCTTAAAATGGTTTACTCTAACTCAATAAAGAAAACGGTCTCACCGATTCCAAGCTCACATTCTCTCTCAATTTACTTCTCATATTGCAACATGTCAATAATTTATTTCTCATTAACATAGCTCATAATTACTAGGATAAAACTCCAGAAATAACAAAATATTAGAAACTATCTCGATTTTCACTCATGCCTCCTCTGAATTTGTTATTTAACTCTCGACACTTTAGTCACACAAGACTCGTTTCAGTTGTCTCATCACCACAACCGACTTCAACTTCTCTGAAAACGCATTCATCTCTACTCCCTCCTCATCACACATATCAGGTTTTCACATAATATACAATTAACAATCTTCCACAATATAACTCCTTTTTATCTCAGTTCAACAGCATACCTCATGCTGTTTCTCTCGATGTATTTACTTATTACCTCCTCACTTATGTGGACAATCCACATCACACTTTCACTCAATTGATAATCATAACGAACTCAGAAATTTATTATCAAATAAATTTTCAACATAATCGCATATATTTCTCCCAACACATCATCAGTAAGAATTCTCCCCTCGCCATTTCTCTGTCATTCTCATTTAAATTTCTAATTTATCATAATGACACAAAATAAAGCATACATACATTCGACTCTTCGTAATCTCTACACACAACTCGTAAAGAATTTATAATGTTCAACACTGCAAGCTCTACGGTGAGATCATATCTCATCGCTCGACTAACTCATTAATATCAAGAAAATAACTTAACATTACTATAACTAAATCTACTATCCATCGTCTCATACGAATAAGTAGTTTTTGTTATCTCGACATTCACAAATTTCTCTCATCAGCGGTAATCGATTTGATTGTTAAGGAACGAATCCTATCAATCACAATCACGATTATTTTTATACTCTTTTTAACTCATTACATAGTTATACAACTTTATCTCGTTCAACAATCAAGTAAGTTTCAGACATTCTCAAATTAATATGTTAACACATAATTATAACTCAATTTCACCCTCAACATCGTCTAAATACAACTCACACATACTCAGTCAGAATAATACAGTTTCAATACTTCATATCATCATCATACAGTGCATGCATGTCTATACATAAGCACGATACTGCAACATCACTCCAGTTCTGCTTATGGTACCCCGTACCATCCTCCTGTCTCGTCACTCACACTATCTTACAGTACCCCGTACTGTCCTCCAAACTCACTACTCAATATTATCTCATGGTACCTCGTACCGTACGTCGACCTCATTATTCAACACTCTTTTACGGTACCTTGTACCGTTCTCCGTTCTAACCACTCAACGCTGTGTCACGGTATCTCATACCGTTCTTGATCAAATCATGGTATCTCGTACAATTTTCTGATTTCAATCCATCTCTTCTTTGACTCTAGCGGGTCTCCCTTACGGTCTCAAGCCATATAGACTCACCGTCACTCCTCTTTTTGCTTGAATCACAAATGTCCCCACTACTCTAACCACAATATGCTCGTTATGTGGTTCCACAGAAATATGTGGTCTCAATCATATTTACTCATTATGTGGCTCGACAAAGTATGTGGTCTCAACCACTTTACTCGATATATGGTCCCACAAAATATGTGGTCTCAACCACATTTACTAAGTAACTAACTCAATTTCTAAGCCAATAAGGCCTAGATGAACCACTCTAGGTTCTCTCAATTATAACCACAAGGCACTCTTTATGTGGTTACTCAAGTGTCCTCTGACAACTCTGTCACAAATATCTCATTATGTGACAACTCCAAACCACACAGTTCAACTCTCAGTATGTCAACTCATAATCAGTTATTGTGTGCAATCAACTACACACTCACCGTCTTTCTCAACTCATACTCTTTTGGCTATCTCAGCCATTTATTTAGATCAATCACAAGTACTAGTAATGTGGCCCCACAAAACATGTGGTCTCAACCACAAAGTACTCCTACATGAAAGTCTCGTCACATCTGTGAAACAACAATCACTATATATAAAATATCAAAATTTATATATTATTTTACCATGTATATACTCTTTATACACACTTCTCTATGGTTGTTAAGTACTCGTCAAGCAACCACTTATAATCTCAGTTATATACAATCACAAAGCACTCGTTATGTGATATGTAAACATTACCTGAAATGGACACGAGATTCTCATCTCGATGCCGATTACTACACTTATAACCACAATTCTCTAACACATGTAATCTCAATTAATCTTTTACTTGTCTACATATTTTATACATATTCTATTACATGTATTATCAACAATTAAATATGCGCGACACGTTCCAATTAACATGTTAAGTAAGATTACTTACATACCTCGTAGCAACAAAATCTTGTCTCCTCATTAGTTGAACCTTGCATGCCTCGGTTCTCAATTCTTGAGTGTACTCGGCTACACTCACATATCTCAACTCTTAGCTCATGCTCAAACTCTTTCTCATCATCAGTTAGAATTTTGCCTCGACTGGGATCTCATCTTAACATCTCATTATCATCTGGAAATTCGCCATCAACAGAATCTCATCTCATATTCAGTTAACATCTCATAATTAGATGCATTTCTTTTCTCTTCGTTGGTTGATATCTCATATCAGCCAAAAATCTCGTCTCATCATCCACTATTGGTCCAATCGGCTCTGACCAATTTCTGAACTCATCCTTCATCTGACTCCATATCTGTATTTACACACAGAAAACAACAATAACAAATATAACATATAAGTTATACTTAAATCATAAACTAAAATCTGCAGCAGTATCTTTTTCCAAGCATGTGATAGGGGCTCTCTCTTCTCGGTTCAAGTCTAGGACTCTACACTCAAAGACCTAGTTCGCTTAAACCATGCTCTGATACCAACTTGTAACACCCGGTTTCTCATACAAAGTACACCCAAAATTTTTCAAACAATGACACATTAAATTGGGCATATTTGTACTTAAACCATGGAAACAAGATTTTATCAATATTAATAATTGCACAAAAAGGTCCTTAAAATTTTGACCAGGTATTACAAATAAATCTATTACAACTAAAGGACAGGCTCTAAGTTGTCCATCTCTCTTTATCACATGTCTTCCCCTATCACAACTACAAATACCTGCAAAACAACATATAACGCAAGTGTAAGCTTATAAAAAGCTTAGTGAGTAATCATTATTAATCGAGTCTCAACGCCCGATGTCTCCTTGAACTCATTCTCGATAAACTTTCTCATTCGCTTAATGTAACTAACTTCATTTTGAATGGACTATCTCAGTCCCTCAATGTGAATAACACACTTAGCCATTTATATCAAAATGATATTAACACCTTATGAAACTCATATAACCTCTCTTTCTGCAATGAACAACTCAACCACAATATAGTTCAATTAAAAGAATCATTAGTTAATTACTAACCTGTAACACATCTCATCATATATACAAACTGTTAACCTGTAAAACATCTCATTATACATACCAAAGGTTAAAACAACACATATAAACTCATTCCACTCCAAACTCTATTCCACCCCAAACTCTATTCCACTTCAAACTATATTCTAGCTCATTAGCCCTCATGGCTATATAATTTGACTCAAAACTCTTTAATGTGACTACACCAACAATTACTCAGTTTATACAATCAATATATATACTCAACTCGGTTGTTGTTATTTACATATAAAAATTCACTCCACAATTGGATTTTACCAATAACAACCTAACATATATATATATATATATATATATATATATATATATATATATATATATATATATATATATATATATACTCAGCTTATCACAAGATAGATTTCTACTCAAGTACATAAGAGTACTCACCTTTTTATCGACTTGGTACGTGAAATTCTCAAATACTTCGTGTACCGGGCTCCTGTCCGCTAAACTTGGTTGTAACATCAGAGTCTATATCAATTCTCCAACATCCACAATCATCTCAACAACATCTAACTCAAAAGATGTAGTAATTGAAAGAGGAAAAATGGATATAAACGGTAAATATCAACTCTATATTTACCGAAACCCCCAAATCCACGGTTGTACTCATTCAACCGTAGGAACTCGACAATAATCACACCAATAGCTCAAAAGACATCCACTAACAATCTACTAACAACGTATTTAACAAATTATAGCTAAATCATGAAAATTAATACTAGGGTTTAAAACCCCCAAAACCGAGAGATACTCACCTCGACTAATTCGGAAGCAAGAACACGTTTACGGGGTTAGATTCGCGTCTCCATATGCATTCCAATGAATCTCCAGGCCTAATTTGACCCAAAATCGCCATATAGAGCTCTCAAAATCGAAAAGGGGAAATGTTTCTTCGAAATGGGTTTTGCTGCGTATTTATAGTCTGCATCGTAACCCGACCCGGGTTGCAGAACCCGACCCGGGTTCTGTTACGCAAAATTCACGCTTTTACTCTTTATGTGCAGCACGGTCCGGTTTCTCCAACCCGACCCGGGTTCTGTCGAACACGACCCGGGTTCCTTAACACGACCCGGGTTGACCTTTCAAGAACCCAAGTTATTTCTTTTACCCTTTTTAACATCCTACTTCTCATAGATGGGTTTCTAAACATCTTAACTCGTATTTTAACTCATCTAATCTCGTTTATATCAAAAATTAAAATAACTCTACCATAAATTAAAATTACGGTATTACACAACTCAAAGTGGGCCAAAAAGCAGATCTGGTCACCAGGAAAAGTTACACGGCCGTGTAACTTCTTGGGCCAAGATTACACGGTCGTGTAATCCTGCATTCATCCTGGACCCTTCCCTGAGCTGACATGGAACCCAAGTGGCATAGCAAGGTTACACGGCCGTGTAACTTTTGCCCATAAAGTTACACGGGCCGTGTACACTACTGACTTCGGGATGAGAATTTTGTAATTTCTTCGTTTGAGCTCCGTTTCTTCTGAAATTTCTTGTGTAGCCTCCCATTGTCATCCAATACAAGATTCATCCCTCAAAAGCACCTGAAAACAACCACAAAGTGTGAAAGTAGATTGCTATTCTTGAAATCCCGAAAAACATGAAAATATGCAATAAAGAGAATCAAATGCAAGATGAAATAAGGATAAAAAGATATGAAAACATGCCTAAAAATACACTTAACACAACCTTTCTAAAGTCAATAAAATCGATAAATCGTTTAAACCTACCTGTCTCTTTTGAGCCTCTGAAATTTCGTCGAGCACTTGCTAGACATTAACATGGGTAGGTTTGATCATCCCTGATTCGTCTCGAATCAACTTCAAAAAAATTCATCTCGTGAATAGGTTCATCATTTACCTTCTATAAACAAAAAACCCAATTAATATTTACCGTTAAAGCATCCACATAATCGTCGATGATTTCCCCATCTCCAATTTATACGTCACATAACAGTTTGAAAAAAATATTACAAAGTAGAGATTGAAACTTTTAACGACCATAAGTACGTATTTTGCATTCCGCTAACCTTCACAATTTTACAAGAAGACCAGAAGCAGTAGCACCTCCTCGCCGGATACTTCTATGATCATGAAGCCGCTTTGTAATCTTTAAACAAAGCAATTTCTCAAATTAACATCAAATCTTTGAATTAATGTAACCAACTTGCGTCGATTATCGACTCATAAACAAAAGTAAAGCAATTACCGGTATCAGCGAACGGAATCCGGTATGTTTGAAACCTGCAATCAATGACGTTTGTGGTGGAAAATGAATCGAGAATTTTGGGGGTTTATCCGGATTTCTCTCTCATATGAATTGTAGGAGTTGTCTTGTTGCTGGAAGTTGATTTGGAAAATTTATTGGTCGCTCCATAGAAGTCAGATGAGCATCCAAAGTTTGATCGTTGGATTTATGGGACAAGAAAAGGGGGAGAAGTTTCTGAGCAAATATGAAGCTGGCAACGAATACCGCTTCTTTTTATCAGGGAGAAGGTTTTGAGAAGGTTTTGAGAGAGACAAAGATAGAGATACGAAAGGGATGAAGCAGACAGACAGGAGGTGGCAGATGGAGGGAAGAGTCGGATATTAAACCTGGTGGAATATGATTGGTGAAAGAAACCTACCCCGCTAAAAATCCCCAACCACGGGTTGAGTTTGGATCATGGGGTGGTCTCTTTTCTTTTTCTCGCGGGTCGTAGTAGTACGGTTTTAAATTGGATCGGGTCAGATCGGTGGGTGGGTCACGTTGTTTTCCTGGATCCTGGTAGGTTTTGATTTTAATTGGAGAGGTCGTCACTTTGGATTTGTAAAACCAAAGTTCCTGTTGCCGTGTTATCACTTTGTTGATTCTACTTGAAAATTTGAATTCCAACCTTCAGAAAGCATTTTCCACATCAATACAATCCTAAAAGAATAAAGAAAGGGAATAAGAACAATCACCTTCCCTCTAATCCTAAAAAACTCTGTAAGATCATGAAATTGCCCATGAATATCCCCACAGATTGTCACTGGGCTTTTAACAGGCTGCAAAAAGATATTGAGAAACAATTTTAAATTCATAAATCTGGCATTTTATATTATTGAATATTGGGGAATGATAACAAAAAGATACCTGGACATTGCTTTCTTTCATCAGGATCTCTATTGCCTTATCACATAATGAGCTAACCTACACAATGAGAAAAGGAAAATCCACAGATGACAAGAAAAGTTGATTTTATTCGTTAATGTGAAGTGCATACATAATAACTTAAATAAAGAGTTTCGATATTTAGATTATTTTGAGCAAATATAGAAAATTTCTTCTCTTTCACCCAATCCACTGATATTGGTAAATGGTAAGATACTAATTCAACCAAACAATTTTCATAGTTGTAACTATGATTGTAGATATTATCCATGTAGAGATTGTAAATGTTTTTAAAGTGGTAATTACCTGATATCTCATTTACTTTTCGATGTGTTTTCTTTCTTCATCACTTATTCCTTAAAGAAGCTGAAAAGAAAATAGATGAAAGTTAATAAGCTTATTAAGATAAAGGAATTTAGAGTTTATGTAGTTTGTTTGCTTGGCAAGAAACTTCATAATTACATTTTCTAAACTAAAGTATGCATACAGGTCATCATATTCAACATTGCAGCAATAAGAAGAAAAAATCTCAAGTAGATAGAGGTTGAAGGAACAAAAATAAGTAACAATTAGATACATTCAAGAACAGTCAAGAACGAAAGTAAGATGCCATAAAAAAAATAAATCAAAGTATGTTATTATTTTTTTATAGGTGAGAAAATAATTCTGGGTATAGAACCAGAATCAAGAACAGAATGTGAATCAAAACGGTAGTAATCGGATTCTTCCAATTACAAATCTGGTCAAACCACTTTCCAACCGCAATCAAACCGCCTAAAACCCCCATGATTCTGAAAAAATTAGCTTTACTTTTTCTCATACTCCACATGTGGGACTCGACATCCAACATGTACTCCACCACCTCTTTTCTTAGCTGCGGTTCCGCCCGGGACAACCGCATGGACACAATCTGAGTCGCCTGGTGCCTTAAACTGTCGAGTTGACTCACGGTCAACGGGTGAATGTAATGCATTTTTGGTAACAAAGGTTGCGAGTACATATGCATCATGTTTAGCAAACTTGAACATGTAAATCTCACAGCCAAATGAATTTCCCCCATTTTTTTTAACTCCAGAAGGATGTAAAACCAGGAGAGGGTATGAATGGGTATAAACGCAGTCTGTTTCGAGAGTGGAAAGACGGATTCTGACTTTACCGATTCTTGAATCTCTCGCCCCGTTGTTACCCTTATCACCACCTTGGAGATGACAGTTGTCGAATACACCGATTGTTATCATGGTACACGGATCGAAAACTTCCCATGTGTATTGCTCATTCCATTTAGGGGTAAAACTGTCAATTATTGTACATGTACGTACGCATTTTGTACCGTATTTGGCTACACAATACGCGTCGGTTGTTGCGCGCCCGTCTTTTGTTTTCATTAGTGATAAACTTTGTGCACTCAAGACTCCAACTTCAAGAACCCCAATGCTGCTTTTCCATAATTGTTTGGCTGTTGGTCTAAGATCACTACTGTAATGTGTAGATTCATCAAGAACATGGTAACCGCCTTCTAGACAAATCCTCATATGAAGCCTGCTAGCGAATTTGATTTCTTTTTTCTTTTCACTATCGACTATAATGTGCTTTTCAAGATTGAACCATCTTGTGTTGATAGCTTTGTAGCCTTGCTTTGTTCTTCTTTCGTCTTCTTCGTGGATTCACAACTTCCCCTAAATACGATGCATTACAAACCACAATCAAACATCGAACTTCACAAATGCGTAATAAATTAACATCATGTAGTATATAATATAATAACAACACTTAATCGAACCTTGTTCTGGTTACCTTTGCATCCCTTTTACCCAATAATATCATTAAAAAATCGATTAATCGAGCCAATAACATCAGAAGAATCGATTACCTGCAAATTAGCTCCACCAGTGCAATTCGAGTTACGATCTTGAGGGTTATCGGCGCCTTGGATAATGAGTAGGGCAAACTGATTCAGCGATTTGTGAGAAAGTGAAACTTACGTGATATAAAGAGTGAGAGAGAGAGAGAGAGAGAGAGAGAGAGAGTAATTCCCCGGTTCTCTTCCGGAATCGTCTTCCTTGCAAACTCCAATTTTGACACAGATTCATACAATTGTAAATTGCATCTGTGTGAAACCTGGGTGTAATGGAAAGTTCTACTATTAGCAACAGGTACGGAGTTTCGTTTTATATCAGTTGTTAACTAAATGACGTTAGAAAATCATGAACACCCGCAATAAGAAACGCACGCACAAAATCCCAATTCAAACCTTTCGGAACAACGATTATAAAGTAATATTGTCCTAGGTTCAAGTGATTACCTGTTTCGGCAGCTCTATAACTTTTGCGAACCATCGAGAAGACAAAGACGTGATACTGCAACCTGTTTGAGTGATCTTACTTCATGGAGAATCGAGAAGAGAAAGGCCACAGATGAGTGTGAGGAGAGATGAGCGTGAGGTGGGAGAGAATGAAGCCAACACGTCTGTCTCGCCAATCTCTCCTTCCTCTCTCTCGGATTGCATCGAAAACGCACACACATCGATCACCCGCACAACCGAGAAAGAAGGAAAGGACGTAGATATCGTTGAATGATTGTGTAGAGACGATTGAGAAGGTGAATGGGGTTGGTTGAGAGGTGTCGTGAAGAGAGAGCGGTTGAAGCGAAGCTGTTGGAACGTGATTGGCGAAAAAATCACACCCCGAATAAAACCTCCAAACCCCCCTTACCCCGGAATTCCTTCTAAAGAATCTGCTTCTAATTATTCCTTCTAAAGAATCTGCTTCTAATTGTTAATATAGGAATTTTATATGAAAATACCTTTGCCCTAAATAAAATTTACAAGATGTATGTAAGTTTTATACCATTTTCATATATCTTCTAGCTTTGTTAATAAAGCACAATATTACACGAAACCAAATTCGAGAAACCATCAATTGTATGTATGTCTATAATTTTGCCAAATCAAATGATGGACCAAAATCTGTTAATCCATAGTTACAAAAGCGTAAAATTGAGCCGCACCAATCCATAGCGACAAGTTTGGGCTAATGGTATATAAGATTGTTTAAATTGTAGCATTTTTAGAGGTGGTAATTTTGACTTAATTTACATATAATAGATCGATCGAGTTTATCAAACGGGCCCAACTAAGTAAAATAAAAATATATCTAAACAGGTCAGATAAGTTTATTATTCTATCAAATGAACCATATTAAATCCTTATATTAGTGTTATTGTTCGCATCTTCATCATCTGTTTTTGTATGTCGAACTGTTCTTAATCCCAATATGCTTGGCAAGCAGGGTTGTTTTGTTGATATCATAATAGAAACGGTATTAAACTATTAGCCACATAACTAATACATGTTTAACATTTCACCAACCAAATCATGAAATCAGGGATGTGCCCATCATATGAAAATGAAGACATTTTCTAGGAACTATGGGGAAGGTTTAGGGTGCGTTTAGTTGCGGAAAACTATTTTCCGTTTTTCATTTTTCATTTTCAGAAAAATGAAATGAGTTTCCATTTTCAGTTTTCAATTGAGAATTTAGAAAATTCGTTTAGATAAAACCGATTCCGTTTTCATTTTCTATTTTGGAAAATATATATATATATATATATATATATATATATATATATATATATATATATGTTTAGATATATATTTTCTATCAATTTTCGTTTTCCAATTTTTGTTATTTCAAATAACACACATGCATCCCATCAACCCACCCCATCCCACACTACATATTTTCTATCAATTTTCATTTTTCAATTTTTGTTATTTCAAATAACACACATGCATCCCATCAACCCACCCCATCCCACACTACCTGGTGGGTGGGGATGGCGTGGGTAGGTGGTGGGTGGGGTAGGGGTGGGTGGGGTGGGGTATGTGGTGTGGTATGGTGGGTAGGGTGGGGTGAGGTATGTGGTGTGGTGTGGTGGGTAGGGTGGGGTGGGGTTGGGTGGAGGTGGTGTTGTGGGTTTGGTGGGTGTAGGTGGTGCGTGGGGTGGGGATGAGTGTAGATGGTGGGTGGTGGGTGGGTAGGTGTAGTGGGGTGGGTGGGAGTGGTTGAGTGGGGATGAGGTGGGTGGGGTAGGGTGGGTGGTGGTGTGGGATGCGATGGGTGTAGGTGGTGGGTGGGGTGGGTGGGAGTGGTTGAGTGGGGTAGGGTGGGTGATGGTGTGGGATGCGGTGGGTGTAGGTAGTGGGTGGTGGGTGGTGGTGGGGTGGGTGGGGATGGCGTGGGTGGTGGGTGGGTGTTGTGGGGTGGGTGGGTGAGATGGGTGAGGGTGGGGTAGGATGGGTGGGTGAGATGGGGTGGCGTGGAGTGGGTGTACGTGGTGGGTGGGGCGAGGTGGTGGGTGGGGTGGGTAGAGGGTAGGGTGGGTGTAGTTGTAATTGTGGGGTGTATGTGAGAATGAGTGTGTGTGTGTTTGTTTTTTTATATTTTAGAAAAAATTTTGGAAAAAGGAAAATTCTGAAAACAATAATTTTGCGTTTTTTCAAAATTTTCCAAATTATTTGTAATTTTGGAAAAATGAAAAACTTTCATTTTCTTGGAAAGCTCTACAAAAAATTGCAGAACTAAACGCGTTTTCAGAATTCTCATTTTTCTCGGAAAAATTTTCCAAAAACCGGAGCAGTTTTCCGCAACTAAACGCACCCTTAACAATTTGTGTGAAAACGAATCTAACTTTTGTTTATGTTTTGTACTCATATCAGGTCACACACACACACACACACACACACACACACACACACACACACACACACATATATATATATATATATATATATATATATATATATATATATATATATATATATATATATATATATATATAAGGGAAAAAAATGCTTAGATAGTACATTCAAGTGTTTGCCCAAGACCCAAAGGTTGATTTTCGATAACCCCGATAAGCATCATGTAACACATAAAGTAAAACAAGAGAAACTCACACAGTCAATTTGTCCACCTCAAAGAAATGTAATTATACATGGAAACCCCTACATAGCCATTCTTGGAGTAGAACTCATTAGGCTAAGGGGGTGTTTGATATTCCTCATTTAACTTAATAAGCACTTTTTGATATAAGTGCTTATTGACTTATGTTGATGATAAAAAATGAGTTTTTAAAGTGTTTGGATTAACTTATTTGATGAAATAAGTTAAAAAAAAATGTTTGGTTTGCTTTCTTTAAAAAAGTGGTCTTTTGTTCCAATAAGTTATAAGAAGTTTTAATAAGGGTGACCTTATGAAATTTGACTTATTTGGTTATGTTGAAAAGAAGTTTTAAAAGTGACTTATTATATTTGTCCAACATCTTATTGATTTGTTAACTTTTTAAAAAACCAATAAGTCAATAAGGATTTTTCATAAACAATGTCAAACACCCCTAAAACTTGCATGTGTTATTCGCCAAACCCCAAAATTGCCACCTCAGGGACAAATATTTAAATGCTTCCAATCTCTTAAATCATTCGTTAAAATATTTTGGATCATTACTTCTAATAACTAGCTTTTGTATTCACATACAATATAAACTATTCGTCACATTCAGATAAAATTATTAGAAAAAATGATGATAGGTCGATCCAACCCAATATGAATTGTTTTTACTTATTCTCATAATTCACCTCCTTCAACTTGTTCTAACAATTTACCTCTTTTGACTCGAATTTATGACGATGTTAACCATTGTCCGAACCCTACCCTCATTATCCGATTATTTTAAAACTCGGGTTGGTTGACCCGGTGTGGTGACCAGGTCACGCTTCAACCACTAGGTCAACCCGGTTTTTAGAATTTTCATACATTTTGTATTTTCGAACATAATTATATATTTATAAAATATAAACAATGTAATTCCACCTTTTTGGTACCAAAAAGGATATTTTGTGAAGTTTCTATAGGGAAAATTTATTATATTTGATTCACCAATTGTGGACCAATTTTAGAAGTTTGAGCCTTGAACTCCTTAGCCCAGTTTTTGAAGCCCAAATTCTAGTTTTTTTGTTTCAACTGTCGGGTCAACTCGGTTCTGGGTCACCGGTCCAACCAGATTTTTGAGAAACCCGGCCGATTCAATTCAAGTAAGAAATTGTTAAAAACCCGGTCCTAACTGACCCGCTCTCTTCACCGAGTCACGGTCGAACCGGTTCGACCAGCCAAGTCAACCCGGGTTTTAAAACATTGCATTTTCCCACTTATAGACATCAATCCAAAGGCAGTGATTATATATGACTGAATAGACTAAACCAAAAATTATGTTGAAAATCCCAAGTTTAAAATCATTCAAATAATATCAAAATATATCATACATGTATGCTAAATCACCTTTTGATCTTATACGAACCCAAGAAACCTTGCTACTATGTGTGTTCTTCAGCTTGAGCATATTTTTCCAATATTAAATGATGTGGTTCTTGTTTACAGTGGCACAAGTGTAATTTTGAGGAATGATGTTATCTTAAACATCGATATGATTCAGGAAACCATCTAGCCAATACACGATACTTGACTTCCACAACAAGTGTAAAGGTAGCATAGCATGGTAGATGCAATAATCCAACAATTAAGTACCTACGGGTCGCGATTAAAATAAATATAGAAGGGTTAAATGCAGGAAATAGCAATATACTTTCATTGATTTGTTTATTGTTATGTCATAATCATCCTACATTCGTTTTCATTGTTACGACATTGTACTTGGAATAATTTACTGAATTATAGCAATGTCATACATATATTATATATAATGTGTATTTTACTACTATAATTGCGTACATTTTTCAAAGTGTAATGTTCAAATAAGAAAAAATGTTGAAAATACAATGGTTTAATTTGGAAGATTTTTTAGAGTACAATGCCTTAATAAGAAAATAAGTAAAAGTACAATGTTGCAACAGAAAGAAATAAACATATAATGCTATAATCCACAAATAAATGAAAGTAGGTTGCCATTTTTTGCACTTAGCCCATCCAGAAATATCATCAATGAATGTCAATCTATGGAAGTCAATGTTTGACTCGATACATGGTTTAAAAAAATCGTTTGACTATTTATAACCACATCTAAATTGTTTTTCATAAAGACAAAATAGAGTAATCTTGTGGATCCAAATCAATACCACTAATTTACTTGTAAATTGTAATCATGATAACGAGTATTTAAGTCTTTTTTTCAAACACAGATAAAGAAAATGTTACAATTTTCATAAGACATTTACAAAATACGATTCTTGCAAACATAAGTTTTGGAATAAAATATAAATCCGTATTGGCCATATAAATTTTCATTTAATGTGTCCAATCCCATATACTTGAAGTGTATTGAATGTCTTTATTATTATTTAATTAGCAAGGAGGGAAAAATCTAGATGTGACCCACAAAATTTGGTCTTGTAATTGGCTGCTTTTTTTAGCAAATTGCATTTTTCACGTGCAATTTTAGTACTCAATTTGATGTTTTTTAACACTTTTGGTTGTTGTCGCAAGTAAAATGATTATATTTCATTGTTAACTGTTAAGTCAAGAGTAGATTACAAATTTGGTCCTTGTGCTTTATTCAAAATCGCAACTTTGCTCCAATTTTTGAAATCTTTCCTTAAGTTTGCATTTTGTTGTGGATTTAGTCCTTCTGACAACAAAATGTAAATTACGTAACAAACTTGGGATTTTGAGTAACATTAAGGGACCATGTGAAAATATGGCTGAACTTTAGGGTTTCCTCCGAGGTTTAGGAGGAAGATGAAGAAAAAGACAAGGGTATATTGGTCAATTTCATAAAGTTACCAGCTGGGTTGTTAACTTAAATGATCCGAGGTTCAAAAGCACTGACTGAAATTATAATACTGATTTTGGACCTAAAGAAAAAAAACAGCTAAGCACAGGGACCAAATTTGTAATTTATTTATTTATTTTTTTTTTTTGGCATAACACAATAACATTCTAGTAACGTCGTTATGGTGTTTGGGTTTTTGAGAGAATACATACCATAACGGAGCATAATCCAAGGACAAGTCAAGAAACGGGTAAGGCCAACTGGAAAGAAAAAGAAAAAAAATGATATATAATAGACACGATAATTGTATCAAAATTACACGTAGGATAAGGAGAGAGAGAGAGAATGACATACAACGTATTGACAAAGGCATGGACAACCCATTGAAAGATTACATAAAAGGCGGTGAGGAAGATAAAGTATGAAATTCTGAACCACGGGAATCGCTGAAATAACGGTTTTCGTAGATTTAAAAAGAATGAATAAAAAGACGTTATTTAAAATAAATTAAATATAAGAAGAAAAGCAAATAAAAGTATAGAAAATTACCAAGCTATTTATGGCTGTGTCTCCAAGGAGGCAAACAAGATTAAGTGAATGTGCAAGAACTGTCACCTGGCATAACAACAACAAAAAAAAAAAAAAAAAAAAAAAAATTCAGATAATAAACATAATACCCAAACCAGGATGGTTAATTGAATTTGTTTGTTATAACATTCTACTTTCATTTGTTCCTATTATAGCATTGTACTTTGAAACATCAGCCCAATTATAGCAATATCATCCAAATGCAAAGCAATTTTCACTGTTATATACGGGTAGATTTTACGAAGTAAAACTAGTCCTAATAAGAAAGAAATTAGAAGTAAAATGCTATAATTGAGTATTTACAAAAATTGAAAGTACAATGTTGTAAATTGTAATATAAAGAAATGAATGTTGAATGCTATAGTAAACAAATAAGTGAAAGTACTTGCTGTTTCTTGCATTTAGCCCTAATAATAATGGGCAACTAGGTATATTTGACTTGGAAAATTTTAGAATATTTTTTCTTTTTTCAATTTTCCTGGAACGTTAAAACGGAAGTATTGCAGTTCTTATGGGGCAAAGAAATTATTACTTTTTCAAGGTAATATGGTAAAAACACCAAACGACAAAAATGTTTGGTAACACTAATATTTTAAGTATTTTTTATTTTGTAATGTAAATGGTGTTGACAAAATTTTACAAAAATAAGAAGGAAAATAAAAATGATTGAAATTGTCACATAGCTTTATCAAAAAAAATATTTACAACCTATTAAGTGTTTACAAAAATTGAAAACAGATTTTGGTTCTTGTAGAAAACTATTCTTCTATCCACTTTACAATTTTATAAACATAAATGAGAAACCAAAAACGGAAGTGCTGCGAAATAATTATCATTTAAAAATTAAGCAAAATAATAAATTGAGATGGTAAGAGAATTGTAATTTGTAAGTACTCACAAAATTCATTGGATAATTCACGAGGCTAAGAAATGGGACGATCACCACCCAATAAACAAAATCTGTTAGCATCACTGCCCCTGCAGTCATCTGTGTGCCACAAACAAGTAAATATCAAAAGAGGCTAAATGTAAGAAATAGCAACGTACTTTTATATCTGTGTCTTATAGCATCTTAGTTTTATTTCTTTCTATTAGAGCACTCTAGTTTCAATAATTTTTTAATTAAGGCATTGTAATTTGAAAATCGTACCCAATCATACCATTCTACTTTCAAACTTTTTCTTTTAAGACATTATAAAGTGAAACATCTACACATTTATAGCAGCGAAAGTTTCTTTAATGGCATTTCTATAATTGTGCAGATTTTTTAAAGTACAATGTTGTAATAGGAATAAATGAAAGTAGGATGCTATAATTGTGAATCTAGATCTATAACTTGGATTCCAGAACATTTAAGAAAACAAAGGAAAAAACACATGTTTTATTTTTTTAGAGAAAATCAAAACTTGTAAATTGTTGATGTACCTGGAAAAGAATTTGAAATACATATCCCCAAAATTCAGCAGTTAGCAAGAAACAACTTCCTCCCTGATGAGTTGATGCACTTTCCAAATCTTGATTATTGAGAGGCACATAAATTGCTTGTTGTGCATCAACATCTGAGTTAGAAGCAGTAAGCCTCTTGTGTTGCTGAAACAATCCGTATGCTGAAAACACTGATCCAAACTGCAAAAAAACTTGAGGACATTTGTAAGAACAAATAGGTTAAAAGTTCATGCAATGGCTATGAGCTTTATGTAATTTGGAGTTAAAAAATGGATTTCTTTTTTCAATGTGAATCGGTCTATATGATATAACTACAAAAAGAAAGAACTTAGGGAGGAAAATTTATACCGCAAAATAGATGATAACCAGTGTATAAGTCCACCTATTCAGAAGACAAAAATAGTCAGAAACTTGCAGGATAGGAATACTAAATACTTTATACTCCAATGCAAACAATAAATTTTATTTTCTATTGTAGCATTTTACTTTAAAAAATCTATCCACTTATGGTAGTGACAGTATCATCCAAATACAAAGCGATTTTCACTCCTATAATTGGATAGATGTTTTAAAGTATAAAGTCCTAATATGAAGAAAAAAAACTGGAAGTATAATGCTATATTTAGGTATATTTTTCGAAGTGCAATGTATTAACAAGAAAAGAAACCGGAAGTACAATATTGTAGTAGAAAGAAATGAAAATAGGATGTTATAGTACAGAAATAATTGGAAGTACATCGTTGTTTCATTGCTATAATTGGATAGATATTTTAAACTATAATGTGCTGATATGAAAAAAAAAACTTGAAAGTAGAATGCTACACTTAGGTAGATTTTTAAAGTACAATGTATTAACAAGAAAAAAAACTGGAAGTACCAATGTTCTAATAGAAAGAAATGAAAATAGAATGTTATAAAACAGAAATAAATGCAAGTATGTAGTTATTTCTTGCATTATACATTGTATACATATATACATGTGTGTGTGTGTGTGTATAGGTAGTGAATACCAAAGAGATAATGACTTACTGAGTATAATAGTAAAATAATTCCATCCCTTCTGCAACAACATCAGCAGTGCAAGCAGTTAAAAGCAAACAAAATGCAATGATTCTGAAAGCCAGTAACCAGGCAGGGTGTATTTCCTTCACACATGGCATCCATGCTTCACATTCATACAAAGACCAAGCCTGTTTTTGCTGGTTTGCCTCTTTGTAAGGATTTGAATAACGTGACCCTTCATACGTGCATACCAGATATATTGCTAAACTTATGGAACCGAATACAATTATTGCACATAAAAAGAACCTCCAGTTCATCCAGTAATCCAGGCTAGTAGTATCAATTTCAAAAGGAAGATCCATCCTGTAAAATGCACATGAAGAAGCTACGTAAAGTTCATATAAAATGTTTAAGAACCTACGAAGTACGAACAGTCTTGCATACAAACACATCAGATGGCAAGGAGTTTGTACATGTGTCTCACCTCCTGATATGATTGTATATGTAACCCTATAAAAAATCGGGAGATGGATTCAAGAGGTGTTTGGATTTGCTTTCTGAAAGTGATATTACAGCTTGAAGAATCATAATCATAATCAGAATCAGAATTAGAATCTAGTAAGTTGATTAAGCAAGGAATCAAGAGTTTTAAGTAAAAGCGATTTTGATTCTCGTTTCTGATTCTTTTAGGGTCAATATGGCCATATGTGGAGTTTCAGGTAAGATATTATCACCTATCGCAAGCTTTAATTAATTGGTTTGGTTATCTTCTGATGCTTTGAGTTACACTTATCATTTTCAAATCGAGTCTAGTATGATTTGAAAGTAGTCAAACACTTTCCAATTTAACCAGATTTCCGAAAGAGTATCATGCTACTTAAAAATCCAATTCCGAGATTGACTAATTACGAAACAGAAATCTAACGGCTGATCATATAATCCGAGTCAAATAAAAAGAAACACACAAAAAGCGAGACCATAGTTGCATCAATTGGTTTTCGGAGATTCGTTTAAACCTAAAACAAACACAGCTGAAATCATACATTCAAACCAGTGGCGAACTCTGATAGAATTTAAAACAAACAGACAAACGGTAGTTTCTGCACGACAGGAAGAATGAACCAGGATATATACGCAATCCGGTAGAAGTCAATGTCAACACTAAAATGCCAGAGGAGCACTCGAATAAAAATCAAAACAAACAGAGGAACGGCACTTTCTACGAGCTATGAATGAATATATGTATGCGATCCAGCTGAAATCTTAAATCAAAACCAGTGGAGAACTCAAAAGGAAATCAAAAACAACCAAATGAACGCCACTTTCTACGAGCTATGAAATATGGATCAACATACATATAGACAAATGCTCTGAAACCGTTCGTAAAAAATCAGAGGAAAAATCGCATTGAAATCAAAACAAACTAGTGAATGGCAGTTTCTACGATAATCAATCAAGATGTATACATGAAATGATTTGCCATTTCAGAAGTAGCTGTGAACATGTGAATAGAAAACTTGCCTTTTCCGGTGCTAACGACGGAGAAGATCCAAGATGTGTTAACGTGGGAAATGTTATGCGGAATCTGAATGGCGTCTCATGATTCTTTCTTAAGGACAATAGGAAATCTCGAGGATTCCGTAGTCAATGAGTGGACTGTGGCCACAGTGACACAGTCCATTTGGATGCAAGGATTCAGGCCATACACTCACACGACTGGCCCGCCTAGCCTTTTTGTGAAAAGTTATCCCGTATATTTATTCTATTAAAAGATTGATTTTATAAAATAACATTTAATAATATTTTATTTTGTTTATTAGGTTAAATATCTTTTAATTATATACTATAGAATAATATTTTTTGTATTTCTTTCAATTGGGAAACCAATATTTTATCCAACAAGGTAAAATTTATTATTTTGTATCCATGTAACGTTGGTAAGGATCTTATTATGAACAAATTTTGTCGTGTTAATTGTCATAGAGGATGATATACCGTTTATTAAGTTGAAATCCATTATATAACTGAAAATCGAAGAAACATTTATTGACCTATTATTAAACAATGAATGACCTCAAATTAGACCATTAGATGTCATTAGCTGCAAGTGAAGCCCAGCCTAGCTGGGTGGATGCACCCGGGTTATATACCCATGTGGTGGGAGGTCTGGAGTTCGACTCCGACTAACCTCATGTGGGGGATTTTCCTGGAAGGCGAATTAGGTGGAGGGGAAAGACCTTTGCGCCTTAGGTAATCGCCAACCGCCCTGGGTTGCGGGGCTGATTACCCTCAGGTGAAACCATATCTATTCGCTGGTTCCAAAAAAAAAGATGTCATTAGCTATTTATAAACTATATTTTTAAAATCAATCTTTAAAAATTTATATTATAAAACTACAATAATAAAAGAAAATCGATTATTTTTTTTATGTGAAAAGCTGTCTCACCCCAATAGGCAAAACGGAAAAGGAGGAGTTGCCACTTACAATATATATGTATGCTATTAAATGTTAGATTTCACGAATATATTTTAAAATACAATTTGACTAAAAATATTGTTTTTACCAGCTAAATTTGCTGTTTGCTTCATATTTAAGTATATTTCCGGTTTATGATTTATAAATTCAAAAATAATATATTAGGATCCATTATTTTATTTTGTTAGCATTTTAGGGCTTTTATCTTTATGTATTGCTTTATCACTCAACAGTTAAGGTACATGTGAGACTTAAATAATTGTTTTAGATATATGCCTAAAAGTGATAATCTCAATACTAATTACAGCTTGAAACTTGCCTTAAAATATGCATTCACTTAATGCAATTTGCCCAAAAATACTCAAATGGGTAACCTCGCTTTAGTGTATATGGTTTGAGATGTTGATTTTAATAATCTTTAACATAGAATATTACAAGGTGGTTTTATCGATTGCAAACGTGAATAATTAATTTTACAGTATTTAGCAATATTTTGATTCTAATATTTTTACGTTTATGGTTAAAACAAGAAGACTCGGAATAAGTTTGGAAGTTGCGCAGCAATTTGGAGCAAGTATAATATTATCTCGTAGCATTATAATGGTTCACTACAACTTATTTATTGTACTACTTAATAAAAAAACTATTTTTAAAAGTTTTGTTCAAACTTTTTCCGAAAGTTGTTCTAAACAATTAAACATTTATTATTATCTGTTATTATTATTATTTTATCAATTATATAGTTAAAAATAATAATAAAACGATAAAAGTATTATAATAATATACTTGTATATTTAATAAATTAGATTACTTAGGAAAAAATATTGATGTTAAAGATACAATATCATTAAGGATGATAAATTAGAGGTTTAGAGGGTTGATGTAATAAGTGAACGATGAATATTAAAAGAGATTTTATATATTCCAATTGTATTGTGGTTGATGAGATAGTAATTAGTTCACATAATCATAAATCTTGATATGTTTTGTTGAAGTTAATTATTCATTGTTGAGATTCAACATCGTGATAATACAAACGTATTTCCAAACACTCTCAATACTACTAATGATTTAGCGGTCCCAAGTGGCTCTCTTGAAGGTTCTAAAATTTCTTTGATTCATGAAAGAATGTTTTACATGGATATCATGTATTAGTTGGTTGAAATATCTTGGATATCATGGTTTTTGTGTGAAAATGATGCAACCATTAAAGAATTGAAATACTTTTGGTTTTTGAAAAGTATGCATAGTCAAGTGTACATAACATATTTGTTAAAGAATGATGTTCTTTGAATTTTGGTTTTGGCGGGATGACATAACCACGTCAAGGACCAATTTGCCTAGGATCAATTCCCCTGGTGAGAATATGTTCCTTTTCTCTTACAGATCACTCTAAGTCAGTCTATTTTTATCCTTATGTCAACAACCAACTTGTCTTAGCCGTTATTTTGTACATTGGAAACCACACCAAGTTAGAAACTATGCTAGGGTTTTCATATTGTTTTTCATTTTTTTGTGTAAATTAGAGGCACATCATTTTTGTATAAATTAGTAGGGATGAGAATCAGTCCGGACCCGGACCGAACCGGACCGAGAACCGAAGAATCGGGAAACCGAACCGAATACCCCGGTTCCGGTTCCTACTGGTTCGGTTCCGGTCCAGTTTCGGTTATACAAGTAGTGTGATATCAAGAAATGTGTTTGGTTCCGGACCGAGAACCGAAGAACCGAGAACCGATTTTGTGGGAAATGGAGAACCGAGAACCGAACCGAATACACGGTTCCAGTTCCTGGTCCGGTCCGGTTCTCCGGGTCAAAAGCTCATCCCTATATATTAGAGGCACATCAGGGGGTTTAGATCATCTAAATGCACAACGACTTTGAGAGCATTATAGAGTGTTAGTTTGATATATTTAGTATTTTCTTCCTTTAAAGCAATATTTTTACTTTTCTGTTTAAGTGATTGATAACACATTTGTAATCATCTTACGCTCACATTTGGGTACTTATACTAGATTTATGAGTGTATATGGAAGGTCATCCTGAAGGCTGTTTTAATGAAATTACATCATCGCAATATGTTGCTATTTGGTTTAGTGTTTCATTTGGATTCTTATTGGAATAAAGATATCGTCGGCTTCTCATGTTGATGTATACTATCAGATTGATAATGAAACCATGTAAATCTCTAACATGTGTAATTAGTATTTAATTTGTTTGTTTGGTTTGTTTAGTTATATTTATTTGAAGCTTGTTGTTTTGGTAAAAAAATATGCTTAAACCAAATTAGTTAGGGTAAAGCCCTTAATCCAGTTAAGGATCTCCGGATAAAATCTCGGGAACTAGAAATATCCGGTTGCCTTGTTGATTTTATTAATCGGAAAGTAGTTACAAGTGTTTTATAATGAGAACTTAAAGAAAGTAAGAAAAATGGTTGATTGTGCTCGTTGTTGTGTGTTATTACAGTGTTTTTCGTGTAAAAATAGAGAGAAAATGAGAATCAGAAGTGAAGTGGTCGTCCCCCTTTGCTTCTGAGTACACCAGCCTATATATACTTGGATCAGCTAACTAACTTCCGGAAATCAGGATCTTCAGATCCGGGATCCTTGTTGATTCAGCAATCTAATTTGTTGAACAGACTTGACCAGAACTACCTCTCCGTATTTCTTGGTCTTATCCCGACTTGACTGGGTCGTTGTTGACTCATTCCTGACCTGAGTCGTAAAAGTAGCTAAACAAGCAACAAAATACAATGGTTAGCTTTGATCAGGATGTTGATCAGGATCCTGGCCAAGATCTTACTTAGGATCCTGACAAGGATCTTAGTGAAAATTTTCACCCTTAACATATATATATATATATATATATATATATATATATATATATATATATATATATATATATATATATATATATATATATATATATATATATATATATATATATATATATATATATATATATAAAACTCTTATAATAGAGGTCATTCATGAATGTGGATCAAGATAACTCAAATACTTTCACCATATTCATTTGAAACCCCCAAGACTTTTCAACTTATACTATTTAATGTTTTTGTTAATTGATATGTTGTGTCTATATAAGAACACTATTTACACACTTGGTTACTCAAACATTCTTTTATTCTTTTTCAAGCATGTTAGATCCATGACATGTGTATAATATGAGTGATAACATTTCAAGAACTAGAATTTGCCGAAGCTATCAACTTCTTATTGTTGCCCACATGTTCATGTGGAGGATCCCATTATAGATCTCGCAAATAATCAAACTCGATGACAATCATTTGATTTTGTATTAAACATGCATAAAGATTCATCGGTTAGGTTGCATGGCGTTTGGAAGGAAATTGGAGAAAGAAATCAAACGAGCTCTAGGAGGATTCCGCGTTTATATCTATGATAAAATTGAAGCGAGTGGTTTAACTTCATTCTTTGTACATCTTTATTATTTTTTACTTTCTTTAATTTCAAGAAAATTTGTATGGCTTGGAGCATATATATTTATGTTTTGAATATTGATAAGTCTCACTTCATGTTTTTATTATACAATAATAACTTAGTAGGATTTTGTATTTCGTATTTTTTTTAAACAAACATATTACAATACACTCAACGTTTTTATTTTATGGAGTAGCAATACAAACAAAATATTCATGTTGAAATGTTGTATTGTGTAATAAATAGTAATAGCAAAACAAATTAATAACCATTTGTTTATCATATTTTTATGTGTATTTTCATTGAAAATTTGTAGTTTCAATTTGATGTGAATAGTATATAGTAATTACAAAACAAAATAATAAGTTGAGGTAATGATAAAAAAGAAATGAATGATAAAAACAGTTGAGGAAATGTATAAAAGGTTGTTGATTTATTAAAACAATAAGTTGTGTTGCAAATTCCAAAAATTAAAGATATCATATAATTGATTTTATTGTCATACAAAATTCCAATGTAATATAATGTTAGAATTAGATTATCATATTATTTATATAGTTGTCTAATTACAATTTGAATATTTTACTCATACTTAATTAAGTCATAAATCTTCATCAACTATCATAACTAAGAAAGCCTCTTGAGTTGCATTATTTAATTATAAATAATCATTAGTTAGAATTTGAAGAGTTTTAGTAATATTACCAATACAAACATAAATAATCAGATTTGATATAATAACACATAGTCGTATATAATTGATTTTATGTAAATAATATAAACAATATTAGTTGATCATAATTAAGTCTTTAACAGTGGGTTTTGAGGTTTTTGACGTAATATTTTAACAATATGCTTATTATAAAAAATATTATATTTATAAAATGGCTGATTTATTAGAAATAAATTGTACTACAAAATTCAAAAAGAAAAAATATCATATTATTATTTTTATTTAATTAAGAAACAGTCACACACACACACACACACACACATATATATATATATATATATATATATATATATATATATATATATATATATATATATATGTGTGTGTGTGTGTGTATGTGTGTGTATGTATATGTATGTATGTGTGTGTATATATATATATATATATATATATATATATATATATATATATATATATACATACATACATACATACATACATACATATATGTATGTATGTATGTATGTATGAACAAATAATTTCTTATGGTTGATAGTGTTTTATTTTTACAATAAAACACTATCATTTAAAGACTGTTTTATCACATAAATATGCTCAGAGGCACGCAAAAACTATATTTTTGTGCAAAATAAAAGAATCCAAAAACCGCCTTAAAACATGCAAAATGCTTCTTCATAACAGATATGGTTCAGACAGACCCGTCTAAACCTACCTCATCTGTTAAAACCAAACAATCACATTTTATAAGAATGCATGTTTTCACAACAAATAGGCAAAAGCTCACATTCCAACGGCAGCTCCTGATGCACACCACAGACTCCCAACAGTCTGGCGGTGATAATAGATCTACTGTCGGGTCAATACTAACCCATGCCAGCCATTTGTTTTCACACAGAAAACATCTCACAAATCACGGGGAAATCCTATTAAGATATCATTAATTCTCTCAATAGGATTATGATTAATTTGTCTACACTCCCCAGACATCCTCACAAAAATTGCAAGCTAAACGAGAGAATATCTCATTTTTCATACACTGCACATCATAGCCCACTGCTGTGTTGCAGATGCAAATCTGCCAGAACTATGGTTTTCACCATAGGAAATCCTGATAAGCTCAATATCAAAACAGGCTTATATTAACAGGTGGCTGAACATGAATTACGATTCATGTTTAATCAATTATTTGTCTTTGTCTAACAATTAGGTAGATTAGGCACAAACAATGGTATAGCAATATTATGTTTTATCTAGATGATAATAACGTTACAACTTCTTAGCATATTAAGTGGGCACAAAGTATATTAATTGATTATCCGTCTTAGCTCGTTATTTAGGTGAGATAGGCACGAATAATATATTGGTAATACTATGTCTTGAGAATATGATAGTAAGTAGAAGTAAACACAAATGATTCACTAGTTGTATTCAAAGAAATAAGAGTTTAAGGATTACAATAGTAAAACACTTGTCGGAATCAAAGTAAAAACATGCTATACTAAAAGTTGATAACTAAACCGGAAGTAATTCTTTCTTTAATCTCAAGTTACAATCTCAATATTTTTACCATCACCGTAAAATTTACTTTACAACTCATTAAAAGTTAACCACTAAATCCTTGGACTCGACCCCGCTTGCCCTATCTACATAGTAAAAAGTGGGTTATAAATTGTTTTTGACGCGTGTGACGATAGCGTTGTCAAAATGGCTCACATGTAACCCTAGAAAGATCTATGTTTTCTTCTATGAAGATAATAAACTAAAAACCTAAGGCCAACAATTGTTTCTAAAGATCAAATGAAGAATAACCAACCTTTTGATCTTGTTCTTGAAGCTAGCAGCAAAGAGATCCTGCCTCAAATGAAGTCACACCCAAGCAATGGAGAAGACAATCCAGCAGAGTAATATTGGTTCAAGTTTGGCGCAGAAAAGGAGGTACCAGGTGCCTCCTTTTATAGCCTCCAAGGGTTACAGCAGAAACCCTAAGGAGCCTCCTTAGTGGGCAAGCCTGTTGACCACTTGGACCAGACCTCTTAAACCCTGATTAGGGTTTCGCCACCTATGGAGAAGCCTCCATAGTTGGCGCCACTTTTGGTCCCTGTCCACTGGTCAGTCAGTATTCAACTATTGAATAATTACATAACCAGTCCCTGCACCTTTAATTAATTAATTTAATCACTGAATTAAATCCAATTAATTGTAGATTAAATCTTAATTAATTATTATAGTTTCTAATTAATATATTATCACTTAAATATATTAATAAACAATTTAATTAATTCTATTGATTTATTAACCAATTAATAAATCAACCTTTTACTCTACTGAACTCTATCCTAACCTCCAGCTATGAGGGCAACCCAAATGGACTTTGCTTCAATTAACAAGATAAATATAAATATAAAGTCATGGCTTAGACACCTAATCCAACATTTTTTTCTTCAAAAATGTTATATTCAATAAAAAGTTGCATATTTTCAATTAATATTTTTTAACAAAATATAAATGCAAATACACCAGAAAACCCAATAAAATCACTATAATATATAGAAAATCAGTAAATGTCTTATTTCCTATTTAATTTCTATAAGCTAAAAAATATGTTTCACTTAAAACGTTATATTCAATGCAAAACTGCATATTTTTCAATTAAACTCTTTTATAAAACTGTAATACAAATATACGAAAAAACATAATAGAAATTTGCAAAAATATATAAAAGAATTCATAAAACTACTAAATAAGTTTGTGTATTATTTATTATCTATAAATTATAAAAAAAGTTTAGAATACGAGTAACACTTAGAATTTCAAACTCAACCCTCATACTTCTATTTATAATCACAATAATATAATACATAAGAGCTTCTATAACAAGAAACTAAAATCATCGTATTTCACAAACGTCTTATTAAACTAAAGAAAATAACAAAATATATATTAGAGTTCAAACAATTTTGTTGTTCATGTTTTAAGGGGAATAATTATGTTCGATTTTCGCGAGGAGATAAATACGAGTCATGCCTACCTTTTGAAGAAGAAGAAAAATATTTTGTTTATACATGACTAAACTTAATTCAAATATTTAATTTTATTCAATTAACATAAGTGTAAACGAAGTATCATAACTTAAAACCTCTTGAGTTGTAGTCGTTTTAAAATAAATAACATTGGTTGGAAGTTAGAGAATTTTGATGCTAAAGTGAACTTTTAATGTAATTAACCGAATTTTATTAAATATGTTGTTTAGTAACATTAATAAATTTTCACTAATTAAATTGATTAAACCAGTGATTTTTTCATCAAAAAACATTAGAACATTATTTTATAAGTTATTTCATACTAAATATATGTACCAGAAAAATGTTATTTTAGTTAGGTTCAATGCAAATTACATATTTTAAATAAAAACTATAAAATATTATAAATATACAAAAGATTTCTTAATATTCCATTTTAGTAATAGTCGATATGTTAAAATTTTAGTTAAATAATAATTTTATCAAATGGTATATAATTACGTCTATATAAAAATATAAATAAATGGTTAACAATTATATTGATAGCTAACCTTCAACAAGATTACAAAAACTTAAAAAATATAACCATCACCCTGATGGCCTAGTGGATAAGGCTTAGGACTCTTTCTCTTCCCCCATAAAGAGATTCCAAGTTCTAATCCCACTCCCTCCTTTTCTCCATAGGGAGTGTTAGGTTTCAATCAGGGGATGGCCACTGGCCACCTCTCTACCCCCGTAGGTGATTGACCTGGACCACCCTGCTGCCAGGTGTGCGTGGGCCCCGAGGTTGCTTCATCAGGGTCATCCAAAGGATGGGTCGGGTGGGGTCCTCGGTTACCCAAAAAAAAAAAAACTTAAAAAATATATGATTTTTTATATTTTTATTTTTGTATTTCATCAAATTATGTTTCAGTAAGTCAGTTCAATATTTAAGTGAAAAAATAACATAATTTATTCATACACAACGCGTAGATACTCGCCTAGTATATATATATATATATATATATATATATATATATATATATATATATATATATATATATATATATATATATATATATATAACAAAGTCAAATCATAGATACAAACCCAAATTTCATGGCACTTGACCTAACCATCCTCCAATAACTATATACCTCTACATCAATATCTTATCCATTAAAGATGCTTTTTAGCCGAGACCTAGAAACATGGAAATCGATTTATATTACATTGTCACATCCGTATTGATACTATAAGATTTATTAATATTTTTTCCGTATAATACTTTAATCAATAAAATATTTACTTTGATCCATTAAAATATTTACTTTGATCAATAAAATAACGTATTTATTTCAAATAATTAATATTGGTAACAGGGATTGATTTATCCCGTGTGTTGCATGAGGTGGATATCTACATATAATTATATTATTAAATGATGACTAAATATAAAGATAAGATCAATGTACTTAATTTAAGATCAAATCAAGATTCGCAGCAAATATGGCATTTAAATTCCTCGTTTTCCACATTTTTTGTAAAAAAATGCATAACGATAAGTTTGCATTAAATTTCATGATTCTTTTACTTGTGGTCTTTGATCATGAAAGTCTTTGGACTAACGGTATCAAGATGTTGGAAATATTTGTCCCTTCTTAAGTGGTTGATGGTTTAGGAGTAGGTTTATAGAGTGTGTGTATTTGTTGTTTAAAAAATAATTTATAATTATAAGAGTAAATTACAGATTTTGTACCTATGGTATCTCCAAGGTTGCATTTTTTGTCCAAGTATTTAAAAGTTGATATGTAATGTTCCTGTGGTTTCCAAAACAAATATCGGTGGTCCTTGTTTCAGGTGAAATGACCTTATTATCCATTCTAATTTCTTTAATTGTTTTCTTTTTAACTATATATATTTTTAATAAATAATTAATTAAAAAAATAAAACTCACCAACCCCATGTCTCTCTATCCCTTCTCTTTCTCTATCTATCTCTCTTTCTCTCTCGTTAGGCTATTCTATATCCTCCGGTGTTGTTTTGGTAAAAAAAATGTGCTTAAACCAAATTAGTAGTGTTGTGGTGTTAGCCTTAGGATCCTTAAGAGGATCTTGAAGTGTTGACACATGAATCTTACGAGGAAATTCCTTGATCCAGTTAAGGATCTCTGGCATAAAACCTCGGGAACCGGTAATACCATGGTGCCTTGTTTATTTTATTGATCAAAAAGTGATTACAAGTGTTTTACAATGAGAGTTTAGAGAAAACTAAGAAAATAGCAGAGTGTGCTCGTCGAAATGTGTTTTTATAGTGTCTATCGTGTAGAAAATAGAGAAAAATGAGCATCGAATGCGAAATGGTCGCCCCCTTGCGTCTGAGTACACCAGCTATTTATATCAGCTAATTGACTTCCGAAAATCTCGGCAAGATCTTCGGATCAGCTAACTACCATATTTGATATGAACCACAAAGGTTCCTACAATATATCGGGTGATTAAACCCAATCACTCGGCCACAAAAGGCCTATATGAAACATTAATCACCCAAATCCTCCCTCGACCACTATGACCTGCATGAACTGTACAATAAATGTTCCTCGACATCTCTCTCACAAAGATCACATTATAGGGCCACTCTAGCCGTAAAGGCCCAATATCATGACTGCAAGGTACTCGTTATGCAGTCATACAACTACCCTCGACAATTCTAACCACATATATATCTACGCTCTAGCACATGATCACAAGATACCCGCTGTGTGATCATCCATCTTATACACTCACTATTTCTCAGGAATCTCTACACTTGTTAAACAGTAAGCACAATACACACATACAACATGGTTGCTAAGAACTCGCTAAGTAAACCATTAACCTTCCAGGTATGCTTAATCGCAAGGCACTCATTATGCGATATATATAAGCCTTATCTCAAGTAGACACGCTATTCTCATCTTGATGTTGGCTATTGTACCTTACCACCACAATTCTGTACCACACGTTATTCACAAGGAACCCTTTACACAACTACCCAATTTACACACACTCTAACACATAATGTATCTCTATACACATATGATCAACAATCAAACACATACTATGACAACTGTCAAACTAAGCCAACAAAAGTCCACTCAAGTCAGTCAAAACGTACGTTAAATCAATATGTGAAATGTAAACTTCATAATCTCTACGTTGTATAATATAATAGTATGTACGCTAATTCAAAACAATTATACGAACAAACGCTATTAAGATAAATATATTTTTTTAAAAAATTAAATAAAATTATTTTTTCACATCGTGAATAGTGAACAGTGAATAGTGAACAGTGAATAGTGACAGTGAATAGTATCCGAATAGTGAATAGTGAACGGTAAAAATGTAAAACTCTTCGGAATATTACAAATTTTATATCAAAACGTAGATAAAATTACGACGGTTCCAAATATGTAATCATATTTTTACCAAATGTTATATATATAAAGTTATTATAGAAAAACATATAATTTAACTTGAAAGCGACGTTTGATTATATATATATATATATATATATATATATATATATATATATATATATATATATATATATTCAATCAGTCAAACGAAACCTTCCGTGACTCAAAGATCAATTATTATTATTATTATAATATATATAGCGGGTCCCACTCCATTATTATCCAATTTTACATATTTTACCCTAAAGAATTCATATTTTCATTTATACGTATTCAATACGTATTGTTAAGTTTACCAACAATATTATATCAGTTTATAAAACACAAAATATACCATTAAAACGGTATCGTCGATACGAACAAACTGACATAAAAATTTCATATTATGTGTATCAGTTTTATAATTAATATTTTCTTTTTCTTTAAAAAGAAATTATATTTACATTTAAACCCTATACTCTTATTAAAACTACAACTAATACCCTTTTGGAAATTCGTTAGATATTTTTAGTTAAAAAGTTGATATTATTAAACTACGATTTTTGTAGATTACATTTTTATAAACAAAAATTATTTATCTTATATAAAAGCTATTAAATCTATTTAAAGAGTGTTTAAGGGTATGTTTTGTCATAAACAAATTCTAAAAGCTATAATTATCAAATCAATGTATCTTGAGGGCTGCTATACGAAAATAAACATACTATAGAAGCTCAACTTCTCTCATTTTTCTTCACAAATTCACCAGAGCTTCTAGCTTCTTCTTTCTTTCTCCAATTGTTCTTCTTTTGGCTAAGAGCATCGTCACTTCGCCGCACAAAACGTTGTTGTTTTGTGGTGATATTTCACAGTGCTTCTCAAATACGATCGTTCTTATATCTAAACCGAATTTACGCTTCAAAGGTGAGTTCATACCCCTCTTTTTACATTTATTCAAGTTTTTATGGGGGAGAATACAAGTTATATTATTAAATAATTATTTATACTCATTTGTAACAGTAGTAAACAAAATACAAATTTTGTAAATACCATTATTACAATAAGTCAATTATAATTCCAAAAATAATATTGAATGATCTACTTACGAGGACGATGTCTAGGCCGATCATTTTGGGCTAAGTTGTTGTATTTCCGAAAGGCTTATACGCTGAAAGGGTCCTGCCTCCGCATCCGATCTTCTACCTGGTCGTTCTTTATTTGATAGTCATGAAATATTATTGAAGTTAATAAATGGTATAATCAACTAAATAAATTATTTCACATATATTCGTAAATATATGCTTTTTATGACAGAATACTAAAAATAAACTATTATAGGTATAGTTTGGGGATACAAAGGTTACTATTATATTTTGAACAAAGTCAAATAATTATATAAAAGTATATAATTATTATACATTACAATAGTATCAAGGGAAATATGATAATGGATAAATACAATGGTTTCTCATATACAAATTTTACGTAAATAAGTTTATTAAATACATACATTTTGTGAGATGTGTCTTCACAAGTACTTAGTTAAGTACTTACTATAAGTCCTGAATTTATAACCAGAGTCTCGGTAAGAGAACGTGATAATTGTGTATAGATCTATACGGGATTGACAACCCCGCACCTAAGCTGTTAGCTACAGCTAGACCGGCAGGTCTGGGGTGACAAATGCCATAACATTCCGACGCCTGAAGAACGTCGCAGCAGGCCTACAAGTTACAGTATGGTTATAGGGCGTCTCACATGGAAAAACAATCAACTTTATAATTTGTTTACGTGGAATCATATATTTTAACGGATTTATACTACAAATTACTTTATACATTTTAGTCTTTGGGACTTGGACATTTCATGAGAAGATATTGGATTTTCTCGGTTTACAATACTATCATTTACAAACAAAAAAAAGGATTTTTCTTATACAAAAATCTTATGAACTCACCAACGTAATGTTGACACTTGAAAAATCACTTGTATTCTCAGGTAACAATTAGTCAGGACCGACTATCCTTTTGGGATGAGACGCGAAGATGTCTCCTTTATTTATTTCGTTATCGTACTGTAATCGGGTTTAAACAATACCGTTTGAATAATGTAACTTTCTAATTTCAATGTAAGATGGTTGTTTATTTACTTATGTTTCAATGTATGCAATGGTTATGATACTACGTTTCGTTCCACCCTCAGACGATTCCGCCATCGTGGTTTGAGGGTGTGACACATACATCATGTTACAACCAACATGTTAAGTAGAGTTACTCACCTGGATATGGTAGCTTCACACCGTTCTAGATGGTACAATCGGTAGGTCCAAGTGTCTTCTCTTCACTTTAAGCACTCACACCATACCACATACACCATACATGTGTAAACACCTTGAATTCACATAACTAGTACTCACAACTTGATCATCATGCTTAGGGTTAGGATTAGAACCCTCTTTCATACTCAATTCAAGAATTAGTTCCTATAACCTCCTTAGTTGCAGGTGGGTTACCAACACCACCTGTAACCTAACCTTTCCAAGCTCAATCAACTCCTAATTTAAAGTAAGAACAAGAATTCATACCTCTTTGATGCAAGCAATCATTTCCTTCTTCAAACTCTCAAGCCCTAGACCTCCAATTCGATCTCTTGGTTTACAGAGCATTTTTCTAGGGTTTCTCTCGAGCTTCTTCCTTTTCTTTCCCCCAAAATGAGCTAACCTGACTTTATAAAAAAGTAGGTATGCGACAATTAGTGTCGCGCGTCACTAATCACTTAGCGTCGCTAACCACTTAGGTTAGCGTCGCTAATGGTCAGCTCCATAATTCCTTCAGTTCACCTTGAACTCTGCCCACTCAGCTTGAAACTCAGCTTGAGCTGACCTAACTCACCTTGAGCTCACCTACTTAACTCAAACTTCAAAATAACAACCTACTTTCAAATGGTTTTACTATCTCATGAGTCAAATATTCCCAAAACGCTCTGAATCACACTGCAACTCAACTAATCTTAATTACACAAAGATTAACACATTAACACTTACTAAAAAGTAATACGATGTTACATATACCCATTGTTTTCGGTATCCAAGATGTGTTAATAATCTTATATGGCGACCCTTCTACATCATTTAAAACGGTCCATATTCATATGATTTCAAGCTTTAGATATAAGTGAAAAAAAACACCCCACAATTCTGCAAGATACAACAAAGTAGAAAGAAATTCATTGAACGACAATCATCATGACAATCTTAAAAACCCAACAAGAACAAAATCAATGGTACACAAAAAACAAGCAAGTTACTAGAAGAGGAAACCAATGACCGTCATGGCTATTTTTGACCCATTACAGTTTGAGATTTGATACAAGTTTATTCAACAATCAACTGATGAACCACTGAATCGACTATGTGAAGAGGAGTGCGATGGAGAATTGTTTCGCGTAAGCCTTCAAAATCTAATCGTAATGCCATAAAAAACCGAACCAGCCTCTGTTCTTCCCTTCAAGCAATGTAAGGCTTGAAGGCCTTCAAGTCAGCAGATTCTGTGAGAGCTAATTGATCCCACAAATCAAACATGAAAGCATAGAAATCCTGAATAGTTAGATTGTTCTGTTGGAGGGCTCGAATATCAAATTCTAACTGATATTGTTTTGTAAAATTATGTACAACATATCCAAGTGATCCCAAACTTCCTTTGTTGTGTCATTTTTTGCCAACTGAGTACCAATTGACTGAATTACAGAATTGTTAATCCAAGTGATAATCTTGGAATTATCAGTCCCTCGTAAATCCAATAAAGTCGCATAATTTGCAGCCTTTATATCCGTTCGTTTACCCGTTACGCCTGCAAGAATCCACCATATATTCTTGCCTGCAAGAAATTCTTCATTACATAACTCCAATAGGCATAGTTTTTGCTACCGAGTTGTGTACTAATAGACTGAAGAGATCATCTCTTGGAGTCATATTGCAAATAGACAATGAAACAATAACCCAACACCAATAGTAGATATGAGAAAATAAGAACTATCAAAACCCTTGAAATCGAGCAACCTAGAAACAATAGGTATGAATATAACCCTCAAAATCAAACAACTCAAATCAAACCGAATACATAAGCGAACTAGAAAAGCATACCCAAAATTGTCGAAATCACGGTGCGTTCAATTTGCACAAAGTCAGCATGCCTGCTACAAGTAGCCCCTAACAATCATAAAGAAATGATCGAACAGAGCTCTGATACCATGTGAACTAATAAACTATAGAGACAAAGACCGGTATGGTTTTATTATTGAGATGAAAAGTATGAATACAAAAAAAGAAAAGACAACTATAAATAGGAAAGCTATCTAGGGTTTCCTTAGCTAAAATGCCAACAAATTTCGCTTGGTCACCCAAGATGCCTCTTCATTGGCACTCCTAAGTTATTCGACAGGTTACGGAGGTATTTGGAAGGTTTTCAAGATTTCAGGTAGTATATCTTTATTCTAAGGTGATGGTGCTAGGTCTCGACTCTCGAGGTCCCCTTTGATTGGTTGTGGCTTTCTGTGCTGTCGTTTTTGGTTGGACGTGGCTCTCTTTTCTAGCATTTGTGTTAGGATGGCTTGTTAGCTTACTATCTTTCGTTTGTTTGGGTTCGTATATGTTTTATCATTGGGTTTTGTTAGTGTAGTTTTAATTTTATTAAGGCGTGGTTCTTTCTTTTTTTATCTTGTAATCGTACTCTTGTTCCGGGTCCTTACGGCGATGCCGCCCGTTTTCATTTCGTGGAAGTCCCCAGCAGAGGAAAGGGCTGTAGGTGTTGATGGTTTTTCATTTCAACATATCTGGTTTTGCTATTAAAAAATGCTACTAGAATGCTACAAATTTCATGAACAAATTATTACAAAATCATCTATGATAAAGCTACTAACTAATGTCATGGCCTCCACAATGTTTGCGTTCTTCCATAGCGATCGACATTATCAGTCTCATGTGACCGTCCTGTAACATTTGAATCAGGACACGAAAATAAATAATGAGACAAATGAATGCACAATTGACTTTGAGATAAAAGTAACTCAATATGTATATAATTTGATTATGTTCGTTAGAGATTTATAGACTTACCGTTGATCACATTGCTTGGTAAAATAGAACGTGAGTATGCTTGAAAGAACATCTTATTCTCTTTTAGTAGTCCATCCCACACTGTATTTATATTTCCAATATTAATTAATATGTTACAAATATGCAAATTATTTGTAAGATACATAAACATACTAGCTAATGAGTTAGTAATTAACCTGTCAACGTGACAATTGGATCAATGTTGGCATGCTTTGCGAGCGTCCTCATGCAGTCATCTCGACCCATACGAAAGAGTATGCATCTTTCTATTAAATGATGCACCTGTAACATCAAATACATTAGCCACATGTAAATTAAACTTATTTCTAACCAAATAAATAAATAACGACATATTAAAATAAATCTTTGAAGTATATGGGTGTGAAGATCAAACAAAACATCTGAAAGTGTTCTAAAAGAATGTGAATCGCTCATGTAAAATCCTTTACGTGTATACATCTTTGACCTTTTAATTATAACAGCAAACCCATTCATCTAAATATCAAAAAGCATGTATATATACGTATATATGTATGCATGACTCACCATTTTAATGAAGCCATGAGGTTGACAATGCAAGCATGGGAGCTTATGGCTTTGAATCCTTCTCATATCTTCTTCTCTTTTTATGTGATGTATTTCACACATATTTATATGTATCAAGTAAAATATCTTGTAAGTGTCTCCAAAAGTGCAGTTACGTAGATATTTATTGTGTAGATATTTATATATTCAAGAGTTTTATCCATAGGGATATCTAAGTGAAGGGCCAAAAGAGCATGAGAAATCTTGAGAATCTATTCGTGATAAGTCTCTTCTTCACTTTATTGGGACATTTGACTGAATATTATGATGGGCCAATAATTCATTAGCCCATAGACCATAAAACAAAAGAGACATAAGCGTAAGCCCAGAGTTTTTTCGATACTTGATTGTAACTTGTAAGATCATTGACATAATTGTTTGTGAATACTATACTTATTTCGATTTGTAATAACTTAATTATATTTTTTTTATCAAGAATTTCTCTATATATTTATACTTATATCGACAATAATATAGTTATATGAACATCAGATTATTTGACATGATTGTTTGTGAATACTATACTTAGTTTGATTTGTAATAACTTAATTATATTTTTTTTATCAATACGTACAAATTTCTCTATATATTTATACTTAGATCGACAATAATAACAATGTTATATGAACATCAGATTATTTGACATGATTGTTTGTGAATACTATACTTAGTTTGATTTGTAATAACTTAATTATATTTTTTTATCAATACATACAAATTTCTTTATATATTTATACTTATATCGACAATAATAATGTTATATGAACATCATATTATTTGTCATAAAACATTAAAACGTCAGAGTGTTTTTAGTTATATGCATGAATTGTCAAATTGTCAAAACTATAAGGGTACAATAGTAACTCACCTGAACTTACCCGCTCGAAGAATCACGTCGTCGTAAACCCTAAACCCTGATTTTGAGGAGAGAGGGAAAAAGAAGAACAGTCTTTGTCCTTGCTCCACGACGGCGTTTAATGTCCGGCGCCGGAATCTGATCCAGTTACCTACTGAATACCGGTAAGATGTTTGTTTTACTTGTCAAATTCACAAATATATAACTACAATTAATTTTGTTCGTTTGAAAACGCCATAGATTAGAATTTTCATTTACAAGTATAGATGGATATTGCACAAGTATGAAAGGAAATCCTCCACTCTCTTGGAAAACAGAAGCTAGAAATTGACATTTTACCTTATAAGAAACTGAAGAAAGTTGTTAGACTAGTGGTTACAGAACCAATCTACATTTTCAATACTATGTTTCACATAAATCGAAGTCAGCTCGTTCGTTGTACAGATTTAAGCGATTGCCTTTCTAACAATGATTGATCACATTAGGATTCATCGGGTAATCTGTTTCACAATCGCAAAGGATGTTGCCTACTGATCCTACAAAGAAGCTGTCCTTCAAGCGACACATTACAGATGGAGATTTGGTTATAGTATACGAAAAACACGACAACATGAAGGCTGTAAAAGTATCTGAAAAGTCAGTTCTTGAGAACCGTTTTGGTGTCTTCAAGCATTCAGATTGGATTGGGAAACCATTTGGCTGCAAAGTGTCTAGCCACAAGGGTGGATTTGTCTACTTACTAGCTCCAACTCCAGAACTATGGACTCTAGTTTTAAGCCACAGAACTCAAATCCTTTACATTGCTGACATCAGCTTTGTGATCATGTACTTAGAATTAATCCCTGGTTGTGTGGTTCTTGAATCTGGAACTGGAAGTGGATCATTGACAACTTCATTAGCAAGATCCATTGCTCCTACAGGACATGTCTACACATTTGATTTCCATGAACAAAGAGCTATGGCTGCTAGGTAATATTGTAATAGTAAATAGTAATACCTCTATACATCTTATAATTTCTTGTTGGATTAATCATTAATGATGGTATTTTGTTGCAAAACAGAGAAGATTTTGAGAGAACAGGATTGAGTGATTTGGTGAGTGTGGGAGTGAGAGATATTCAGGGTGAGGGGTTTCCAAAAGATTTAATTGGAAGGGCAGATGCTGTCTTTTTGGATTTACCTCAACCTTGGCTTGCTATTCCTTCTGCTGGACAAATGTTGAAAGAAGATGGAGTTTTGTGTTCATTCTCACCTTGTATTGAACAAGTACAACGTTCTTCTGAAACTCTTGCATCAAATTTCACTGGTATGCTCTTTTGTTCATTTTATAGAAATAAATGAAAGTACGTTGTTGTTTTTTGCATGTAACGCTAATATAAATGTTGGATGTTTAGATATAAGGACATTTGAGGTGCTACTACGAACATATGAAGTCCGAGAAGCAAAAATGGAACAATGTCAAACCGAAGAAGGGACTCCCGGGGCCCGCCCAAATAAAAGAAAGCAGCGTGTAAGTGAAGCAAGTCATTGGGAACAAGACAAATCTGATTCACATATGGTGATGGCAAGACCATCTGGTGAGGCAAAAGGCCACACGGGCTATTTAACTTTTGCTAGACTTAAATGTGTTGCATGATGAGACATTTCAATCTGAATAAGACTGGCTGACTGATTTAATAGATGAATATCTCTTTGACTTTTGTTCCTTAAAGAAAATGAAGTTATTTTGTGGTAGAACGAAGCATGTAATGGCACTCGTTTATCGCGTTGTAGGACTTGTAGAGGTGACAAAAATTGAACTTCAAACACAATCTAAGTTATAGCGGTCACAAATGATTTGAAATAGCGTTTTTTGCGGTGCAATTGCGGTTTTTATTATAATCATAGAAGAAAACTTAACATATAATATATGTATGAAAGAGTTCAAATGAGAACCACAAAATGATCGTTAAATATTAGTGTATTGTATGCTATTGAATATGTTAATTCTCGTATGAATGATGAATAACAACACATACAACAATTGTCATGTTTAATTCTAAAGTGAATAATCATTGTGTGTAATTATTAAAATATCTTACGATTTCTCGTCATAAACTATGAATGATGAATATTAATGTTTGTTATGTTTACATTTTCATGTGAATGAACATCATGTATAATGAAGTTACAATATCTTACGATTTTCTCGTTGTATGACATGGCTATTCTCTTGTGAATGACAAATATAAACGTGTTGTATTGAACATTGATTATTCACATGTGAATGAAAACTGAACGACATGCATTCAACTATGATTGGATCGAACTTATAACATAATTTTTGTCTTAAAAATATAACAATATTGGTCGCTAATGGTAGACTAAGAAAATATGAATGTGATGTCTTTTGTTTTTGTTTTAATTATAAAATTAATGAAAGGGAAAAAGATAAGTGTTTAACATAGATTAAGAAACATTTAATTTAGGTAGTGACCAAATAGCAAAACATAAGTATTATTTTAGGGTATCACTATGCATAAACCTTATATACATCTTACATAAAAGTCAAACTATTTTTAACCAATCATATTTACTTTTTCAAGTAAACAATGCATTTTCAACAAATCAAAAGAATTTGACTTTGAATAAATGTGTATATTAAGTAAAAATAGAGTGTTTATTTTGATGATTCCCATTATTTTATTCCAAATGACTCAAAATTTATTTTATTTTAAATGATTCAAAAGTCAACACAATCAGCCAATAATTCCTTTAATTATGGTGCTACTATTCATACACCCCTTACTAAATGTATATCTTCAAAAACATCAATTCAGTGGATGTATAATAAGTAATTAGGGGCATGTATATCTTGTAATGAGGGTGTTTTAATAGAATACTTTTTTAATTATAGTTTATTAGATTATAATCATCAATGGTTAAGATCTGTTTTCAAATTATAATTCTTTTGTTCTCATTTAAAACTCTCCGAAAATATATAATATTGGAAGTGCCAAACATAATATAATTGCAATTCAACTTGTTCAACATTCGGGACGTCCTTAGACCCTTTTGAAAATTAGAAAACCCTAATGATTTCTAAATATTAAGCAAACCCAAAACATATATTTCATAAATTATTATTAAAATTTTATAAGCCCCTAAGCCCGAAGTCCAAACTCAATACCGCTACACAGAAAAGCAATAATAACGCCACGATTAGCGGTAGTGTTATTTTTGTTACGCCCTCAATCTTTAATCCCATCAAAACGACATAAAAGTCCAAAAGCAATAACTTAGAACTAAACGCAGTTGAAATCCCAGTTCAAAAAAGCACGAAAATTAAAAGTGTCAACGTCAACTATTGATAGAGCATCTCCAGAAAATCCATCTCCTTCTTCAAATCAAATTCCAAATGACTAGTCAAATGAGAGTGCACCTGGTCAAACTCAAAACTACTCTCGTTGACCATTGACCAACCTGGCATATAACCGTTCATAGCACCTAAATTATACTCCTCTAATGAAGACGATGACGTGGCATTCACATCTGATGAAAATGAAAAGCTTGTCTGGATAGGAGCACAAACACTAACGTTAACGGCTTGAGATTTGTTATCGTTATTTATTTTATTGTTGATTTGATGTTCAGATGAAGAAGATGAAGGGACACTTCGTATGTATTCTTGCAAAAGGGACTGGTACTTGGGCTTTCCGCGCCTTCTAGAAGATAACTGTCGTCTTTTGGTTGCATTCCAATGGTTCTTGATGGTGTTTTCACTTCTTCCAGGCAATCTTCTTGCTATTTCAGACCATTTGTTTCCTACTTCTTTGTGAATTGCTATCAGTAACTTGTCTTCTTCCTCGGACCATGCGTCTTTCTGCAAAAAGAAAATAATAATAATAATGATAATGTTTAAAAAGCAAGTAACATAACGAAATGATACGATAATAACTCGTTTAGATGCATTTGTATGGTATTGGCATTTGAAAATGGGTTGAATGCAAGAAATATCAATGTGGTTTAGTTGATTTGTTTATTGTAGCGTCTTACTTTCATTTATTTCTGTTACAACATTGCACTAGTAATCACAAAATAATGTGACATTTAACAAATTGACAACATTTTCTACCAATAACGAAATGACCACCAATTTCACTTGTAATTCTTCACTAAATAATCTTAACGATATTAAAAGAAAGCTTAAAAAATCCTGTAGAACAATTTTACAATTTATAAGAAATTTTTAGGAATTTATAGAAGGAATATAAAATTGTTTTTCTAAGATGGTCAACTTGTTAAATGGTACATCATAAAGTGATATTTTTTGTGATTATCGGTTGAAAAAAAACAACCCAATTAGAGCAATGTCACCTAAATATAAAGCAATTTTTGCAGCTATAATAGGAAAAGGTTTCAAAGTGCAATGCTATAATCGGGTTGAGTTTTCAAAGTACAAATGCCTTAATAACAAAAGAGGGAAGTATAATGGGGTAATGCAAAGAAAATAAAAGTAGGATGCTATTGTACACAAAAATATAAAAGTACATTACTATAATATGGAAGCCATACCGTAATATCTGGCCTTAAATGGTTTTGCCATCTATCTCTGCATTGCTTTGCAATCCTTCCAGGAAGCTTTTCAGCAATCCTGGACCATTTGCTATCTCCATGCTGATTCACCAACTGAACCAACAACCTGAAAATATATGAATTTTATTCATGATAAAACTTTACGAATTGAAATGTGAAAAAAAAAATAAATGAGAACAAATAAGCCTAGAGAGGTGTCTTGTAAAACAGTTTTAATTTTAATTTGTGTTTCAATAAGGCATAGTGGTTTGGTTTGTAGAATGTTTTTGGAAGGAATGGAATTTGTCAAAGAAATTGGATTTGACGGAGATTCAGTAAATATAAAATTGAATCATTTTTAACTTTTTAATTATAACTAAACTTTTTACTTTAATGTTTTTAGATATATAGAGTAAATTACATTTTTGGTCCATGAATATATTTGTAATATTGCAGTTTTGCAATTTTGGCCCCAAAAAAGTTTTTTGGTCCTTGTTCTAGGTTTTTGTAACAATTTTGGTCCGTGTTCCAAGAAAATGACTATATTTTGTACCAAAATTGCAAAAATCAACTAGACTCGAGAACCAAAAACATAATTTTTTGGAACAGAGACCAAAAACATAACAAGAACCTCAATAAGGACCAAATGGTGAGAGAGCTTTTTGGGAACGATTTGAAAAAAAATAGAGACACAATGTAATTTACTCTAAAAATAGAGACATAATGTAATTTATTCTAAAAATATATAATAAGGGTATTTTGGTCTTTTAAGCAGAAAAAAAAAAGAACGGAGCCCTAGGAATCTGACGGAGCGAGTTCCATCTGTTTGGAAACCAAACACGCCATGGAATGGAATCTCAGATTCCAATTTCATCAAATTTCAAAACATGCCATGGAATGGAATCTCGGATTCCGATTTCATCAAATTTCGTCAGAATCCAAAAAAGCAACCACGCCTTTAAAGTTTTACATGAACTAGTTGGATCAAAGGTGTCAAATACATTAAAATTGGGAAAGTTACCTGTCTTCATCAGGATTCCATTGTCCTTTAACAATTACACTTTTCCGCCAACCTTTATTACTACTCTTCCTTTTGGCCTTGTTCTTCCTTCCATTTCCTTTCTTTTGACGCCCATTTTCACTCAACCATGAAACCTCTTTTGGAGATTTCCCAAATGTTGTTCCAAACATCTCAAGATTGAATTGCTGCGCGATTGTAAATTGATCCATGGATTCCAAACACTTGCAAATCCGTCTCCATTGTTGGGCTTATGAGGGCTTGAAGCATATAAAGAGATCAACTCTTTTGAGTAAGAATTAAGTGAAGGAGCTTAATATGGATTAAATTGATTGTAAGAATGAGTAGGTTCCAAAAAGAAAGGATATCGGTTGGTAAATAGCAAAGAATTAGGAAATTTAGGATACAACTGATATGTTGTTTCCATAACAGCATTCTTAACTAATTCGTATATGTATTGACAAGTTTATCATTTTAATTTATTTCCCGATATTCCAAATTCATTACATACTCTAATGTGTCAAAGTTTGCATTCAAGCCTTTGTTACATTATCACATGAAGACTCGTTTATATTTCTGTATTTCATCATCATTTCTACCTTTGACGGATTAACCTGAATTGTGTTGTTATTTGCAACATGCCCCAATATCTGAAGCAGGGATGTACACTTTTGAGAACTTTGCTATGATATCATATTATTATTGGTATGAACAATCAAAGGGTGTTCGGCTTGGTCACTTATTTACAAAAAATTGATGATTTTTGTACTGAATACTTTTTTATAATTATATTTAACATACAAAGGGTTGTAACATATGCATAACCATGATGTTGTACGATAGCAGACCATAACTCGTCTCAAGGGACTCGATTTGGTTGATTTATAGACGCACATTTTTCTGTAGATGTTTGATAGTTGACTTCCAACGATAATCATATAATGTTTCAAAAGAAAAAATAAAAATACTAGGAAAAGAGCAATGAACCTGACAGTTTTTTTTAACAAAAGGCTTCGATATATCTCAAGGAAAAGAGCGATCAACCTTGATTGTGGTTATTAACGTTTAATAGTTGGCCATTTATATTTGAAAAAGTATCGTTCAAAAGAAGTATACCTGCTAGAGTTAATTGTAACAAGAATTATTATATATTCTCATCATATATAGATACGTTCAAAATGTTCCTTTAATCATTTAACGTCTACCGATTCATGATTTTCTTTTAAAAGTTACATAAACAAACAAAAGATGGTAAGTTGGCTTAAAATCTTAAATGGCTAAGATAGCTAATGTATCACCAAAAAGCTACAAAACATGTATTAGTACTGTAAATAGAAATATGAAGTTGTCACTATATGTATGTTATATCAACCAACATAAGAAAAAACGGTACACAGGACTCGAGACCAACAACAAATTTAAGATACATCTTCTCCCGACAATCCATCTACATACTAGGAACATTTACTAGAAAACTACAATAACCTCCGCTAATTGAATTCTTTACCATATTCCACTTATAACACCATGAAAAAAAATGAAGAAATGGCAAAAAGAGTCTCTCCACCATGACTAGTCTCGAATCATACCTTCCTCGTCTTCATCAACACCGGGAGCACGAAACCGAGGCCTAAACCCGTTTCTCGGTGCTTTATCAAACCTCTCGGGGCTACGACTCCGGCTGCGAACCCTACCCCGCTTCTCTCCACCACCAATATTACTTTCATCAAAACGTTTATGATTATTATTATTATACCCACCACCCCCACCCCTGTTACTGCAATACAACAGTAAAAAAAACACATGAATTACAAAATCTATTTGCTGAAATAAAAATATAAAATTATAATAATATACCTATCACGCCCGCCACCCCAACTGCTCCTCCCACCAAAGCTTGAATCCGACCGTCCACCGCCACGACCGCCACCAAAACTAGACCCAGAACCCCACCGGTTAAACCTGCCGCCGCCTTTTCCGCCGCCACGTGCCGCCATATCCCGAATCTCGACCGGGACACGTTGATTCGCCCCTTCCAACAATTTCACAAGATCCGACGCATGCTTTGCATCTTGATCACCGAAAAACGTATATGCCTCCCCCGTGGCCCCCGCCCTTCCAGTCCTCCCAATTCTATGAACATAGTCCTCAACTCCAGTAGGAAAGTCATAGTTAATAACCACCCTGTTAAATAATTACAAAACCCATCATTTAACAACAAACTTAACAAAACCAACGTCTCCGAGGGTAAAATTGGAAATAAGTTAAAAACCTGATGTCCTTGATGTCCAATCCACGGGCGGCAACATCAGTTGCAACGAGTACCGGGGACCTACCGGATCGAAACTGATTTAAAACATAATCACGTTCGCCTTGAGATTTGTCTCCGTGAATAGCAGCAGCGGAAAATTGTCGGGTCAAAGTGCGTGCCAGCTGGTCGCACATTTTTTTAGTTGAACAAAAGATGATGACTTTAGACCGCGGTTCTTGTGATCGAAGTATTTGCTCCAATCGTCTGTGTTTCTCCATTGGAGACATAACCTCAATATGCTGCAACCATTTATGATATTCAGTACTTTGTTTCTTTTTAACTTAATGGGTTAAGAAGTATGCATGTGTGTATATATATAGTACCTGTGTGATGGCTTTGTTGGCAACGAGTTCATTGACATTTCCAATGTTGACTTGAACCGGGTTGACTAAGAGATCTGCCGCGATTTTGCGGACCTCTTTCGGCCAGGTGGCGGTGTACATGAGGGTTTGACGGCGTGCGGGGACCATGTTGACTATTTTTCTTATTTGAGGTTCAAATCCCATGTCTAACATACGGTCAGCTTCATCCAAGACCAAGTAAGTTACCTGATTTAGGCTTATTCTTCTCATTTCTAGAATGTCATTTAAACGGCCAGGTGTCGCTACCACGATGTCCGTCCCGCGGTCTAACTCTCGGAGTTGTGGTCCCTTCGGTGCCCCTCCGTACAAACACTGAAAAAGCAATATCAAAAAAAGATATAAAATCAGTATAAGCAATTAAGCATAAACATAATATTATTTGTTATTTTAAATAAAGAATTGTCAACATACCGTGCATAGTATCTTTGATGATTTCCCAAACTTTACTGCTTCAGCTTGTATTTGGGTAGCCAACTCTCTTGTAGGGGACAAAATCAAAACAGTGGGACCCATTTGACGATTCTTAAAGACCCTTTTAAGATGAATAAACCCCGGAATCAAGTAACCCAAAGTCTTCCCGGACCCCGTTTTTGCAATTGCTACAATATCACGGCTTTGAAGAGCAACAGGCCATGATTGTGCTTGTATAGGAGTAGGGGCTGTAAACCCAGCCTCAAGTACCTGGAATAAAACCAACCTCCTTAAAGATATCTGATTTCATAGGATCCGGAATATTCCAGAAGGTTCCTCTTCTTTCAGTCGGACCAAACCGGCAAACAGAATCATCACAACCATCGCAAGTCAGTCAGCAACACGACCATGGATGATTCGGAAAGCCCTTTTGAGAAGGTTGGTCCACCGTATAAGAGTACTCCAGATTACACCAGATTATATATGCAACCCCTTTTCAAACAGGGTGGCATACCGTACGACATTTAGCTCCTTCCTGGAGCTAATATCGCACCTGGGAAAAAAAGTAAGAGAGGGGAAAAAAAGTGAACATGAGTCTGAAAGTTGATGGAACTTCAGAAATCAGTCAATCACATAACATTTCAGTCAGTAAGTAAGTACCTAATTCAAATAATTTGCACAAGATTATCCTAATCACCACAAGCTGGATAAACATATTACATAAAACATACCTCTCTAAGTAATTCAGATGGAAAACCGGTATCTTCAAATGATGTAAAAGGTGGAGGCACATTGTCTCCCTATAAATGAAATCAAACAGCTAAAACAGTTAGAATTATCTTGTATGCAAAGCTGCAAATGATTCAGTGGAAAATGAAAAAAAGAAAAATCCCCTTACAGTTACAGTTATTTCATGGCGCCTACGATAGGCATCTGGGGACAAACCACTTCCACCTGGCCCACCAGCAATTGTCCCATTTGGAACACTATGTGAATTATGGGACACACTTCTTGTACTCTGAAACAAGATTAAAACAAGGCGTTCATTGGTTATCTATAAAAACAACACAAGATAACAAACTCGCTATACATGGCTTAAGATGATGTTTAAGTGACGTACCTCATGACCTCTTGTTACAGAAGAAAGCTTTGATCCACCATTGGTGCTTCTACCATATCTGTCATCATCATGAAAACCGTTTTCTTGTTTTGAAGATTGTTGGACCTGAACAGAAGAGCTAATAGCTACTGAAGAAGACTTGTGTGGTTGACTTGAAGTCTTGGATCCTGTGGGCTTTTCATATTGGGTAACATTGGTTTCTGGATTCCAATAGTAGAGATACCCGGTTGTTCCATCAACTAGCCCTTTCCATGGTTTTGGAAGGGTGGGATCCTCTGGAGCATACCGAGGAGCTGGAGTAGGTTCAGTTGTGGTAGCAGCCATATCAGCAAACAAATAGCACTACACCACACAAAACTGCATAACTTAGTATATAGCAAAATTCAACACAAGCATGAAGTCTAACACAAACTCCATTAAGGAAATAATATCGCACGATTAATATCTCGAAAATATCTTTCCAAAATCGTTAACGAGAAGAGATGAAGTTATATTATACATGATATGTCCAGATGAAAAGCCTAATCGGAAAGGGGTTTGTGTGAGTAATAAAGTGTATTCTGTTTTAGGATTCATTTGGTTAATAAGATGACGGTAAAACAGCACCCTCGCAAGTTACGTGCCGCTAAAGAAAACCTCGATTTCAATGAGCTAGGTCAGAACTCCGTACAAACATACAGTTTAAATCCATGTTCTATTCATTCAGGAATGCACAGATAGATAACGTATGGCTAATACCTTACAGATACAAAGATCGTTATAATAACATGCAAAGTTCAGATAAAACCCTAACTCGGAAAAGATATTTTTGGGTATAATAAATCGAATTCCGTTTAGGATTTATCTAGAAATCAAACTCTGACATCAGATCTGAGGCGCGATTAGAAACCCTAAGATGATATCGAAACAGAATAGAAAGTACCTGAAGGCGTGGCGATTGGAACGGCTATATAGGGGGATAATCGTGTTACGATTGAGATAACGAGCCTCCTTTTCTGCGAAAATTTTCCTCTCTCTCGTAGATGTATGAAAATACGAGGCAGGAAGAGAGGAAAACACGCTTCGAATGGAGGAGAAGCGTAAAGGAAGACTCTGGGAAAGAGGCGATATTTATAACGATAGTGTAGGGTGTATCCAGCCGAAGTGAAACACTTGACTTTGAGTCGGTGACAGATGAAAGTGTAATAAATAACTTTTCTATTTTTAAAAACAGAATTACACTATGTGCCATCGTACGACACAATCAAATAAAAAATTCTTATTGTGTGTTTGGCAAAACCAGCTGTAAACTGTTAGCTGGTAGCGGATAGCTGGTAGCGAGTAGTGAATAGCTGGTAGCGGAAAGCTGTAATTTTTAGTTTGTATATATATATATTTATATATATATATATATATATATATATATATATATATATATATATATATAAATATATATATATATATATATAAGAGAGAGAGAGAAGTAAAGTACAATTTTGGTCCCTGATGGCATTTTAGACAGTTTATATGTATTTAACGGAGCAAAACAGACGATAACCCCAATAGGGACCGACATCAACCACAAGGACCGTAAAAATCCGAAACTTGGAATACATTGACCAAAACTGTAATTCACTCTAGATTTTATACAAAAATAATATAAGATATAACGTCACTTGGAGTTGGCCTAGGGCGTGTTTGGCACGGAGCTTTTGGGGGCATTTGAGAGCTTCTAGCTTCTAGCGTTTAGGAAATAGCTCTGATAAAAAATAAAAGCTTCGTTCAGCGACACGAGCTTGAAGCTTTTATTTTAAACTAAACGTTACTATTTTAAAAGCTAGTTGAAGTAGCGTTTAACTAAAAGCTCTACCAATTATAGCATTAATTACTAGAATACCCTTAAAACTATAACCAATAATTACGCAGATTGTCATATATATATATATATATATATATATATATATATATATATATATATATATATATATATATATATATATATATATCACACGCATTGATATCGGAAACTTATATTGAACTAGAATCCACCACCCAATCGGATGCCCCATGGTCGGAGCTCCTCGGAAGCAACAACTGTGAAGGACTTCTCAACCCATACTCTTCGGACAATTGTCCTCCTCCAGTGTGGCGACTTCTGCCAAGCTACTTACGACACCTTCAACAACGACAGAACTCAAACTACGTCGGCAGCAATCGTTCTTTCAGAAAGTCATGCTCTATCCATCACCTTCCGATTACCAAATCACGATTTTCATTTATGCCACCGCCAAAGTCTCAATCACTGAAGCCATCTTCGTTCATTCCCTCTCGTGCGAAGCATGGGATCGAGAGTCCAACGGGATCAGATACATCGCGACTAGCACCGATGAGGTGAGTAAAACACTTGGCTGGCGTGAGATCTACATCGCATGGAGAGGAACCGGTCGATATTTTGAGTGGCTTAACGTTTTAGGCGCCAAAAGTGAATTTGTTGAACCACTGTTAAGCCAAAACATTGACTCCGGCGACGGCTAATTCGGTGATACTAATAGCAGCGATAGTGATGACGATGAAAATGGAGGAACTCCAAAAATTATGCAGGGTTGGCTAACGATTTACACCTCAAATAATCTGAATTTATCTTTCACAAAACAAAGCGCAAGAACACATGTATTGACAACTATCAAACACTTGGTGGACATATACAAAAACGAAGAAACCAACATAATTATCACCGGCCACAGCCTCGGTGCAAGTTTATCAGTCGTATCCACTTTTGATCTAGCAAAAAACGGGATCACTAACACTCTAATTTCTGCCTTCGTGTTTGGTTCTGAAACATCCCTCTCTTTTCGGTCACTGAGAAACGCAATATTTTTACAAAAAACATGTCATGTATTTTGAAAAACAAAGTTGCATACATTCATCATTTCGTATTAGGAGCAATAGCAACAAAATCCAAATACAATAATCCCAATGACAAACGCAAACATCGTGCGAGTCTAGATAGTTTTATAAATAGTAAATAACATCAAGCATGTCATCAAACTTTATTCCGATGTCCTACTGCTTTATCCTGAGACACACATCAAAATAAACGTCAGACTAGGGAGTCTGGTGAGATACATAGAGTTTTGACTCTTTACATAATAAGTTGAAACATCTTAACACCCAATCACATTAAAAATTCATACATCTTTATTAGCCAATTTCCCGTCCACTTAGTCCGTTCTCGAACTAACGCCATTATGGATTGCATGGGGGAGTCACCATGACTGGTGATGTGGCGGGGGATGAACATATCAGTCCGCCAATCGTTTGTTTGGGCTGTGTCGTGGTGGTCCAAGGCTCCAAGCACGTCTTAAGGCATCGTGGGCGTAACTTGTCCGTATCACAACAGGTAGCTAGCCTGTGTGAAAATGGCAATAATGTCTACAATATCAAGCCAACGTTATTAACGTCATTACGTCATAAACATCTTTCGTCTTAACATCTTTTGTCATCATGGTCCGAACCTCTCGAGTCAACACTCGCCCTTTTCCCCTTTACCCATTTTGCATGCAAATGTAAGACATCATATTTAACAATCTTTTGAGAAAATACATTTGAACGCATAACTCAACATACGAATAATTGATTGATTTTAAATTATAATTAACATCATTCTCTAATTATTTTAAGAGAAAATTATATTGTAACTATACTATTATATTGACATGAATAAAAATGAACTTTATTTTTTATTAAACTTTTAGATTATATCTTAAAAGATTATAAGTAACTATTCCAGAAGCAATTTTTTAATTACTATCTTGGAAGGGATAATTTTTTTTTCAATTTTCATTGATCATCCTATATATATATATATATATATATATATATATATATATATATATATATATATATATATATATATATATATATATATATATATATATATATATATATATATATATATATATATATATATATATATATATATATATATATATACCATACTATAAACCATATATAAATTACAACCCCTAAAGCATGTTTGTCTTAATTTTTAAGATAGTACAAGCAACTAATACACATTTTCATTAAACACGCGTATGGAAAACACATTTTCATTAAACACGCGTATGGAAAACACAGCACACGGATTGCCAGAGTGTTACGTTTGCAACCATTGGATTGATTTTTCATCTAAGGATTCCATCTCCTCTCTTTTTCTCTCCCCCCACCGTTCACTTTCTTTCACGAAACCATTAGCAAATCCCTCCGCTAACTTCATCCTCTCTCACCCTCTCTTCTCTCTTCACCGTCAAAAAGGTCCAGCCCACCACCGGATAGGCTCGCTTGGCTGGAAGGATCTGCTAGCTTGGCTGGAAGGAACTTTCGCTACGATGGAAACACCAGATCTGTGCCTCCGGATTCACCATCGGACCAAATCTGTTATTGAAACGCTATCCACCGTATTCCACCTTCGGGTGCCTCCCGATTCAACAACACCATCCACCACACCTCACCACGATGGAAACGCCAGCCATCCGTTATGTAGCCCCATCCGATCCAGCCACCATCCGTTGTGCAGACCCATCCGATCCAGCCACCGATATGACGAAGCTTCAAGGTTCACCGCCACCAGGTTTGTATTTGTTTTTATTTTATGAAACTTGTATTTGTTTTATGAAACTTGAAGCTTCAAGGTTCACCGCCACCAGGAACCCGATGGTTGATAAGAGCAATGCACTCCAAGTGCTCGACAAAATGCCACAGAGAAACTTCATGTAACTGTTATGTTTTTATGATTAGAAGTTATGATTTCTTTATTGATTTATTGATTTTTTGGTAGCTTTATTCAACATCAGGGTCAAACTTGAATGGTCAAACTTGAATGGGCAAGATGTGTCATAACTGCTGCAAAAAACCCTGAGTTTGCTCAAAAGCTTCATGCAGTTCTATTAAATAGTGGTGGAAGTGGACGTCCTGCCTGCCTTTTGTTTTTCACAAGTCAATAATATTTGCATGATCCGTTCTCAGAACACGCAAGTTTTGCTCATTTCGGGGATGATTCTTTGCTTCTATTGCTGCCTATCTTTGTAGTTATCTAATTGAAAATTTGTCTGTTTTTTAGTTTAAAGAGCTTGCCCAAGCCTATGAGGTATTGAGCGACCCAGAGAAGCGCGAGATATATGATCAGTATGGTGAGGATGCATTGAAGGAAGGAATGGGTGGTGGAGGTGGTGGTCATGATCCTTTTGACATCTTCCAATCTTTCTTTGGTGGTAATCCTTTTGGAGGTAAGCATAGAACATGCTTTATATGTTTCAAGTCATCTCATTTTGGCTTTTGAGCTTACGGGGTACTGTTTTTCATTGGTTTCACCTGAAATCTTTTGTAACCAGGTGGTGGTGGTAGCAGCAGGGGACGTAAGCAACGAAGGGGCGAAGATGTCATTCATCCTCTTAAAGTTTCCCTTGAAGACCTCTACAATGGAACATCCAAAAAACTATCCCTTTCACGTAATGTCCTCTGCTCCAAGTGTAAGGGGTGAGTGGTCGTCTCCTTTGATATTCTTTTTCTTCTACCCTTTTTGATTCCATTACTTGTTCAACTAACTCAAGTTTTAATTTTGCAGTAAGGGTTCAAAGTCAGGTGCTTCAATGAAATGTGCAGGCTGTCAAGGTTCCGGAATGAAAGTGTCCATCAGACATCTAGGCCCATCTATGATCCAACAAATGCAACATCCTTGTAACGAGTGCAAGGGCACTGGTGAAACAATCAACGATAAAGATCGCTGCCCGCAGTGCAAGGGTGAGAAAGTTGTTCAAGAAAAGAAGGTTCTAGAAGTCCACGTGGAAAAGGGCATGCAGAATTCTCAAAAGATCACCTTCCCTGGTGAAGCTGATGAAGCTGTAAGTTTGTCAGTTCTTTTCATTTAACACAGTCTGGATATATAAAGTATCTTTATTGACTCACTTTTTACCATGTGTTGCAGCCTGACACGGTTACTGGAGATATTGTGTTTGTGTTACAACAAAAGGAACACCCTAAATTTAAACGAAAGGGTGATGACTTGTTTGTTGAACACACATTGAGTTTAACCGAAGCACTGTGTGGGTTCCAGTTTATTTTAACTCATTTGGACAACAGACACTTCTGATTAAATCTCAACCTGGAGAGGTTGTGAAGCCTGGTGAGTGTTGTGTTTTTTTCTTTTTATGAATTATTTGCGTTTTGAGTTTTAATTGTTGATTATATAATGTTTTAATTTGAAAACTTTGAAAATTTTGAAACTTAGCTCCCGCCCAAACTTTTCGGATTTTCAAAATTTGAAAACTTTGAAACTAAGCTCCCGCCCAAACTTTTCAGATTTTCAAAATTTGAAAACTTAAAATTTTTTGAAACTTAGTTCCCACTCAAGTTTTTCGTATTTTTAAAATTTGAAAACTTACATCCGGCCAACCATTTCGGATTTTCAAAATTTGAAAACTTTGAAATTTTTGAAACTTATTTCCTGCCCAAACTTTTCGCATTTTCAAGATTTGAAAACTTTGAAAATGTTGAAACTTAACTCCCGCCCAAGTTTTTCGGATTTTCAAAATTTGAAAACTTTGAAATTTTTGAAACTTAGCTCCCGTCCAAACTTTTCGGATTTTCAAAATTTGAAAACTTTGAAATTTTTGAAACTTAGCTCCCGCCCAAACTTTTCGGATTTTTTAAAATTTGAAAACTTTGTGATTTTTGAAAGTTAGCTCCCGCCCAAGCTTTTTAAAATTTGAATTTTTCAAAATTTGAAATTTTTGAAAAATGTGAAACCTACATATATTACTTACAATATTTGAGTGTGTGTATAAGTTTGTATATGTATAGATTATTTTGTATGCACGAATCTGTGTGTATGTATAACATTTTTTAATCTTTATGCTTTTATTCATTGTCTTTATAAATTTATTTGTATGAATAAATACATATTTTCGTTTGATGATTATGGCTTTACCAAGATTTATGCTTTTGAAACTTGATATAAAATTTAACGTGGGTTTCTATGGTGAATGATGTGGTTTCTTAGGCTATCTGAAGTTTTCTACCAGGGAATTGACAATGTGAACGTTTCATTTTATCTGAGATCTTTATAACCAATGCCAAGGTATGGATTTGTTATAATTCTGTATACAATTTCAATAATAGAAATTTAGTTTGGTGTATATGTTTATTACATCATCCTAATTTCATTTATTCATATTATAATATTTTATTTTGAAAACATTACCTAATTATAACAGTGATGATGATGGAAAGACTAATGTCGGTTTAAATATATAGGCACGTGAGATATTTGGTTTTATTCATTAGAAGCTTCATGAGATTGGTATGATTATGGTGGTAAGTATGTCTATGCGTGTATATGTATGCATGTGAAGGTACACCTTTTGATTCATGATGTACAACTCATTGAATATGTGCATGTTTTTTGCATATGTATGCATTTTAATATACATTTGTGTGTCTGAATGTATTTGTGTGTTTGACTATGGACATGGTTTATTGTTTTCCAAAATGATTGTTTGTAGTTCTTTTTTTTTTCAAAAATGTATCAGTAGTGCCAAAATGGCTACCAACTATTAGAATTTCACCACTTATAACAACCAAGTTCATTGAGAAATTGGAAAGCATGTAAGAGCAACTCCAGGGACTCGAATTTGAAAGATTAAGAAGCTTCCAATGTATAACACTCAGAAACAACTTCAGGGACTAAATAATAAGTGCATCTAATAAGGCAACAAATTATGAGGACACCACCATAATAGCAACCAAGATCATAGAAAACTTTGAAACAAAAACACCATGGACTAAATTACTATATTGATAAGCTCCAGTTTTTTAATTAAGTCAATATAATAAAGTTTGTACATCTCAACTAAAAATTTCACTTTAGCCCCGGAGCTATCACTTTAAACAATCACGGCACTCTTTGGCTTCTAAGGCTTCACGCAAAACAATAATATACTTTTATTTTTATCCCAAAATGGCATTTCATTTAGTACCAAAACCAACAACATAAATTATATATACATTTTAACGGTAAATGACGTTAATTGAAACGTATCTCAATAACCATTCAGATAAAAAGTGGCAGTATCATCTCTGGGAGATTCTAATATAATTAATAAATGTTACGTCAACTTCCTGGTGCATTCTACAAATAGAACAAGACTAACGGAAGACTCTCAAACTCAAGCACCAACAATAGACCCACAACCTTAAGAAGTTCAACATATTTAAAGACACATTACGTCTTCGTTACTTTACCTAAAGTAAATCAATCCACAAAAGAAAACATTCATTTAAATTAAACTTGTTGTCAAAAGAACACTATTCACCACTATTCACCCACTACATGAGTTGTTTCAAATGTGCTGATTCAAAAATACACTGTAATTTCTAATGTAGTTTGACAATCCATTGCTATATTGTAAAGTAGATCGCTATTTGTGGTCCTTTGATCCAACTTTCCCATCTATGTTGCCAAGAAACTTGCCCAGTTCGACTTCACTATTGAACCTGCAAGTTTTGTACAAATCAGCAATTCCATTAACATGGGGCATGAGTCAATGTAAATCTAGCAAGTAGCCCAAGAATTGTTATGGATAATTCATAACACCAAAGTTTGACCTCATAAGTCAAAGTAATACTTTTCTAACCAGAACTTGAAACCCAACCTTGAAAACCCTAAATGAGGTAACTGGTCAAGGACTTTACATACAAACAATACCACCAAATTTGAACACACAACTTACAGACAAACAATACCATCTACACTCTGATATACCTACTTCCACATTACACATGTAAAAGCTAACAAATGACAGCAGTTACTAACAAAAGAACAATCAGTTCTCCAAATTTGAACTTCAACAATCCGATGTTCAGGAAATTAGAAATTGAGATTAAGAGGTCTAACAGGAAATCATACATCGAGAGGTCTATATTTGAACACGCAAACAACACCACCAAATTCGGTATTGTTGGTCTGTTATACTTACACGATATCAGAAACATTGCTTGAGAGGGTGTTGTTATACTTACCAACAAACAATACCACGAAATTAGCACACAACATTGATTGAGAGTGTCTAACAGGAAATCAGAATTGAGATTAAGGAGGAACCGATAAGGTGCGAGGAATCAGAAGAGGCGAGGTGATGTCGTTTGGCAATTCTGCACCGGTGTTGTCTGCTCCAAACTCTCGATTGCACTCAATTTCAACCGACCAGACTCCATTGCAACTTCGATAAGCCGATGTTCAAGATTACAATTGCGCCAAATCCAATTCGCCAAATCCGCGAAACTCGATTATGACTTCAAACAATTTGATGTTTAGGGCTTAAATATGGTCGATTGTACTCGATTTCAACCCGACAGCTTCAACAATTTGCGCAAAAACGCGATTGAATGCGGTGCAACTGAACCGAACTTCTGAACGTGATTAAGGGCTATGAAAGGAAGGGTAAAAAAGTCCATTGGCTATGTGTTTATTAGGGTTTTATTATTTAGGGACATAAGGGTAAATTCAAAACTTTATTTTATATTAGAATAATTTTATAAATACGAAAATTGATTATAATATTTTAGAAAATGTTTAAAATTAAAATTTGGGTAACTACGATATTTTGAAACTTACTAAGGGTAAATACGATATTTAAATTTAAGACCGTGTAAATACGATATTTTGATCTTTAAGAAGGATATACACGAAATTCTCCATTTACTTTAAACCTAAAGTAGTTATGTATTTTTTTTAACACAAAGATACTGACGTATTTTTATCTATAAGCCAAAACACATGGAAAATATTTTTAATGGAAAACAAGAATGCTTTTTTAAATAACTAACATAACAATGTACTTATATTTTCAAAATAAATCATAAACGTATTTTAGTTTTAATACAAAACAAAAAAAAACTTATATTTTAGTTTTAATACAAAACGCATCCCCTACTATCCGAAACCCAACACCTAACTCGTAATTGCCGAAACAAAACAATACTTCACCGCCGCATTGCGCGGGTACGCACCTAGTATATATATATATATATATATATATATATATATATATATATATATATATATATATATATATATATATATATATATATATATATATATAATGGTTTTAACATCCAACTCATTTTATTTTAATATTAGTTCATTTTTACCATCTTATATTTTAATTTTGAAGTAATGTATTATATTATATTTAACTATTTAAATATGAATGTCTAGTGATAATATTTATTAAAATATTAATGTTTAATGATAATATTTGTTAAAAATACTTTGTATTAAATTATGATGTGTTTAAGAAACGACTAATTAAATTAAACGATGTGGTTTTATAGAACCATTTTAGATAGACGTGGATATTTTTGTTTCAAATATATTATTTTACAGATTATGTGATTATAAAACTAATATTTGTTTTATTAGTGTATATAAGAGTTAATAATTCTAGATAATGTAAATAAATATAGATTATAATAGTTTAATTAAAATGTTATGTAATCATTTTTCTTACACTATTTTGTTGTTCTGTTCATACTAATAATAAAAAGACCCGTGGTTGAAAGGAAGACATTTAAAACTGTCGTGTATAAAAAAACTACATAACGTTCTTATATTATTTTCTTGTTCTGTTTATGCTAATTCATTTATGAATTAAAAAGGGTCAAAATGTTTGAATCAAATTACTACACGCAAACTTCAGACAAACGTACCAAAATCAAGCTCAACGATAGGTTAAAGAATCTTATATGTTGATTGATAATGATTTTTGGTATGTCATTTTTATAATTATATGTACAGTCACCTATTGTTAATACAGGAATTAAAGAAAATAATATACTTTAAAATTCAAAAACAACGATTAAACGAAAAATTTTAATGACTAGAAAATTTTGGGAAATCGATTCGACGTAAAAAATAATCGGTCAAAATTACTTTTATATCTTTTATTAGATTAACCAATTCACAACCTTCATGAAGCATACTATTTTACAGATATATTATCGTTAATTATATTCATGGTGGTATAGACTAGGTTGATAATGTGTCGATTTGATGGTCGGGCTTTATCAGTTGTATAACTTTTTATTACGGTTTTTTTTCTCCAAGTTTTTTTTGTGCAAGATTGGTGGTCGGGTTTTATCAGTTGTATAATTTTTTTTTTGATAATGTAACGCCGTTTCTTTTGGTAAGCATTTTAAATTTTTATAAGTATTATAGAAATTAATAGATGTGTTGAAAAGTTAAATGACAAAAGGGCATTTTGGTCAATTGTGGTAAAATCCTAGAAAATTTTAAATATCTTACTTAAATAGCCTCGCAGTAAATAGTATGAGTAATTAGAATTGTAGAATGGACTGTGTAGGTTTCATAGGAATTTGGAATGTGTTAAGCAGAAAAATTGGGCAATAAGTGTGTGTGCACGACTTAGGGGGTGTTTGGGATTACTTATTTAAAACAACTTATGATTATTATTAAAAGTGTTTATTAGCTTATCCGATGTGAAAAAGAAGTTTTAAAAAAAGTATTTGTTTTAACTTATTCGGTACCAAAACGTAATAAGTCAATAAGTTGTTTTTTAGTGTTTGGCAAACGTTGTTTATGTGTGTAACACGGAAATGACTTATCAAAAACTGCTTAAATAAGTCAATAAGTAAGGATGCAATAACTTATAAAAAACTGTTTATTTAAGCAAAATAAGTGTTTATAAAATATGCTCATCAAAACATTTAAAATTGCTTATTACCGGTGTCAAACCGCAATAAGTCAATAAGCATCTCAAATAAGCAATCCCAAACACCCTCTTAGTGATGCGGCCGCATGAGGGTAATGGCGTTATGCTCAATGTACAACATTATAAGTGAAAGAAATCAGAAAGTAATATACTGACAAGATAGTGGTGCTACGGAAGACTCGTAGCGGCGTGACAAATCAAGAAACTTTAAATTAATGACTTAGATTTAAGTAAGTTATTTGTGTGAATTTCTCTTCCGAACCCTTGTCAGCAAAACTAAGGACAAACTTTTCACCTCAGTAACTAAATCAAGGGGAGATTTCAAGGATTGAAGAGTTCAAGCATCATTTGTATCAACAAACGAAAAAGGAAAAAAAAAACTTAAAAAACAAAAAAAGACCAAAAAAACAAAAAAAAAAACAAAAGAAAAATATTGAAAAAACCGAAAAAACAAAACAACAAAAAAACTAAAAATCGAATTTATTAAAATCTAAAAATATATTTAAAAAATAAATAAATGAAAATGAAATAAAAATGAAATAAAAATAATAATAAAGTTGGCTAAATTATGTTGTATGGACGCGCGTAACATGTGATTATATCATCGAGTCTGTGTTACGTTCCATGAACGAGCATTACATGCAATTACGTCAAATCCAATAATTACGTTTGACGTTATTGGTTTGACGAAACGAGCAGACGAGAATTGTATTCGCAGTCCTCACCGAAATTGGAGTCCTCACAAGATCTGGAACTATATATATATATATATATATATATATATATATTCAACCCAAAAATTTCATGTAAAACCTTGTAATCCTCCTGTTGCCCCTCAGCTTCTGGCTGGGGGTGTCTCCTGTTTTTTATTTGATGGTTGCTTTTCAATATATATATATATATATATATATATATATATATATATATATATATATATATATATATATATATATATATATATATATATATATATATATATATATATATATATATATATATATAGGGAGAGGTTAAAATGAGGAGGATAAAAAGGTTGAGAATGTGAGAATGATTGTGGACCAATCAAATCGTAAGGGTATATTAGTAAAAATAAAATTCTATTAAATAATATCAGCAAACAATTAATTTAAAGGAACCTATAATTATGGGATTTGATCAAAATAATGTCATAATTATCGTGATATCATTCCAATAATTAACGATAAGCCCAAAAGGAAGGTGTAAAATTGGTGCTGATCGCATGAACAAAGAATAGGGATATGATTTCATCAAGACTCAACAAAGACTCCATTTGTCAGACAATTATAGACGATCAGCAAGGAATTGCATAACAGGAATCAATAATTAATCAAAAATACGGAATTAGCCAACGATTGCAATGGATGAGACTGATAGTTCAAGCAACAATGACGATTTTTTGGAAGCAGATACGAACAAAAGGATAGAAGACGTTCAAGAATGTAACGAAGGTAAATGTGCCATGTTGTTGTAAATAATATTTTTGTATTTGTTGATATGAAAGCAATAATCATTGATGAATTGTAACCATAATCGAATTGGGTTTTTTCAATTATCGAGAAACTGCTTCAATCAGTTATGAAATTGGGTTTTTAAAGTTATGGGTAAACTGAGTTTAATCATGCATGATTAGTAAAGGGTTTGGAATTGAGGTTAAATCAGTATGGTAAAATTGCTTCAATCATTCATGATTAATAAACTATATGGAAATGGGGTAAAACAAATATGAAAAAACTGCAGCAATCATTCTGAATAGGAAACGACATGTTAAATGGGCTTAATAATGGATGGAAAAACTGCTTCAATCATGCATGATTATTAAACGTCATTGAAGTTGGATTAACCAATTATGTAAAAACTCATTCACGCATTCATGATTCATAATTAGGTTATGTGTGTGTGTCAATCATTGATGATTATAAGTTGATAATCGTTCAGTTGTATGTTAGTTACCAACCGGTTACTTGAATGAATAATACATAAATGTGGTTTATGTAATATTATCATGGAGACACGATGAACTATATCCGTTTTGGTTATTTGGTTATTGGATCTATAAAGCGTTTTAATCATGTATTAGTTCGCGTAGTATTTATATGTTGGATGTATTAATGATGCAGATGATTACACTATTGGCACGTCAACAAAGACACCATGAAGGTATTGTTAGTCAAGTAAACATGCATCGTTCAAGCAATCAATCAAATAGTGTAGAAATGATGAAGGGTGAGTAAGATTTAGCGTGAAACTAGGGGTTATATAGTTAATGGTTGGCATGTTAATAGCAATCAGTGATGTAGTGTTCGTAGTAAGCATCGATGATTACAAAAGTATGTATTAATACAGTTTAATCGTAAGTGAATAAATATATTCGTAAATGAGATAAGAAAGACAATTAACAATAATCATCGATGATTACTAAAAGTAAATCGTTATTACATATGTATAAAATCAAAATTAAAAAAAGGCAAGTTTGTTTGAAATAAAAGATGAGATCTAGGTGTTGAGACGTCAAACTCAACAAATAAATTGAGATAAATATATATAAAGTTGAGGTGCTTATCCCTTGCCTTATCTTCTTGATATTTCTTGGTCTTCAGTCTTCTTTGTTGAATGTTTAAGTATGATATTTCCATTGATATGTTGATATAGATACTCTGAAATCCTGAGTGGATTTCGGAGTCCTGGCTGGTTTGATCAGAGTGTCTTTGGAAATGCAGTTGAGGATGTCTTGATCTTCTGAGCTAGTTCGACATGTGGTCTTCAGAATTCTTTCTTCTGGGTGAGATACTTGCTGATTCTGATATCCTTTGATGGTCCGAAATCCAATACTGGATTTTGGATAGATATAATATTATCAGAACATGCCTTATCCGAGATATACGTTAACAATATACATAAGACATAAGTATTCGTTCATTACTTAAAACATTCATGCAAAAGTAATTTCATTCCATCAAAATAAGATGTTTGATAATACAATCCTAACATATCAAACTACGAGTTGGTCAACGATTTGACTTTTAGTTCTAACAAACAGTAATATAATTTTTTAGGATTCTAACTTCAAAAAGACCTGGTAAATACTTTTAAAACTACATTTTGATGCATACTTTTGATGTATATTTTTTGGCAACTTTTTTAAAGAGAAATTATATTTATTCCTATTTTTTGTTCCTACTCATTTTCCTATCAATGTGAACTTGTGAGAAGTGTTACATTTAATAAAATTAATAATATTTTAAACCACATGTCACAATTTAACATTGGTAAGAATATAAATAGGAACAAAATGTAGGAATAAATACAATTTCTCTTTTTTTAAATACCACCGTTTTAGTCAAAATGTCCCCAATACTACCAGAAACCAAACCAGGGTATTAGCGACCGATATTAATCCATCGGAAACATCAATGAAATATAGACAGATTTCCGACGGACTAAAAAATCTTATTATTTTCGACAATTTAACAACAAAATACTATTCGTCGGTAATCCATTACAAAATACAAACTGCTTACCAACGGAAATCAACAAAATTACATTCCGTCGAGCATTTAAATAGTTAGTCTGCAGTAGAATGTGCACAACCTATGCCACTTAGTTGCCACATACGACACAGACATGTTTTATCAGTTATGTCAACTTGATACGCTTCATTTCCGTACCTCACTTCAAATTGATGTGGTCCATTGGGATACACTCCCCAATACCTTTGAGCTTGCTTCAGTTTTTCAATATGCTTCCTGATCTTTAGGGATAGGTTTGTTTTCCCATTTGTCACCCTTCAACTTCATTTTATACATTTGGTTCATCACAATGAGTCTAATGTCTTCAAGCATCGTTATAATTGGTTTCTTTCTTGCATCTTCAATCCGAGAGTTGAAGCTTTCAGAAATTCCGTTTTCAAAAGCATCACAACTCCTAATAAAAAACCAAACTGTGTACATATAAAGACAAATGAAAATTAAATTGAAAAGGGCAGTTTGGTCTTTTCATATGGACCAATGACTAAATCTGTTATCTTTTTGTCATCACAGGACCACCAATGTGAATTTTGAAAACATAGATTGCCAGTGTAATTTCGTGTAAACCACAGGGACCAAAACTGTAATTTACTCTATATTTTTTAGGGATTCAACTTCAAAAAATACATTATTTGGTAAATACTTTTAAAAATACAGCATTCGTTTTGATATATACTTTTTAAAATACCACGGTTTTAGTCAAAAAGTCCGCAATACCATCAGAAACGAGGGTATTAGTGATCAATATTAATCCGTCGTAAACAGCAATGAAATATTGACGGATTTCTGACCGACTAGGAAAATCTAATTATTTTCGACAATTTAGCAACAAAATATTATTCGTCGGTAATCCGTTACAAAATACCAACCGCTTACCAACGGAAATCAATAAAATTACATTTTGTCGGGCATTTAAATAGCTCTCCGCTGGGCATTTAATAATTAGTTGATTATTTTGCTAAAATAATATTTGGTTATTACGTATTACTACGGGTGAGTGTAATTTATAATTGGAATTGTTTCGAGTATAAATTACTCTCGTTCCCTAGTTAATTTATCGTGCTCTTGTTCACCAAACAATTCAACTTAGATTTGTTCTACACCATTGTTGATTCTCTGATATTTCTTTTCAATTAATTATCTTTTTAGCATTTTTCTTTTCAAAATAGAATTAGAGACGTGCTCCCAAACCGTGGCAGTGGTGGTGAAAGACGAAGGAAATTTATATTAATGTATACTGTAATTAAACCAAAGAAAAATATAAAATAAATAAACAAAGATATAAATGATATTTTACAACAGTCAAAGACCAATGCATGTAATATGTAACAGTTAATCTTCCAAACCGGTTATTCTTTTGTTTTTTCTTTGATGCTTGTGTGGACAATCCTTGTAAATAAAAAGTTCATTCCATTAAAGATATTAAATTTTCATTTATTTTCATTAATTTTTAACATCAATATGATTTAAATAATAAAAGAAAATAATGCACATTAACTTGTTTAGCCATTGCTACACCAAGTATATTCATGGGCGGACCTATGTGGTTGCCGTGCTACCCCTCAAAATTTTCCATCAAGTTTAAATATATTGGAAATCCTTCACAATTCAGTTGAAAATCCATCATAGTTCCGTTAGAAATCCGTTACAAAAACCCGTCAAGCGTAAATTTAGGAATCCGTGAACCCTTTTGTGACGGATTTTTAATGAAAATGAGTTTTTTTTTTCTGGTAGTGCTATTCCTAAAAAATGTATATTACCCTTAGGGTATGTTTGGTACGGAGAAATGGAATTGAAGCAGAGAATGGAAATAGAGAGAATGATGGTGGAGGACAATACCGGTAGCAGTGGGTGGTGGCGGGTGGTGGGTAGTGGTGGTGGTTGTTGTGCACAAAACAACTAACTTGTAGTTATTATGATTTTAAAGTCTTAATCCAATTATTTACCTAATTATATGACTATTAGACTTACGAGCAAGTATTACTCGATCATTTAATAGTATAGTTTTGGTAAGTAAAGGTATCGAATTTCCACAGGGAGCTAATAACTAACTTAAAGTTTTCAATTATCAATCAAACAGTTTAGAGGCGAGTTTTAGTAAAAACTCGTAAAACTAAGTTTTGGATGCTTGTAAAATAGACGAAATAATAAATAACAATTATCGTAACAACACAACAATTAAGAGATAATATGATCAAATAATAACAAGGGAAGCTTTCGCCTAGGATTTGTTGATTCATATAAATCTAGGTTGACTAGTTTTGATTATGTGCAATGAGTTAAAATAGGTAGCATTAAGTGGTAGGATCATATGGTCAAGTCACCTATTCTATAATTTCTTAAGTAAATATAGCACAATGGTCATGTAACTAAATAACTTATAATTATGAATAATTAATATAATCTAGCATGCAAACATAGGCCATACCCTAATGGTCATAGTGATATGATCATACAATCAATGGTCATGAGTTGTAACTAAATATGATATAAGTTTTATTTCACTAATCAAGTTTATAACTAAAATAACTTCACTAGTTAAATGGTCAATAACTAGTCCAATGATATATAGGTGTCAATTACACATCAAAATGGTTCATATGATCGATACGTTTAAATGGTCAATAAACTATAATCATATGACGAAGGCTATCAAGATTATAAACTTTAATCAAATTCAATATGTATAGCATGCAAATTATATATTCTAACCGATATTTAACTCGAATCAAGAACTAGATCAACACAAATTTATATTAACGAATCAACATCACCTAGGCAAAAGCTACAGGGAATCTAGCCTAGCATGGTATCAAGTATACAATAACAATATGAAGAATACATGATAAAAGATACCAACCGGTTAAATTCGATGAATCCTTGCAACAAAATGAAGATCCTAGCTCCTTCTTGTAATGTAAATAACTCTCAAATACATTTATCACACATGAAATGTTGAAATACACGAAATATAATAGTTCTAAAATGTCAAATGACTGATTTCTCTCTTGGATTCTAACAATGGTCCTTCAAATGGTCGTCCAATGCGTTCTATTTATACCAGTCGAAGTCTCAGGGCGCGGTGCGCCTTAGTGGATCAGATCTGGCAGTCTTTATCGCTGGAAAGGCCACGTGATGGTTCGCTTTTCAGATCGGATCTGGGGCGCGGTGCGCCCAAAGGTAAGGCGGGGTGCGCCCTTGCACATGTTAGGCAACCCGGTTGAATCATTAGATGAACCCACGCTTCATTATTTTAATCTCAAGTGGACCAGCATGTCGAACACTGGCATCATCTTAGGCGCAGTGCGCCCTTGGTCTGGGCGGGGTGCGCCCCTGCTGAAATCAGAATGTCACTTTGTTTCGTTTAACGCTCAAATCTCTTGTAAAATCCGATCTTTTGCTCCATACGTGTCTTTTAGCTACAAAATGTATTTTTAGCATATTAGGTATCTTTAGTTCATAAAATGTATGAAACTAAACTAAAATGACACTGATATCGCCCGAAAAATATGTATAATTTACGCGATATCAAAATACCCCATACTTGAACTTTGCTTGTCCTCAAGCAATTTTTAGAATAATTTTTAGGTTAAAAATCAATCCAAATGAACAAATACAGACACCATAGAAAAAGGTCAATGTCAGTCAACATGGTCAGAATCAGTTTTGTAAGGACCCTATATATTGAACAAAAGTTACCCACTTTTAGCTTTGTGAACTACTTTCTTTGGCTACTCGAAGGACGAATAGACTCGTCAAGATTTGGTGATTAGGAGTGTGTATCAGACAAATGAAACAGAGGATGTACCCAGTGGGGGTACTTTTCATCTACCTTTTATGAGGCTTTTATCCTATTGAAATTGGGATTTTAAATTTCCTCTAGGCAAACACCCGGTTTTGAAAGTTTCACCCTTGTACTGTCCTTTACTGTTTACCGTCTCAAACCTTTCATTTCCTTTTTCTCATCACCAATCATAAAACTTCAATCTTCGATCTCGTCATGCCAATATATTCTATATCTTCAATTTTTAGCTCGGGTTAAGTCTCTAATTTTTGTAGACTTCTTGATGTTTTCGTCTTTTTGCTCTTCATTTTCTTTGAAGTCTTTATATAATCGTTGGATCTCTTTGACTTTTTTCTCTTTTCTCAAGAACTTGGCTTCTAAGATTTTTCTTAGATGCGTTGAAGTAGATTGTGATCAAGCTGGTATTATCGATCAATTTTATGACTTGATCCCAATGATGTAGAATAGGGGATCGTCTTCAAAGTTCATCAGGAATCCATTTGTAGGATCCGATGAATCAAAAATAGTGATGAGAAAGTGGCAATGTAAGGTTGGTTGAGACTTGAGAGTACAAAGGGCTAATCTTTTCAGAAGCCAAGATGCGAACTTTCTGATAAATAATAGGCAAGGCTTAATATTTGTGTGTACACATCATCCCAATCAACCTCATCTTAACGTATCTTAATTCATTGAGCACCTGCATCTGTCTTCCAAACAAGTAGTTTCAAAGTGGTCGGTTAGGCTAAAAGTGTGATTCATTTGTTTAGTATAAAGAATTTCAAACAAAACTCTGGACCAATCTTATGATTCAATTTTTATGACTTGGAACTATGGTATCTGATTTATAAATTTTTCAAAATTTTACCCAAAATTAACCTATAAATGCTCAAAGACAAATAAAATACAAGTGTAAGTACTGCAATCCCTACCCCATACTTGGACAATACAACGTCCCCGTTGTATAAATATATATAAAATAAACATATGAAAAAGGAGTATTGGAACCGACTCCCCTGAGGTATTGTACAGGTGATTGCAGATGCTGAACTTGGAGCTCTCTGAATAGATCGAATAATATTCGTGAAATGTCATCGGCTCAGTGCGATCTTATTATACTTTTATTTTTATTTATTAAAAGGACTGAAACAAAAGTCAGTCATTCTGCACAATCATCAAATAAAGTAAACAACATTTCAAACAACACGGTTAGAAATAAACACAAACACACCATAAATAAAAACACACTAAAAATCAAAATAAAAATTCAAATCATAGTTTTTTTTGTTTTTGTTTTTGAAATCACTCAAAATAAAATAAAATATATGTCAAACAATACCATTTATGTCAATCCAAATCCTCAGTATCATCAAATCCATGCCCCTGCGGCTGATAGTCTCCTCCTGATGGATCGCCATGAGCCCCACTAGACTGTCCTGCTCCTCCCATCCTTTGATCCCATGTCGGATAGGGATACTGCGGGGGCAGCTGCCATCCTGCCTGCTGATACATGTGTCCCATGAACTGCTGTGTATCATCCAGGTAGTGTCCTAGGGCATTCGCCTCTTGTTGGCGACGCAAATCCATCTGGACCATTTGGTTATAGAGGAAATTTAAGTTTACCTCTTGTTCTGGTCCTTGCTGCTCGTGCTCGTGCTGGCAGCGTCGGCTCTGTCTGGAAGCAGAGGGCTGTGCTGCTTCTGCCCCAAATCTCGGTGGCGGAGTGGTGGTAGTAATACCGATGAAATCGTACGTGTTCGGCGCCACCCTCCGAATCATAGAATTAAAATGTGATTCGGAGAGGATTTTCGGGTGCTCTGTTTTGACCGTGAGCATGTTGATGGAGGAAAAATCGCCCAATTTCTTTGCGATCCGTGTAATCATATTGCCACCGCAAATCGGGCTAAGCGTGTTTTGCCCTTTTGCTCGCTCCCTAAAAAAAACTGCAATCGCGTGTGGGAGATGGAATTTCACTTCGTGGTTAATTACTCCCCAAAGTGCCGGCAAATCTAGGTACGGGCATTTGTCAAACCCGTATGATTGGTTCACGGTGAACGCTAGAAAACGGTGGAGCATTCTGTGGATAGGATTTTGGATTTGGGAAGCTTTATTATCTCGTGGTATTGTATTGTTGACGTTTGCTATTTCTTGAAAGAACACACTGCATCTCCCTTCGCTGAATTTGCCCCTGTCGTAAGTCGAAAGATAAGCCGGGAAGTGTGGGTGAAATGCCAGCTCCTCGGGGTAAAGGTCCAGGAGATACGCGAATCGGGCAAGGGACACATCATGCCAAGTTCCCATCAATCGGAAACGAATATCTTCATCAGTTTCTTTCTCATATTTGAAAGTAGAAAGAAACTCTAGTGTGAGTTCCATATGGACATTTTCGTTAATCCGAAAAATGTTGTTCCACGCCTCATCCGTCACTACCCCAAATAATGGATCTTCGAATTGGCGGATGAGGTAAGGTGCCAGTTTATCTGATATTCCAATTGCATCCAGCTTGTCCCAATCCACTGCTGGAGCAACATTCATATCCTTCTTTATCAAACTAGCCAAGACATATTTTGCATCCCGGTCTTCATCTGAATTTCCAAATCTCAAATATGGGTGATTTGTCTTAGAGGTTTTGAATTTAGTTCCTGAAATAACAATACAAACAATGAGCTAAACAAGCAAGAAAATCAAGCAAATTGTCAAGGCAGGAGGCAGGCGCGATGCGCCCATGGGACAGGCGGGGTGCGCCCTGCGGCTGATCGGGTCTGCCTGTTCAATCCGTTTTCAAACCAAGTTTTTTTGCTCAAATCCAGCCAATAATCGTGTATACATTATGATTATTGATACAATAGACCACAAATATCACAAAACAAACATCAATTACATCGAAAATCAACAATCTAATTTCTAGGGTTTGTTCTTCCCCAATTTGTCAAATTTGTGTGAAATTGATGTTTTGTTGTGCAATTGAAGTTTGTAATGCAATCTACTAGTCATATGCATCAATAACTCTATCAAAACAACACCAAGATTGGACTATAATCAAGGAACACGATTTTTCAACTCAAGAACACATTTTGGAAGAAATTCAATTAATTTGATGTTAAAAACTATGAAATCTAGCAAGAAAAGTAAGAATATTGCACAAGGAAAGGAAAGAATTAAAGAAAACATACCCATATATGAAGATTAACCAAGAAAATAGAAGCAAAAATCGAGTTTTGGAGGTTTTGGCTCGGGCTCCTGTCGGCGGGTCGCGCTAGAGAAGAAAGGAAGTGTGAAGAATGAATTTTTACAGCTTACCTGTCTTTTGTATCTGCGAACCGGCGCGGTGCGCCCTCTGAATGGGCGGGGTGCGCCCTGCGCCTGCTTTGTACTCTTTAAAGCTTATAAATTTTTGCCCTCTAATTTCTTTTCTTGTATTTAATTTATATGTTTTGTTTATTTCTATTACCACAATATTTTTTTTTATTACCACACAATATTTTTATTTAATAATTTAATTTTTTTTATTTTATTATATATATATATATATATATATATATATTTTTTTTTTTTAATTACCTTTTTTTTTAAATAAAAGATAAAACCAAAGGAAAAATAACAAATAACACATACCAATCAAAAAACTCGGGTTGCCTCCCGGAAGCGCTTCTTTTTCATAGATTTGGAGTCTTTTTAGCTGGACTCAATTCCACTCTAAGGTTCTACTGTTTGGAGTGGGATATCTTCGCGTTCGTTCTCGATTTGAACGCCTTCCTCATATCGCTTAAGTCTGTGTCCGTTCACTTTAAAGCTCTCTCCTCCTTCCTTAAAAAGATCCACAGCCCCGTGTGGATACACTGCTTTTATTGTGAATGGACCATACCATCGTGTCCTTAGCTTTCCAGGAAAAAGTCTTAAGCGCGAATTATAAAGTAAGACTTTCTCCCCTGGTTGGAAATCTTTGTTTCCTTTTAACCTTGAATCGTGCCACCTTTTGGTTTTGTCTTTGTAAATTGCCGAGTTTTCGTATGCGTCATTTCGCAGTTCATTTAGCTCATTTAATTGACAAAAACGGTTAGTACTGACAAGATTAAAATCCAAGTTACATGATTTTAAGGCCCAGAATGCCTTGTGTTCAACCTCAACTGGGAGGTGACAAGCTTTTCCATACACCAATTTGTAAGGGGTAGTGCTAGTAGGTGTTTTAAAAGCGGTTCGAAAAGCCCAGAGTGCATCATCAAGCTTTTCGGACCAATCTTTTCGACTAGTTCCCACGGATCTTTCCAAAATTCGTTTTAAAGCTCTGTTTGTGATCTCCGTTTGACCACTTGATTGCGGGTGATAAGCTGTGGATATTCAATGGGTCACCCTGTTTAGAGATCATTTTGCGATCTCTTTTTGAGCTTTAATGATAAAATTTATCCTTAAACCTAAGACTTTACAATATTTTTGTGCTTAAAAACTATGATTTGCGTTAATGTGTGCTAAAAAATAAAAATTCTGTTTTTAACGTATTTCATCATTTTACGTCGAAAAATGAACTAAATTTGTGTGTTTTTGTTTGCAGGGCTTAACGGAAGAAAAATATATATGTGTGTATTTAATTTATGAGATATTTATTTCTTAGATTATATTTCTTTTTAAGTTTACTTAGTTTATTTTTATTAAACCATTTACTTTTTATATTTTGCCAATTACTTTTACATTTTCTTATTTTATTTAAAACCAATTATTTTTTATTTTAGAATTTTAGTCTTTATTATTTTCAACATTAGTTTTAATTTTAATTTTAAAATTCTTATCTTTTATATTTTTAGAAAAACGTTTTTAATTTTTTATTTTTATTAAAACCAATTTATTTTATTTTGGCTTTTTGTTTTATTAGTTTTAGTTTTATACTCATAGCTTTTATATTTTTATTAAAATTATTTTATGTTTAGATTTCTTAGTTTATATTAATTATAATCTTTTCTTTTATTTTAAATTTTAGCCTTTATTTTATTTTAACCTATTTAAACCTTTTATTTTCCAACCATTTATATTTTTATCTCATAAATTAATTATATACAAATATATATTTTTATAAATTCCGAAAATAAAAAAAAACTAACATAAATTCGGATTTAATATATAAATTATTATAAAAAAATAAAAAATTAAAATAATAAAAAGCTAGAAGCATGGGGGACATGAGGGACATGGGAGACAAGGTGGTAGTGTTCTTTTCAATAAAAAAAAAGCAAAGATTCTAAGAGGCATGGGGGACATGGAATAATGTGTGTTAGTGATTATGTTTGTGTGCAAATGGGTTTCAACGATACAAAGAAGAAAAAACCAAAGAAAAACAAAATCCATTTGATATATTCCTTTATGTAATCGGACGATGCAAGGAACAAAGAAAAAGAAGAGAAATTATGTTCCTTTGTGTGCGTTCTTTCAATACAAAAGAAAAGCAAAGAAAAAAATCATAATGCATATGTGATAATCGGTCGATCAAAAGTAGAAGAGCAAAAAGAAAGAGTTAGAAAAGAAAGAAGAAGATAAAGAAGAGAAGGTGATGATCGAGTGCTAATGCATACCAACTCACATTTCCATCAAGAAGTAAAGAAAGCAAAAGAAACGTTTGGTGGAGTTGGTCAAGTTATAAAAAAATTCAAAGAAGGTGGAACATAACCGAAGGTAATGATATAAATATGCATGAAGTTTCAGTTTAAAAGAGTGGAGAAGGATACCGAGTCAGAATTCTCTTAGATTAGTTTTAGTTTTAGATCTATATCTATTTTTCTCTCTAGCTAAAATTTCGAGTTTCATAAAATTCCAGTGAGGTTTCTTGAGTGTTCTTGATAGTTTGAAGTCATTAAGTCGTCCATTAAGTCATTAAGTTGTAATTTTCGTTTTTTTGATGTATTTATTAAGTTTGGAGTGAACTGGTTTGTATAATTCGTGTGATGAGTTGAAAGTTGAAGATTTACATGCTTGAATTTAATCAAAGTCTTCAAAGGTATGATTTTTGTTCATTTTGTTATTTTCTGTAATTTTATTTAATCTGTTAGTTATGATTTGTAGAATAATTGTTGTTATAATTTTGTTAGTTGTAATAATTATGTGTGAGTAGTTTAATATAAGGTTTTGGTTGTGAACGATTAAATGATAGTCTAGTAATTTTATTGGGATTTATTTGTTGTAAATATGATTTTTATAAACTGAAAAGTAAATTAGATGAGCTTCATGAAATAGAAATATTAATCTGTTAATGTATTTAAAATCTGATCAATTTTAATTTTCAATAATAGGTTGATATTTATTAATTTTGTAAACAGAAATAAGTCTACTATATTTTGTAAATTTATTATCTTAAAGGGAAATTAAAATAAATCAATCTTGATGTTTAAATTACCTAATATGATAATATTTATAAAATTAGTAAACTGAATATTTTGCATTTTAAGGTAAGAATGTTTTAATGTATTTTATAATGTCATATTGATAATTACTGTAATAATATTTACAACTACCACAGAATTGACAACCTGTGGATTAGAATGTTATTATTGTTAAATATTGATATGATAATTAATTTACCAATTGGATGTCTTAACCGAAACAACTTTTGGAGATTTCATTAAACATTGTGCTTATTTTCTAAAATTCATTTTTTATAATAAACCAACGATTTGTCAAAACTGTTAAACACGACAAGGCTCCCCGTATTTCCCAGTACTAGCTAGTGTTTAATAAGATCATTTTTATGCATAGTAATTCTTAGGCACGCGGGGACACAACTTGGTTTACCGATAATATTGGTCAGTTTTCAAATTAGCGACAAGGCCCTTAATTTGTAATTTAGTTATTTGGCTATTAGAATTAAATTAGTTTTAGATAAATTAAATTAGATAATCTAGAGCCGAATAATTAAAATATAAATTGGTCAGTTTTTTTGATTGCAACAAGGCCCCTAATATTATTGATAAATTATAGGTTGTGATGTGTTTTTACTAAGTATTTATTATGTGTGAAATGGTAATATTTTTAATTGGTTTAACTTACCGTATAAATTTCATAGCAATAAATAATCCCAAAATAATTGTTTAGATTATTATTTAATCAGTTTCCAACCAAAGCCTTATTCGTATTGATATTTGTTAAAACTTGTGATTGTTTGTTTAATTATTGCGTGGTTGATTTTTAATTATCATTTGATAAATTACTTTAGTTTATGTTGAAGCTCAAAAAACAAACAAAATCATTTATTAAAATCAAAAGCAATATATTAAGATTACGATTCAAATTAATCCTTTCTCTGTGGGTACGATATCTGGTCTTCACCGACTATTATTACTTGTACGATCCTGTGCACTTGCAGGTCGTTGACAGCGCTGTCGTCACACGCGTCAAAAACAATTTATAACCCACTTTTTACTATGTAGATAGGGCAAGCGGGGTCGAGTCCAAGGATTTAGTGGTTAACTTTTAATGAGTTGTAAAGTAAATTTTACGGTGATGGTAAAAATATTGAGATTGTAACTTGAGATTAGGAAAAGAATTACTTCCGGTTTAGTTATCAACAATTAGTTTCACATGTTTTATTACGATGATTCCGATATAATTACTTTGACATAATTACAGTTTACTGACAATTACTATTACTTAGGTAAATACATAACATGTTGAATCAATTATTTGTCTTTGTCTAACAATTAGGTAGATTAGGCACAAACAATGGTATAGCAATATTATGTTTTATCTAAATGATAGTAACGTTACAACTTCTTAGCATATTAATTGGGCACAAAGTATATTAACTGATTATCCGTCTTAGCTCGTTATTTAGATGAGATAGGCACGAATAATATGTTGGTAATACTATGTCTTGAGAATATGATAGTAAGTAGAAGTAAACACAAATGATTCACTAGTTGTATTCAAAGAGATAAGAGTTTAAGAATTACAATAGTAAAACACTTGTCGGAATCAAAGTAAAAACATGCTATACTAAAAGTTGGATAACATTACCGGAAGTAATCTGAAGAGATTAGCCTTCCATTCGTGTGATGATCGTGATGATGGTCTTGATGTTCCTCGTCATGTAACTTGATGCGTTTACCCTTCGAGTTATCTTGGATTACAACTAGAATTACCACCGAGAGAGGTAATCTTTTGATTCTAACAACTAGCTAAGAGATATTTCAAACTATTACAACTGATATAGAGTATTTAGTAACTTGGTGTCTAAAGGATGTAGAATGGGTGTCTAAATCCGTGCATAGAAGACCTCTATTTATACTGGCTGAGCACAGTGCTCGCGGCGCGACCAAGGGTCCCGTCGCGACGCGAGGGTGCGTCGGTCGTTGCTTTTGGTCGGCCACTGGTCTGGCTAGTGCGGTTGTTGGTAGTCTCGCGATCATGGAGTTGGTGGTCTCGCGTTCATGGAGTAGGTGGTCGCGTCCAAGCTCTTCGCGTCGCGACCATAGTTACCGTCGCGGCGCGAGCGCTGTATCTTTTTGGTTTTCTGTCTTGTTTTTCTTCACGTCGCGACACAGAATCTTCAAGTCGCGATTGCTGTACTTTTTATGTATTTTTGGTATTTTTGGTTTTAAGTTTTGAGCATCACTTCCTCGGGTTTGTTCTTTTATAGTTCTTGGGTCTTGTTCCTGAAATTAAACCATAAATGTTAGCACACAAATCCCTCTTGTTTTCCTCACACCAGCAGCTCCGGAGAACTCTGTTCAAGTTAAACATGAATCGTAATTCATGTTCAGCCACCTGTTAATATAAGCCTGTTTTGATATTGAGCTTATCAGGATTTCCTATGGTGAAAACCATAGTTCTGGCAGATTTGCATCTGCAACACAGCAGTGGGCTATGATGTGCAGTGTATGAAAAATGAGATATTCTCTCGTTTAGCTTGCAATTTTTGTGAGGATGTCTGGGGACTGCAGACAAATTAATCATAATTCTATTGAGAGAATTAATGATATCTTAATAGGATTTCCCCGTGATTTGTGAGATGTTTTCTATGCGAAAACAAATGGCTGGCTTTGGCTAGTAATGACCCGACAGTAGATCTATTATCACCGCCAGACTGTTGGGAGTCTGTGGTGTGCATCAGGAGCTGCCGTTGGAATGTGAGCTTTTGCCTATTTGTTGTGAAAACATGCATTCTTATAAAATGTGATTGTTTGGTTTTAACAGATGAGGTAGGTTAGACGGGTCTGTCTGAACCATATCTGTTATGAAGAAGCATTTTGCATGTTTTAAGGCGGTTTCTAGATTCTTTTATTTTGCACAAAAATATAGTTTTTGCGTGCCTCTGAGCATATTTATGCGATAAAACAGTCTTTAAATGATAGTGTTTTATTGTAAAAATAAAACACTATCAAAATACTACACACTTGAGGTTTGCTTGTCCTCAAGCAAAATTGAGTTTTTCGCAAAAATAAATTTTTTTTTTTTTTTTAAATACGGTCGATCATTTGATACATTGGTCGCTGAACTGACTGCCAGCATGTTAGATCGCTTTCTGTAATATAATCAACAGCACAAACAAACGTCATTCTGAACAATCATAAATAAACAAAAATAAATTCACACCACAAAATAGTTAAATTCAAACCAAACAGTAATTAAAACACACAACTGTATTTAAAAGTTCACACTAAATTGGAAATAAAAAGATAAATACTCACTCATCATCCTCGTCATCATAATGGGTCCCCGATGGCCCCGCCTCGTCTCCTGTAGGATGGCTACCTGTGTACCAGTCAGGTACCGGTGGAACGGTACTCGGGTATGGATACTGTGGCTGGAATCCCTGCTGGTGGAAGAAGTCGGTCATGGAATCCGCCATCCACTGGTGCTGTACCTGGTGAGCTAGATGCCACTCCTGATGGGTCAGATGCCAGTCCTGCATCTGTCGGTACTGGGTCTGGCTCTCTAGACGCCATGACTGCATCTGCTGGTAGATAGTCCCGAGGTTAATCTCGGGCTCCGGGTCCTGTGGTGGTACGGGGGATCTCTGTCGCTGGCGCTGACGACGTCTGGGAGGTGGAGGTGGTGCTTGAGCGGCCTCGGGTGCCTGCTCCTCCTGCTCTGGCTCATCTAGTACAAATACCCCGGGTGGACCTGCCTGTCGTATCACCCTCATCAACTCCAGATACTGACGCCCTATGGCTCTCGGAGTCATGGACTGTATCGCTGGTAGTGCGGTGATACCATATGAATGAGCCAGTCGGGTGATCAGATGACCACCACAAAGGGGGCTAGTAGCTCGGGCCCCTGTGGCCTTGCGGGCCAAGAAAAACGCCAATGAGTACGGGAGGTTGCAGTGCCTCCCTGGTGTCAAAAGACACCACAAATAAAAGAGATCTACTGCAGGAACCTTCTCACAGCCCTTCCGTTGATTGACGGAAGTAGCAACGAGACGGTGTAACACTCTATGGATCAGAGAGCGGATCGCACTCTCCACAGCAGTCTCAGGGAGGTATAAAGTATTGGCAATCCCTCCCCAAAATTCTTCATTAACCAACTCTTCGGGTGGGCTGGTGATGCATCGAGCTAGATAATCTCGGAACTCTGGTGTACGAGCATCACCATGTGGGTAGAGACCCAGTCTCCATCCCAGCTCTACCACGCTGCACTGCCTTGGCTCTCCTCCAAGTCGGAAAGAGAGACCGGTACGCACAAACATGTCCTCCTCGGTCGGATCAAAGATGACCGTGGAGAAAAACTCCAGCATCAGCTCTTTGTAGCTGTGCTCTCGGATCTGGAATAAATTCCTCCATGCGTAGCTGGTGTATGCACCATCGGTCTTGACCAAATATTGGTCAAGTGCTGTAGTAAGCCCAATGGTATTAGCAAAATTCCAGTCTAATACCAGGGCTGGCTCCACGTCTCTTCTTTTGAATCTTTCCAAATTTGCCTCGTACGCATTTTTCCTCACCGCGGGAATGGTATTTGGGAACCGTAACCATTGATGTGAAGCGATGTCGTCCCTTTCGACTGGTTGTTGGCGTTGTTCCCTTCTGCGGGCCATATCTGTAAATTTCCAATTCATACAAATCATTAATCTAGTTTAACACGCAAGAAAAATAGCAAAAATGAGCAAAAATTAACCCCCTGCCCAGCCTTCGCGACCTGGTCGCGTCCAGGTCGCGTCCAGCCTCAAGTCGCGAGGACTGTGGTGGTCGCGATCGCGAGGGCGGAACGGACCGAACGGGATCGCTGATTTCTCACGTTTGGCTCGGTTTTGACTTAATGCATTCAGCCATAAGGGTTTCTAAGTGCTATAGCTAGGTTGTACAAGCATCAATTTCAAGGAATAACGACATTAACACAAACCCGATCGGGAGTCGTGGTTTCGGACCAAATCCGTGCGATTTTACTATGATTCGATATGTAAAAACCTAAATCAAGGGTAGAGGAAGAGTATACGTACCTTGGATGATGATCTACGCAAGAAAAAATGACGAAAATCGGTAGTTTGGTTGAAAAAAATACCCGGCCGTGAGAGAGAGTCGCGAGAGAGGTGAGAGAGGGTGAAATGCGGCGGCTGCTTAAGGCTAGGGTTTATACACCTGTTCACGCTCCTTCGCGACGGGTGCATGGTCGCGACAGAGGTGGTGGTCGCGGCGCGAACACTGTAAGATGGTATTTCCTGATCGCGATTTTTCTGCTCTCGCGGTCGCGAAGGATTTTCGTCTCGTCGCGAGGGGTCTCCAAGTGAGGGTCTCCATTTTCGTCTCGTCGCGAGGGGTCTCCAAGTGAGGGTTTGCAGTGAACACTCCCACAAAGTTCTCGGGTTGCCTCCCGAAAAGCGCTAAGTTTAACGTCTTCAGCCGGACGCAGTGCCTTATGTTCAAATGGTCAGAGTTGTGGGTTAATTAAAGCGATTTTTTCAAACACCACTTTTGAGTTATCCACCATTTGAACGTAAGGCTTTAACCGTTGTCCATTGACTTTAAACGGTTCTCCTCCCTTTTCTGGTTTGACTTCTATTGCACCATGTAGTGCAACATCGGTTATAACATATGGACCAGTCCATTTGCTCTTTAGTTTTCCAGGGAATAATTTGAGGCGTGAATCGAATAACCACACTAATTGTCCTTTGTGAAATTGTTTTCGGACAATGTGGCGGTCATGAAAGTCCTTTGTTTTTTCTTTTTAAATCTTCGAACTCTCATATGCCTCTTTCCTTATTTCTTCCAGTTCTGATAACTGGAATTTTCTCTCTTCACCTGCATCAGTTAAATTGACATTAGCATTTTTAATTGCCCACATGGCACGATGCTCTAACTCTACAGGTAAATGGCATGGCTTGCCATACACGAGTCTATATGGGGACATTCCGATGGGTGTTTTATACGCTGTCCGATAGGCCCATAAGGCATCATCTAATCGAATGGACCAGTCCTTTCGGTCTGGTCTGACTGTCTTTTCTAGAATTCTTTTAATTTCTCGATTAGAGACTTCTGCTTGTCCACTTGTCTGTGGGTGATATGGTGTACCAATTTTGTGGGTAACACCATAATGTTTCAAAACTTTTGCAAAATGTCTATTTTTAAAATGGGAACCCCCGTCACTTATGATGGTTCGAGGGATTCCGTGTCTAGAGAAAATGTTCTTTTTGACAAATTTGCATACAACATTGTGGTCGTTTGTTCTAGTGGCTTCAGCTTCCACCCATTTGGACACGTAATCAACAGCTAAAAGAATGTACAAATTTCCAAATGATGTGGGGAATGGTCCCATGAAGTCAATGCCCCAAACGTCAAAAATTTCAACAATTAATATCGGGGACATTGGCATCATGTCTCGTCTTGAGATTCCCCCCATTTTTTGACATCTATCACATGCTTTAACATAAGTGTAAGCATCCTTAAATAGAGAGGGCCAGAAAAAACCACTTTGGAGAATTCGGTGCCCAGTCTTTTTGGCACTGAAATGTCCTCCACAAGCATATGAGTGACAGTGACGGAGAATGTCCGTCTGTTCATCGTCTGGCACACATCTCCTGATAACTTGGTCTGCTCCTATTTTGAACAGATCTGGATCCTCCCATAAATATTGCTTGGTTTGGGAGAAAAAGTATTTCTTTTGTTGAGTGGTCCAGTGTTGTGGTGTTTGTCCTGTTACAAAATAATTAACCAAATTAGCAAACCATGGTAATTTTTGTACAGAAAATAATTGTTCATCAGGAAAATCTTCTCGTATTATTTCTCCTTGAATTTCATCTGTTTGGATCCTGGAAAGATGATCGGCCACCACATTTTTAGATCCCTTTTTGTCTCGGATCTCTATGTCAAATTCCTGTAACAAAAGCACCCACCGAATGAGTCTTGGTTTTGTTTCCTTCTTTTCCATCAGGTGACGGATGGCACTGTGATCGGTGTACAAGATAACTTTAGTTCCCCAAATGTAAGATCTAAATTTATCCAAAGCGTACACAACCGCCAAAAGTTCCTTTTCAGTGGTGGTATAGTTGAGCTGTGCTTCAGAGAATGTTTTGCTTGAATAGCAAATGACCACTGGTTTCTTGTCCACTCTTTGTCCCAATACTGCTCCTACTGCATAATCACTAGCATCACACATTATCTCAAAAGGAAGAAGCCAATTAGGTGCTTGCAAAATTGGTGCTTCGGTTAATTTATGTTTCAGAATGGTGAATGCTTCTTGACAATCGTTATCAAAGACAAATGGTGCGTCTTTTAATAACAACTTACACAGTGGCTTAGAAATGGTACTAAAATCTTTAATGAATCGTCGGTAAAATCCGGCATGTCCAAGGAAGGAGCGGATGCCTTTTACCGAACTTGGTGGGGGAAGAGTGGAGATGATTTGTACTTTGGCTCTATCGACTTCAAAACCGCGTTCTGAAACGACATGCCCAAGTACAATTCCCTCCTTGACCATGAAATGACTCTTCTCCCAGCTTAAAATTAAATTAGATTCTGTGCATCTTTTTAGTACTTTCTCTAGCTGTTTTAAACAATTTTCAAAAGAGGAGCCAAATATCGAAAAATCATCCATGAAAATTTCTAGTGATTCTCCCACCATATCAGAAAATATAGCCATCATGCAACGTTGGAACGTGGCGGGAGCATTACATAATCCGAATGGCATCCTTCGAAAAGCAAAGGTGCCATAGGGACAAGTAAAGGTTGTTTTAGCCTGATCCTCGGGATGGATGGCAATTTGGTTGTATCCCGAGTATCCGTCTAAAAAACAGTAGAATTTTTTTCCAGATAGTTTTTCGACTATTTGGTCGATAAATGGGAGTGGGAAATGATCCTTTGACGTTGCAGCATTCAACTTCCGGTAGTCGATGCATACCCTCCACCCTGTGATTGGTCTGGTGGTCATCTTCTCTCCATCTTCTGTTTCGACTACTGTGATTCCTGATTTCTTAGGCACTGTTTGGGTTGGACTTACCCAATCGCTATCAGATATTGGGTAAATAATGCCAGCGTCCAACCATTTAAGTACCTCCTTCTTGACTACTTCTCTGAGGTTTGGGTTCAACCGTCTTTGTGTTTCTCGTGCTGGTTTCGTGCCTTCTTCAGTAATGATTCGGTGCATACACGTCGCTGGACTTATTCCCTTCAGATCTGCTATTGTCCATCCAATAGCTTCTTTGTATTTCACCAACACTTCTAACAAAGTTTCCTCTTGAGCACCTGTTAAATCAGCAGAAATTATTACAGGTAGAGTTTTGTTAGGTCCTAAGAATGAATATTTCAAATGTTTTGGTAGTGTTTTCAATTCTAAGACCGGTGGTACTTTAAAGGATGATTTTAGCGGTGCTGAAAAATTCGTGGGTAATTTTTCCACTTGTGGGATCCATGGTGTTTTCCATTGCTGTGTTTGAAAAAACTTCTTCTATCATGTGTACTTCTTTTGTGTCCCTGTCTTCAATCCTGGTGTTGTTAAGAAAACTTTCCAATTCGTCAGATCTTAAGATGGTTGGTGTAGTTTGATGCACTAAGTCATCAACTACATCAACTTGATAACATTCATGTTCCGTTGATGAATTGTTAAATGTGTTAAAAACATTTAATCTGAGTTTTCTATTTCCAAAGGCGATATCCATTGCTCCTGTTCTACAATTAATTTGGGCGTTTGTTGTTGCTAAAAATGGTCGTCCCAAAATAATTGAAGCTTGACTTTCCTTATAGGTATGTTCAGTATCAAGCACTAAGAAGTCAACTGGATAGTAAAATTCATCCACCTTGATTATAACATCGGTCAACATTCCTCGTGGGACTTTTGTGGATTTGTCAGCTAGTTGTAAAATGATATCAGTATGTTCTAGATTGCCTAGTTCATACTGATCAAACAAATTCCCTGGAAGAATGTTGACACTTGCTCCAAGGTCTAAAAGTGCCTTTTTTATGTTTATGTTTCCTACGGTGACAGAGATTAAGGGTGCTCCTGGGTCCTTAAGTTTAGGAGGAAGAGAGTTGGAGACTATAGAACTTGCGTGTTCTGTTAAGTCTACTTTCTTTGGGAGACGCGATTTTAACTTTCTTTTCTGAATACATAAGTCTTTCAGAAATTTCGCGTATGATGGAACTTCTCTGATTAGTTTGACTAAAGGAATGTTGATTTTGACTTGAGAAAAGACTTCCCACATGTCTTCCGATTTAGTCCGTTTTATGTCCTTAGAAGTCGACGGTTCGAGGGCTGAAGGATATGGTGCGATGTTATTTTGTTCAATTTCTATTTCTTTTTCTTTTAAAATTTTTTCTAGTTCCTCTTTTTCGTTATATATTTCTTCGGTGTCACTTTCCTCTTCTACAATTGGGTTAGGAAGAGAACTTACCTGATTGTCGACTTTCTTCCCGCTTCGTAAAGAGATGACCTGGTTGACTTGGTGTTCTTTTCCCGGTCGTTGACTGTGAGACGGATTCACAGTTGTGTTGCTTGGGAATTTCCCTTCTTCTCTTTTCCCCAGTTGTTCGGCTAATTGTGCTATTTGCTTCTCCATTGCAGCGATCGTTTTAGTGTTGGTGTCGGTCTTCTGGTATGTTTGGGTGATGAATTCCATAATCTTGTCTAGCTTGGTTCCTTCATTTTCTGGTTCCTTTCTGCTTGTACTTCCTTCTCTTCCGTTGTGGTTGGGTTGAAATGTTCGTTGCTGATTTTGATGTTGGTTTTGATATTGTCCTCTTTGATTGTTATTGTTAAAATTCCCTTGATTGTTGTTATGGTAACTTCCTTGATTGTTGTTGTGAAAATTCTCCTGATTGCTGGGTCTGAAAGATCTTTGTGGATTATGGTGTTGGCCATATCCATTTAAATGATTGAGTTCTTCCCGAGTTTTTGTGCAATTATGTGCAACGTGTCCAGTATTTCCACAATTTGCACATGATTTCTGCCCCTGCAAAACATTAACACCCTTCTCTTTCCCAAGGCTTGTAAGTAATAAATCAACTTTTTTACTTAAAGCCATGATGTCAGATTTTACTCCAGTCTTCCATGTTTTATCGAGTGCAATTGTTGCAACGGTTTGATTTGGAATTTCTTGTTTTCTTGTGGAATAATTGGCTTTTGAGCCATTACTTAATTGTTCCAAAAATTTCCATGCATTCTCACTGTCTTGCAACATAAATGTACCACTTGAGGCAGCGTTTATCATGGATTGGTTTGTGCTATCCACCCCATCAAAGAAATACCGTACAAGTTGCCAACGAGGGAATTCATGATGTGGACACGATCGTAGTAATTCCTTAAGACGATCGAATGCATCATGAAATTCTTCGTTGGGTTTTTGTGTAAAATCTTGTATGGCTTTTCTTATTTCTGTGGTTTTACTAGCTGGGTAAAACTCTTGTAAAAAGTTGGTTCTCAATTGGTCCCAAGTATTAATACTTCCAGGAGCAAGTGATGTAAACCAATATTTCGCTTTTTCTTTTAAGGTGAATGGAAATAAATGCAATTTAAACGTGTCTCTATTGGTTTCTCTTGGCGTGTTTGCATTTGCTATTGCAAGAAATTCATACAAGTAATTATAAGGATCCTCATTTTTATAACCACGAAAAAGTGGGATTACCCCAATTAATTGTGGTCGAATTTCTACAATATGTTCGTTTCCGTTTGGAAATATTATAGGTGAAGGATCATCATAATCACCTGGTTGAAAGTGGGATGCTACAGAATGTCTATTTGGTTGATCTAAATAACGAGGATTATATTGAAAATGATTTGTAACGCCCCAACTTTTTCGAACCATTTATATTACATAAAAACATGTTTTACAGAATTCGGTCCATCAAAAACCATGAAATTTGTTTAAAAAAAACAAACAAAAGGGGTGTTACAATACATATCAAACAACCATAAGCTTAAGGAAGACGGATTCAATCAATACCAAATATGGAAGCTGTATCCAGCTCCACTCCTTTGCACCTAGCGCTTATTTTACAACTTCCAATTTTCTCACAACTTCATACTTGAACCTGGAATACATGGCATAAAAACATAGAATACGTAAGACAAAAATGTCTCGTGAGTTACATGAGTTTTAGACTCAAACTTTAAATTTCTTTTCCAAACTTTTATAAGATTTCATAACATAAGTCATTGTCAAAACGACATAATATACACATACTAAACCTTTTTACTTTTCAAATTCACTATATATTAGACTTTGCAAAAATAATGTCTTTTATACTTTCTTTGACTGGTTTTATAAACTTGCTGGGATTTTTATACTTAGGGCGTTAATCACTAGAAGTGATACCCCAAGTCTCTACAATTAGAAAGAACGGATCAATACTAACGGTAGAATTGCTGAGGCAGTCTACTTCGCGAAGGGGGTTGTCCCCAGTAGACTCCTTACCTAACCCGGGTAGGTTGGAACATAGTTCCCTTACTAACAATGCTAGTCACAATACCAGTCAATCATAAAATACTTGTCTGAAACCAAAACATTACTTGCACGAGAAATGGCTAAATGCCAAGCTTTTGACTCAAACATATCTATTTCATGATTTAGGCTATTGCCAAGAAACATACTTTCAATTATAGCAGCTAACTTTCTATTTAAACTAGAAAAAGGACCATTTTTGCAAATATTTTTCACATATATAAATATTATATGAAATCTGAAAAATACTTACTTACTTGCCATGTATCCCAAAGTGGGTAAAAATGCTACATGTACTCACCAAATAATTCTTGAAGCGTCGTTTAGACGTCCCTCGGTTCTTTACCCTTTCGGTGTCCGATTATTTGACTTGCACCTATATATAGTATATGATACATTAATTTATATTTTAGTTGACTCTATAACATGTTAGAGTCCTTATTATACCATAAATAGTCAAAGCAAGGGTAAAACTCAACTTTAGATAAATTGTATTTTATACGTATTTTACTACAGTACCCTCGGAGGGTCGTATTTCGATTCCGATAATTTTTTATGAAGTTTGGGACCATAATAGACCTATGTTTAAAATTTGAGGTCAAACGGATAAGTCTAACCCCAAATCTCAAAATTGGAATTCACTTGGCAGAATGCAGAAGAGTTTTGGCCATTTCTTGCTCTAGCCGTAGGATCGCGACCCGATCCTCTAGGGATCGCGACCCGATCTGCTGCAGATCAGCCTGGTTTGTCCGATTTTATGCCACAATTTCCCATTTTTCCTATATTAAGTCCTTAATACGTGACTTAATCATTAGGGATTGTTCTAAGGCCAAAACCATTCATTTACCTCAGATTTTAAACAATGGAATTGATGATTCCATCCCATTTTTAATCATTCCCGTTTTTCACATTTTTAATCCAAAAACCGAAATTGTCCAAAACCAACCACTTCTATTGATTTCTATCAACAATTTCTGCATTTGGAACTCGTCAAAACCCATTAAAATCAAGTTGATCATATGAACTTATGATTTAGGGATCTTAAACAAAATTCCAATTTTCAACAATAACAATCTACTTTCATGTTTTGATAGGTGTTCTTACAACATAAACACATTTGAGGCTTTGAGATCAACTAAACCTCTTGGATCATAACTGTAATTCCAGTTGCTTGTTCTTCCCGTGAAGAACACTCAAGAAATGAAGTTAGGAACTTGATTACTAACCTTGGTTTAGTGTAATATCTTGATTTCTTGCTAATAATCTTCTTGCTCTCCAAACTCGTGAACCTTCAAGCCCCGTAGCTCCAGAATTCTCCAGAGATATCTTCTGATTTTATGTTGATTAATGAGATATTTTTTCTCATTTTATATTTTCATATTTACAGTTTTGGTCCCTCTAGTTCACTTCCTTGAACTTTGGCCACAAAAATCAATTATCTTTTCATAGAATTTAATTTCTCACATTTTTAGTCCTAAGTTATAAGTAATTTTTTTATGATAATTTCCTGCATATGGTCAAATGACCAATTTACCCTTTCACCCATAATTTCTCATAATTTACATATAAAACTTAGATTACACACATATTTGTTTACATATTGTTATTACAAATTTTTGATCGTTTCAACTACCTCCCCCTAATTAAGATTCCGTCCTCGGAATCGCTTCATAATCTGTAAAATTAGGGTATCTCTTCTTCATGCTTTCCAATGTTTCCCAAGTCAAATCTGTGCCCAGTGAATGCTTCCATTTGACCAATACTAGGTCAATTTCCCTGTTCCTTAGTTTCTTGGTTTTCACCTCTAACATCGCCTCAGGTTCTTCCACTAGTCTGTTAGGTGTTTCCACCCTTAACTCTTCTAAAGGAATGGTTAACTCCTTCTTTCCAAAGTATTTCTTGAGATAGCATACATGAAATGTATCATGTATTCCCCTGAGTTCTGGTGGTAACTCTAACTTGAATGCTTGTAAACCGATTCTTTTCAGAATCTTGAAGGGTCCAATATATCTTGGACTCAACTTTCCTCTCTTGCCAAATCTTATCACCCCTTTCCAAGGTGATACTTTTATCATTACCAAATCGCCTTCTTTTAGATCATAGGGTCTTTTCTTCAAATTTGAGTAGCTTCTTTGGCGATCTTGTGCAGCTTTCATATTGGTTTGTATCACACCAATCTTTTCATTTGTCATTCTTACAATTTCTGGACCAGTGAGTTTTGCTTCACCAGCTTCTAACCAACATACTGGGGTTCTACACTTTCTACCATATAAGGCTTCAAAAGGCGGCATCTTGATGCTTGAGTGGTAACTGTTGTTATACGAGAATTCTACTAATGGTAGGTGCTGGTCCCAACTACCTCCAAAATCAATGGCACACGATCGCAACATATCCTCCAAGGTCTGAATTGTACGTTCGCTTTGCCCATCTGTTTGAGGGTGATAGGCTGTACTCATCTTGATTCGAGTTCCCATCTTTTCTTGTAGAGAATCCCAAAAGTTAGACGTGAATCGAGGATCTCTATCTGAGACTATGGACAAGGGTGCTCCATAACGTCTGATCACTTCATCGATGTACAACTGAGCTAATTCTTCAAGTGAGGCAGTTTCTTTATATGCGAGAAATAGGGCACTTTTGGTCAATCTGTCAACAATGACCCATATACTATCATGTCCTCTTCGTGTTCTCGGCAACCCCATGACAAAATCCATTGTCAATTCTTCCCACTTCCCTGCTGGTATCTGTAATGACTGCGCAGAACCATACGGCACCTGATGTTCTGCTTTTACTTGTGCACAGGTATCACAGTGGGATATGTACTTTGCTATTCTCTTTTTCATCCCTGGCCACCAATAATAATGCTTCAAATCTTGATATGTTTTCGTACTTCCAGGATGTATAGAATACTTGGATTTGTGAGAATCATCCAAGATTATCTTTCTGGTTTTTCCATATTTGGGAACCCAAATACGTCCTTTAAAAGTACGTAACCCTTGGGTATTTACTTCAAACGTCACCTTCTTTCCAAGTTTTTCTTTCTTTAAATTTTCTTCGGTTAAGGCACTGTCTTGAGCTTCTTTAATCTTTTGAATTAAAGTAGAGACCATTTCAATTCGCATGGATCTTCCTTTAACAACTTTTTCACGAACCTTTCGGCTTAAGGCATCGGCTACTACATTGGCTTTTCCTTCGTGATATATTATCTCACAATCATAATCATTCACGAGCTCAATCCAACGTGTTTGTCTCAAATTCAATTCTTTTTGAGTAAAAAGATATTGTAGACTTTTATGATCTGTATATATTCTGCATTTCGTCCCATACAGATAATGTCTCCAAATCTTCAATGCGAACACAATCGCAGCCAATTCCAGATCATGGGTAGTATAACGTGTCTCTGCATCTTTTAGCTGTCTAGAAGCATAGGCGATAACTTTGCCCCGTTGCATCAGTACACAACCAAGACCTCTATTAGACGCATCGCTGTATACTACAAACTCTTCCGTGCCTTCTGGTAAAGATAATACTGGAGCTTCACACAGCTTCTTCTTTAATATTTCAAAGGCTTCTTGTTGTTTTTCTCCCCAAACGAATTTCACTTCTTTCCGGGTTAGCTGCGTCAATGGCACTGCTATTTTAGAAAAATCTTGGATAAACCGTCGGTAATAACCGGCTAATCCAAGAAAACTCCTAACTTCTGTAGGTGTTTTCGGTGGCTCCCATTTCATTACCGCTTCTATTTTTGCTGGGTCCACTTTAATACCTTCAGCTGAAACAACATGACCCAGGAATTGAACTTCCCGCAACCAAAAGTCACACTTTGACAACTTCGCATATAACTGTTCATTCTTCAAAGTACGCAGCACTTCACGGAGATGCACTTCATGTTCCGCTTCATTTTTCGAATAAACCAGAATATCATCAATGAAAACGATGACAAATTTGTCAAGGAAAGGTTTACAGACCCTATTCATGAGGTCCATAAACACAGCTGGGGCATTAGTGAGACCGAATGGCATCACTAAAAATTCATAGTGACCATATCGGGTTCGGAATGCAGTCTTGCATACATCTTCCTCCTTCACCCGTACTTGATGATATCCGGAACGAAGATCAATTTTTGAGAAATAAGTAGCTCCCTGCAACTGATCGAATAAATCATCAATTCGTGGCAAAGGGTATCGATTCTTGATGGTCACCTTATTGAGCTCGCGATAATCGATACACATACGCATGGTACCATCTTTCTTCTTGACAAATAACACTGGAGCTCCCCAAGGAGAAGAGCTGGGACGAATAAACCCCTTATCCAGAAGTTCTTGCAACTGGGACATAAGTTCTCTCATCTCTGTAGGAGCAAGACGGTACGGCGCATGAGCAATGGGACTTGCTCCAGGAACCAGGTCAATGTGAAACTCGACTTGCCTAATGGGTGGTAACCCAGGTAAGTCATCAGGAAAAACTTCAGGGAATTCATTGACCACTTTTATATCTTCCATCTTTTGCTTCTCCTTCTTCCCATTCATCACATAAGCGATAAATGTTTCACACCCTTTGCGGATGCATTTACGGGCCTTAATAGCAGTAATGAGACTTTGCATGTTCTTCCGGCGTTCCCCATATATATATACTTTACTACCATCAGGCATTTTGATCGATACTATCCGCTTCCCACAGAGAATTTTTGCATTATGAGCTCCGAGCCAATCCATCCCAATAACAATATCGAATCCTTTAATCCCGATAGGTAGCAAGTTTGCCTTTAAGATTCGCCCACTAATCTCCACCGGACATTCCTTATACACATGTCGGACCGTAACTAGCTCCCCGTTCGCAACTTCTATTACACAAGTATCATCTAATGGTTTCATTGGTGTGTTTAGACGCTTACTAAAGTCATGGGACACAAAAGAGAAATGTGCTCCAGAATCAAAAAGAACATAAGCAGGTTGTGAGTTTACAATGAGTGTACCTGCAACCACATCTTGATCTTCTTTGGCCTCATCAAGGGTCATCTGAAACGCCCTTCCCTTCGTCTTTGCTGGTTCTGTCTTCTTGTTACTCGCAGTGGAAACTAACGTATCATTCTTCTTCTTGGGACAGTTAGTACTGTAATGTCCCTTTTCATGACAATTGAAACATTCCACCTCGCTGATATCTTTGTTCTTGCAATCTTTAGCCTGGTGACCCGGAAGACCACATTTATAGCACCCACTAGTGCCCTTCTTACATTCTCCACCATGTCTCTTTCCACACTTCTTGCATTCTTTAACCTCTCCTTGCTTAGTAAACCCCGAGGAAACACGACTCTTCTTATTTGCTCCAGAGATTCCTGAAGACTTTCGCTTTTCCACAAATGCTTGTCGTTCCTTGTTCTTTTTCTCAATCATACTTTCAACTCGAGCTGCAGATTCAATGGCTTCATCCAGAGTAGTAGCCTTGCCCACTTCTAGCGAGTAGTCTGCCGGCAATCCATTAACATAGCGGTTTATTCTTCCGGCCTCGGTCGGTAGTGTATCTTCCAGAAATGGCAACATCTCGCAGAACTTTTTAGTATACTCATCAACGGTTTGTTTTTCCTTTGCAAGGGCGAAGAATTCATTAACCAAGTTCTCTCGATGCCTAGCTGAACAGAACTTGTTTTTCAATCGCTGAACGAACTCGTCCCAAGTCAAACCATCCACGAAATCACTCCCCTTAGTTCGGCGGAGAGTGTTCCACCAAGTAAGAGCTTCAGCCTTTAACATCTGAGACGCAAACCCTACTTTCATATCTTCGTCACAACGACAGATGCGAAGAATTTGCTCTATTTCGGTTAACCACCTTATTGTTATTCGCGGATCCATATCCCCGTTAAACTCCTTCGGCCGACAAGACATAAAATCTTTGAAAGTACAGGCTCCTTTAGTCTTAAACTGAGGCTGTGATTTGGAAGAAGAATCTCCCTGAGAAGTAGTCTGTCTTGGATTAGTGCCTTCATGGGCCACACTCTTCTCGCTATCTTCAGGTTGCGACCTAGATCTTTCACCCAGTCGCTCATACAGAAGACGAGTCATTTCCTGTCTGTTTTGCACTTGTGTATCATGCAATAGTTTCTGAATTGCCTCCAAAGTCAATGGAGGTGGATTAGCCTCACCCCTAGAATTGCCATCATCACCGGCTTGGGGCGGTCGGGGAGGCATAGGAGGCCTTGCATTAGGATCTGGGTGCTCTGCATACGATCCTTGACCACTTCTAGTCCGCATCTTACTATAAAATTTCAAGTACTTTAGTATTTCATATTTCATCATAATATGAGTTTACTACATTTTCACCAGTTTCCCAGTATTCCCTTGCGAGTACACCAGGCACAATACGCGTCCTGTGATTATGATAATACGGGCCCATATTACCATAATCACCTACACATGTTGTTCCCAATGTTTCCGCTCGGTTCCACTGTTCACTAGTATCAATTAGCTACTTTTAACTCATAAATATACTCATATAATTCCATTAACAATTAATGTCTTAATTCATTAAGACATGACAATTCGTGTAACTAACTTTAACTGACTATTTTACTAGTCTAAGCCTAGGAGTGGAATGATCCAATCCTAATTCGCTTAAACTATGGCTCTGATACCAACTTGTAACGCCCCAACTTTTTCGAACCATTTATATTACATAAAAACATGTTTTACAGAATTCGGTCCATCAAAAACCATGAAATTTGTTTAAAAAAAACAAACAAAAGGGGTGTTACAATACATATCAAACAACCATAAGCTTAAGGAAGACGGATTCAATCAATACCAAATATGGAAGCTGTATCCAGCTCCACTCCTTTGCACCTAGCGCTTATTTTACAACTTCCAATTTTCTCACAACTGACAACGCTATCGTCACACGCGTCAAAAACAATTTATAACCCACTTTTTACTATGTAGATAGGGCAAGTGGGGTCGAGTCCAAGGATTTAATGGTTAACTTTTAATGAGTTGTAAAGTAAATTTTACGGTGATGGTAAAAATATTGAGATTGTAACTTGAGATTAGAGAAAGAATTACTTCCGGTTTAGTTATCAACAATTAGTTTCACATGTATTATTACAATGATTCCGATATAATTACTTTAACATAATTACAGTTTACTAACAATTACTATTACATAGGTAAATACATAACATGTTGAATCAATTATTTGTCTTTGTCTAACAATTAGGTAGATTAGGCACAAACAATGGTATAGCAATATTATGTTTTATCTAGATGATAGTAACGTTACAACTTCTTAGCATATTAAGTGGGCACAAAGTATATTAACTGATTATCCGTCTTAGCTCGTTATGTAGGTGAGATAGGCACGAATAATATGTTGGTAATACTATGTCTTGAGAATATGATAGTAAGTAGAAGTAAACACAAATGATTCACTAGTTGTATTCAAAGAGATAAGAGTTTAAGAATTACAATAGTAAAACACTTGTCGGAATCAAAGTAAAAACATGCTATACTAAAAGTTGGATAACATTACCGGAAGTAATCTGAAGAGATTAGCCTTCCATTCGTGTGATGATCGTGATGATGATCTTGGTGTTCCTCGTCATGTAACTTGATTCGTTTACCCTTCAAGTTTCTTGAATTACAACTAGAATTACCACCGAGAGAGATGATATTTTGATTCTAAACAACTAGCTAAGAGATGTTTCAAGCTATTCTAACTGATAGAGAGTGTTTGAGTATTCTTATTACAAATAGAGTGAATTGGTGTCTAAATCCGTGCATAGAAGGTCTCTATTTATACTAGCTGAGCACAGTGCTCGCGTCGCGACCAAGGGTGCCGTCGCGGCGCGAGGAGGCGTCGGTCGTTGCTTTTGGTCGGCCACTGGTCTGGCTAGTGCGGTTGTTGGTAGTCTCGCGTTCAAGGAGTAGGTGTGGTCGCGTCCAAGGTCTTCGCGTCGCGACCCTTGTATCCGTCGCGGCGCGATTGCTGTAGCATTTTGGGTCTTCTGCCTTGTTTTTCTTCAAGTCGCGACACAGGGTCTTCACGTCGCGAATGCTGTATATTTTACGTGTATTTCGCCTTTTTACTCTTCGGTTTTGAGCATCACTTCCTCGGGTTTGTTCTTTTATAGTTCTTGGGTCTTGTTCTTGAAAATAAACCATAAATGTTAACACACAAATCCCTCTTATTGTCCTCACACCAGCAGCTCCGGAGAACTCTGTTCAAGTTAAACATGAATCGTAATTCATGTTCAGCCACCTGTTAATATAAGCCTGTTTTGATGTTGAGCTTATCAGGATTTCCTATGGTAAAACCATAGTTCTGGCAGATTTGCATCTGCAACACAGCAGTGGGCTGTGATGTGCAGTGTATGAAACATGAGATATTCTCTCGTTTAGCTTGCAATTTTGTGAGGATGTCTGGGGACGGTAGACAAATTAATCATAGTTCTGTTGAGAGAATTGATGATATCTTAATAGGATTTCCCCGTGAATTGTGAGATGTTTTCTATGTGAAAACAAATGGCTGGCTTGGGTTAGTAATGACCCGACAGTAGATCTATTATCACCGCCAGACTGTTGGGAGTCTGTGGTGTGCATCAGGAGCTGCCGTTGGAATGTGAGCTTTTGCCTTTTTGTTGTGAAAACATGCATTCTTATAAAATGTGATTGTTTGGTTTTAACAGATGAGGTAGGTTAGACGGGTCTGTCTGAACCATATCTGTTATGAAGAAGCATTTTGCATGTTTTAAGGCGGTTTTTGGATTCTTTTATTTTGCACAGAAATATAGTTTTTGCGTGCCTCTGAGCATATTTATGCGATAAAATAGTCTTTAAATGATAGTGTTTTATTATAAAAATAAAACACTATCAAAATACTACACACTTGAGGTTTGCTTGTCCTCAAGCAAAATTGAAGTTTTCGCAAAAATAATTTTTTTTTTTTTTTTTTTTTTAAAACGGTCGATCATTTGATACATTGGTCGCTGAACTGACTGCCAGCATGTTAGATCGCTTTCTGTAATATAATCAACAAACAAACAAACGTCATTCTGAACAAAAATAAACACAAATAAATTCACACCACACAATCTTTCAAACCAAACAGTAATTAAAACACACAACTGTATTTAAGAGTTCACACTAAATTGGAAACAACAAGATAAAAATACTCACTCATCATCCTCGTCATCATAATGGGTCCCCGATGGCCCCGCCTCGTCTCCTGTAGGATGGCTACCTGTGTACCAGTCAGGTACCGGTGGAACGGTACTCGGGTATGGATACTGTGGCTGGAATCCCTGCTGGTGGAAGAAGTCGGTCATGGAATCCGCCATCCACTGGTGATGTACCTGGTGAGCTAGATGCCACTCCTGATGGGTCAGATGCCAGTCCTGCATCTGTCGGTAAATCGTCCCGAGATTGATCTCGGGCTCTGGGTCCTGTGGCGGGACAGGAGACCTCTGGCGCTGTCGCTGGCGGCGTCTGGGAGGTGGAGGTGGTGCTTGAGCAGCCTCGGGGGCCTGCTCTGGATCAGCGAGTACGAAAACACCGGGTGGTCCTGCTGGTCTGATCACATGCATAGACTCCAGGTACTGACGTCCGATGGCTCTCGGCTCTCTCGGGGTCATGGACCGCATCGCTGGCAATGTGGTAACACCATATGAATGTGCCAGTCGGGTGATCAGATGGCCACCACAAAGGGGGCTAGAACCTCGGGCCCCTGTGGCCTTGCGGGCCAAGAAGAACGCCAGTGAATACGGGAGGTTACAGTGCCTCCCTGGTGTCAAAAGACACCACAGATAGAAGAGATCTGCTGCAGGAACCTTCTCGCAGCCCCTCCGTTGATTGACGGAGGTAGTAACAAGTCGGTGTAATAATCGATGAATAGGAGAGCGGATCGCACTCTCTACAGCAGTCTCAGGGAGGTATAAAGTGTTAGCAATTCCTCCCCAGAATTCTTCATTGACCAACTCCTCGGGTGGGCTGGTGATGCAGTGAGCCAGATATGCTCTGAACTCCGGTGTACGGGCGTCACTATGCGGATAGAGACCCAGTCTCCACCCTAGCTCGACAACACTGCACTGCCTCGGCTCTCCTCCAAGTCGGAAAGAGAGACCGGTACGCACAAACATGTCCGCCTCGGTTGGATCAAAAGTGACCGTGGAGAAGAACTCGAGCATCAGCTCTTTATAGCTGTGCTCTCGAATCTGAAATAAGTTTCTCCACGCCAGACTGGTGTATGCGCCATCGGTCTTGACCAAATATTGGTCAAGTGCTGCTGTAATCCCCAGAGTATTAGCAAAGTTCCAATCTAATACCAGGGCAGGCTCCACATCCCTTTGTCTATATCTTTCTAGGTTTGCCGTGTACACATTTAGCCTTGCTGCGGGAAGAGTGTTTGGGAATTGTAACCACTGATGTGAAGCAATATTGTCCCTTTCAACTGGTTGTTGGCGTTGTTCCCTTCTGCGGGCCATATCTGTAAATTTCCAATTCATATAAATCATTAATCTAGTTTAACATGTAAGAAAAATAGTAAAAACGAGCAAAAATTTTGGCCCCTGCCCAGCCGTCGCGGCCTGGTCGCGTCCAGGTCGCGTCCGAGCTCAAGTCGCGAGGACCATCCCTGTCGCGATCGCGAGCGACGATCGGACCGACGGGAGGGTCGATTTCACCTGTTTTGCTCGTTTTTGTCTCAATGCATTAAGTCCACAAGGTCCCTAAGTGCTATATCTAACTAGTATAAACATCAATTTCAAAGAATAACAACACATAGAGCAACCCGATCTCAAGCCTCGGTTCGGCCGAGATTTCGTGCGATTTCGCTAGAAATTGACATGTAAAAACTTAAATCGAGGGTAGAGGAGTGTTGCACATACCTTGTATGATGATCTACGCAAGAAAAAACGAAGAAATACGGTGATTTGGTCGGATTTGGTGTTCGGCCGTGAGAGCAATCGCGAAGAGGAGAAAGGTGAAAAAATGCGGCGGCTGCTAGGGTTAGGGATTTATATACCTGTACCCGCTCCTTCGCGACGTAGGGCATGGTCGCGACAGAGGTGGTGGTCGCGGCGCGAAGACTGGAATCTGCATTCTCTTGATCGCGATTTTTACCTGCTTCGCGGTCGCGAAGAATTGTTGTCTCGTCGCGAGGGGTCTTCAGAGGGCTATTTTTTTCATTTTTCGACTTCGTTTTTATCCCCTCTTTTTACCTGTATGTCCGTACATTTAATACACGCAATTTTTATGTTTTTTTATGTTTTTATAAAATAAAACACACTAAAATCAAATTATCAAGCATAATAAAAACAACTAATTACACAAACTACACACTTATGCTTTGCATAAGTGTAAATGAGGGTTTGCAGTGAACACTCCCACAAAGTTCTCGGGTTGCCTCCCGAAAAGCGCTAAGTTTAACGTCTTCAGCCGGACGCAGTGCCTTATGTTCAAATGGTCAGAGTTGTGGGTTAATTAAAGCGATTTTTTCAAACACCACTTTTGAGTTATCTACCATTTGAACGTAAGGCTTTAACCGTTGTCCATTAACTTTAAACGGTTCTCCTCCCTTTTCTGGTTTGATTTCTATTGCACCATGTAGTGCAACATCGGTTATAACATATGGACCAGTCCATTTGCTTTTTAGTTTTCCATGGAATAATTTGAGGCGTGAATCGAATAACCACACTAATTGTCCTTTGTGAAATTGTTTTCGAACAATGTGGCGGTCATGAAAGTCCTTTGTTTTTTCTTTGTAAATCTTCGAACTTTCATATGCCTCTTTCCTTATTTCTTCCAGTTCTGATAACTGGAATTTTCTTTCTTCACCTGCATCAGTTAAATTGACATTAGCATTTTTGATTGCCCACATGGCACGATGCTCTAACTCTACAGGTAAATGGCATGGCTTGCCATACACGAGTCTATACGGGGACATTCCTATGGGTGTTTTATATGCTGTCCGATAGGCCCATAAAGCGTCATCTAATCGAATGGACCAGTCCTTTCGGTCTGGTCTAACTGTTTTTTCGAGAATTCTTTTAATTTCTCTATTAGAGACCTCTGCTTGTCCACTTGTCTGTGGGTGATATGGTGTACCAATTTTGTGGGTAACACCATAATGTTTCAAAACTTTTGCAAAATGTCTGTTTTTAAAATGGGAACCCCCGTCACTTATGATGGTTCGAGGGATTCCGTGTCTAGAGAAAATGTTCTTTTTGACAAATTTGCATACGACACTGTGGTCGTTTGTTCTGGTGGCTTCAGCTTCCACCCATTTGGACACGTAATCAACAGCTAATAAAATGTACAAATTTCCAAATGATGTGGGGAATGGTCCCATGAAGTCAATGCCCCAAACGTCGAATATTTCAATAATCAATATCGGGGACATTGGCATCATGTCTCGCCTTGAGATTCCCCCCATCTTTTGGCATCTATCGCAAGCTTTGACATAAGTGTAAGCATCCTTGAATAGAGAAGGCCAGAAAAAACCACTTTGGATAACTCGGTGCCCAGTCTTTTTGGCACTGAAATGTCCTCCACAAGCATATGAGTGACAGTGACAGAGAATGTCCGTCTGTTCATCGTTTGGTACACATCTCCTGATAACTTGATCTGCTCCTATTTTGAACAGATCTGGATCCTCCCATAGATATTGCTTGGTTTGGGAGAAAAAGTATCTCTTTTGTTGAGTGGTCCAGTGTGGCGGTGTTTTTCCTGTTACAAAATAGTTAACCAAATTAGCAAACCATGGTAATTTTTGTACAGAAAATAGTTGTTCATCAGGAAAATCTTCTCGTATTGTTTCTCCTTGAATTTCATCTGTTTGGATCCTGGAAAGATGATCGGCCACCACATTTTTAGATCCCTTTTTGTCTCGGATCTCTATGTCGAATTCCTGTAACAGAAGTACCCACCGAATGAGTCTTGGTTTTGTTTCCTTCTTTTCCATCAGGTGACGGATGGCACTGTGGTCGGTGTACAAAATAACTTTAGATCCCCAGATGTAAGATCTAAATTTATCCAAGGCGTACACAACTGCCAATAGTTCTTTTTCTGTGGTGGTATAATTGAGCTGTGCTTCAGAAAATGTTTTGCTTGAATAGCAAATGACCACTGGTTTCTTGTCCACCCTTTGTCCCAAGACCGCTCCCACTGCATAATCACTAGCATCACACATTATTTCAAAAGGAAGAAGCCAATTAGGTGCTTGCAAAATTGGCGCTTCGGTTAATTTATGTTTCAGAATGGTGAATGCTTCTTGACAGTCGTTATCAAAGATAAATGGTGCGTCTTTTAATAACAATTTACACAGTGGCTTAGAAATGGTACTAAAATCTTTAATGAATCGTCGATAAAATCCGGCATGTCCAAGAAATGAACGGATGCCTTTTACCGAGCTTGGTGGGGGAAGGGTGGAAATGATTTGTACTTTGGCTCTATCGACTTCAAAACCGCGTTCTGAAACGACATGCCCAAGTACAATTCCTTCCTTGACCATGAAATGGCTCTTCTCCCAGCTTAAAATTAAATTGGATTCTGTGCATCTTTTTAGTACCTTCTCTAGCTGTTTCAAACAATTATCAAAAGAGGAGCCAAATATTGAAAAATCATCCATGAAAATTTCTAGCGATTCTCCCACCATATCAGAAAATATAGCCATCATGCAACGTTGGAAAGTGGCGGGAGCATTACATAATCCGAACGGCATCCTTCGGAAGGCGAAGGTGCCATAGGGACAAGTAAAGGTTGTTTTAGCCTGATCCTCGGGATGGATGGCAATTTGGTTGTATCCCGAGTATCCGTCTAAAAAACAGTAAAAATTTTTTCCAGATAATTTTTCTACTATTTGGTCTATGAATGGGAGTGGGAAATGATCTTTTGAGGTTGCAGTATTCAACTTGCGGTAGTCGATGCATACTCTCCATCCTGTGATTGGTCTGGTGGTCATTTTTTCTCCATCTTCTGTTTCGATTACTGTGATTCCTGATTTCTTAGGCACTGTTTGAGTTGGACTTACCCAATCACTGTCAGATATTGGGTAAATAATGCCGGCGTCCAACCATTTGAGTACCTCTTTCTTGACTACCTCTCTGAGATTCGGGTTCAAACGTCTTTGTGTTTCTCGAGCTGGTTTCGTTCCTTCTTCTGTAATGATTCGGTGCATACACGTAGCTGGACTTATCCCCTTCAGATCTGCTATTGTCCACCCAATAGCTTCCTTGTATTTTACCAACAATTCTAACAATATCTCTTCTTGAGCACCTGTTAAATCAGCAGAAATTATCACAGGTAGAGTTTTGTTAGGTCCCAAGAATGAATATTTCAAATGTTTTGGTAATGCTTTCAATTCTAAGACCGGTGGTACTTCAAAAGATGATTTTAGTGGTGCTGAAAAGTTTGTGGGTAATTTTTCCACTTGGGGGATCCATGGTGTTTTCCATTGCTGTGTTTGAAAAACCTCTTCTATCATGTGTACTTCTTTTGTGTCCCTGTCCTCAATCCTGGTATTGTTAAGAAAACTTTCCAATTCGTCAGATCTTAAAATGGTTGGTGTAGTTTGATGCACTAAGTCATCAACTACATCAACTTGATAACATTCATGTTCCGTTGATGAGTTATTAAATGTATTAAAAACATTTAATCTGAGTTTTCTATTTCCAAAGGCGATATCCATTGCTCCTGTTCTGCAATTAATTTGGGCGTTTGTTGTTGCTAAAAATGGCCGTCCCAAAATAATTGAAGCTTGACTTTCCTTATAAGTATGTTCAGTATCAAGCACCAAGAAGTCAACTGGATAGTAAAATTCATCCACCTTGATTATAACATCGGTCAACATTCCTCGTGGGATTTTTGTGGATTTGTCAGCTAGTTGTAAAATGATATCAGTATGTTCTAGCTTGCCTAGTTCATACTGATCAAACAAATTCCCTGGAAGAATGTTGACACTTGCTCCAAGGTCTAAAAGTGCCTTTTTTATGTTGATGTTTCCTATGGTCACAGAGATTAAGGGTGCTCCTGGGTCCTTGAGTTTAGGAGGAAGAGAGTTGGAGACTATAGAACTTGCGTGTTCTGTTAAGTCAACTTTCTTTGGGAGACGCGATTTTAATTTTCTTTTCTGGATACATAAGTCTTTCAGAAATTTCGCGTATGAGGGGACTTCTCTGATTAGTTTAACTAAAGGAATGTTGATTTTGACTTGGGAAAAGATTTCCCACATGTCTTCCGATTTAGTCTGTTTTGTGTCCTTAGAAGTCGACGGTTCAAGGGCTGAAGGATATGGTGCGATGTTGTTTTGTTCAATTTCTATTTCTTTTTCTCTTAAAATTTTTTCTAATTCCTCCTTTTCATTGTATATTTCTTCGGTGTCACTTTCCTCTTCTAAAGTTGGATTAGGAAGAGAACTTACCTGATTGTCGACTTTCTTCCCGCTTCGTAAAGATATGACTTGGTTGACTTGATGTTCTTTTCCCGGTCGTTGACTGTGAGAAGGATTCACAGTCGTGTTGCTTGGGAATTTTCCTTCTTCTCTTTTCCCCAATTGTTCGGCTAATTGTGCTATTTGCTTCTCCATTGCAGCGATTGTTTTGGTATTGGTGTCGGTCTTCTGGTATGTTTGAGTGATGAATTCCATTATTTTGTCTAGCTTTGTTCCTTCATTTTCTGGTTCTTTTCTGCTTGTACTTCCTTCTCTTCCGTTGTGGTTAGGTTGGAATGTTCGTTGCTGATTTTGATGTTGGTTTTGATATTGTCCTCTCTGATTGTTATTATTAAAATTCCCTTGATTGTTGTTATGGTAGTTTCCCTGATTGTTGCTGTTAAAATTACCCTGGTTGCTGGGTCTGAAGGATCTTTGTGGATTATGGTGTTGGCCATATCCATTTAAATGATTGAGTTCCTCCCGAGTCTTTGTGCAATTATGTGCAACGTGTCCAGTATTTCCACAGTTTCCACACGATTTCTGCCCCTGCAAAACATTAACACCCTTCTCTTTCCCAAGGCTTGTAAGTAATAAATCAACTTTTTTACTTAAAGTTATGATGTCCGATTTTACTCCAGTTTTCCATGTTTTATCGAGTGCAATTGTTGCAACGGTTTGATTTGGAATTTCTTGTTTTCTTGTGGAATAATTGGCTTTTGAGCCATTACTTAATTGTTCCAAAAATTTCCATGCATTCTCACTGTCTTGCAACATAAATGTGCCACTTGAGGCAGCGTTTATCATGGATTGGTTCATGCTATCTACCCCATCAAAGAAATACCGTACAAGTTGCCAACGAGGGAATTCATGATGTGGACATGATCGTAATAATTCTTTAAGACGATCGAATGCATCATGGAATTCTTCGTTAGGTTTTTGCGTAAAATCTTGTATGGCTTTTCTTATCTCAGTGGTTTTACTAGCTGGGTAAAACTCTTGTAAAAAGTTGGTTCTCAATTGATCCCAAGTATTAATACTTCCGGGAGCAAGTGATGTAAACCAGTATTTTGCTTTTTCTTTTAAGGTAAATGGAAACAAATGTAATTTAAACGTGTCTCTATTGGTTTCCCTTGGCGTGTTTGCATTTGCTATTGCAAGAAATTCATACAAGTGATTATAAGGATCCTCATTTTTATAACCACGAAAAAGTGGGATTACCCCAATTAATTGTGGTCGAATTTCTACAATATGTTCGTTTCCGTGTGGAAATATTATAGGTGAAGGATCATCATAATCACCTGGTTGAAAGTGAGATGCTACAGAATGTCTATTTGGTTGATCTAAATAACGAGGATTGTATTGAAAATGATTACCTTCTTGAAAACCACCGTTGTGTCGGTTCGTGCCATTCCAATTATTGGTGTTATCTCCTTGATAACCACCATTGCCATTGTTGCGGTATTGTGGAGGATTTGGTGGATGTGCTTGTGGTATGGGATTTTGCGGCCCCATTTGTGGAGGTTGTATGTGTGATTCATCGGGAACATCCTCTACCAATACTTCGTCCAAATTCATTGTTCTAAATAAGCGTCTTGCAATTCGATTGTTTCTAAAAGATCTTTCGGGTTCCGGATTGAATAAGAGCGGTGAATTATTGCTACTATGCCTTGTATGCATAAACAAGTGAGGTTGCACAAGAAAGATAATAAAAACAAAAATAAAATTTGAACTTTAAACAACTCTTTAGAACTTAAGCGCACATAATCCCCGGCAACGGCGCCATTTTGACAACGCTATCGTCACACGCGTCAAAAACAATTTATAACCCACTTTTTACTATGTAGATAGGGCAAGTGGGGTCGAGTCCAAGGATTTAGTGGTTAACTTTTAATGAGTTGTAAAGTAAATTTTACGGTGATGGTAAAAATATTGAGATTGTAACTTGAGATTAGAGAAAGAATTACTTCCGGTTTAGTTATCAACAATTAGTTTCACATGTATTATTACAATGATTCCGATATAATTACTTTAACATAATTACAGTTTACTAACAATTACTATTACATAGGTAAATACATAACATGTTGAATCAATTATTTGTCTTTGTCTAACAATTAGGTAGATTAGGCACAAACAATGGTATAGCAATATTATGTTTTATCTAGATGATAGTAACGTTACAACTTCTTAGCATATTAAGTGGGCACAAAGTATATTAACTGATTATCCGTCTTAGCTCGTTATGTAGGTGAGATAGGCACGAATAATATGTTGGTAATACTATGTCTTGAGAATATGATAGTAAGTAGAAGTAAACACAAATGATTCACTAGTTGTATTCAAAGAGATAAGAGTTTAAGAATTACAATAGTAAAACACTTGTCGGAATCAAAGTAAAAACATGCTATACTAAAAGTTGGATAACATTACCGGAAGTAATCTGAAGAGATTAGCCTTCCATTCGTGTGATGATCGTGATGATGATCTTGGTGTTCCTCGTCATGTAACTTGATTCGTTTACCCTTCAAGTTTCTTGAATTACAACTAGAATTACCACCGAGAGAGATGATATTTTGATTCTAAACAACTAGCTAAGAGATGTTTCAAGCTATTCTAACTGATAGAGAGTGTTTGAGTATTCTTATTACAAATAGAGTGAATTGGTGTCTAAATCCGTGCATAGAAGGTCTCTATTTATACTAGCTGAGCACAGTGCTCGCGTCGCGACCAAGGGTGCCGTCGCGGCGCGAGGAGGCGTCGGTCGTTGCTTTTGGTCGGCCACTGGTCTGGCTAGTGCGGTTGTTGGTAGTCTCGCGTTCAAGGAGTAGGTGTGGTCGCGTCCAAGGTCTTCGCGTCGCGACCCTTGTATCCGTCGCGGCGCGATTGCTGTAGCATTTTGGGTCTTCTGCCTTGTTTTTCTTCAAGTCGCGACACAGGGTCTTCACGTCGCGAATGCTGTATATTTTACGTGTATTTCGCCTTTTTACTCTTCGGTTTTGAGCATCACTTCCTCGGGTTTGTTCTTTTATAGTTCTTAGGTCTTGTTCCTGAAAATAAACCATAAATGTTAACACACAAATCCCTCTTATTGTCCTCACACCAGCAGCTCCGGAGAACTCTGTTCAAGTTAAACATGAATCGTAATTCATGTTCAGCCACCTGTTAATATAAGCCTGTTTTGATGTTGAGCTTATCAGGATTTCCTATGGTAAAACCATAGTTCTGGCAGATTTGCATCTGCAACACAGCAGTGGGCTGTGATGTGCAGTGTATGAAACATGAGATATTCTCTCGTTTAGCTTGCAATTTTGTGAGGATGTCTGGGGACGGTAGACAAATTAATCATAGTTCTGTTGAGAGAATTGATGATATCTTAATAGGATTTCCCCGTGAATTGTGAGATGTTTTCTATGTGAAAACAAATGGCTGGCTTGGGTTAGTAATGACCCGACAGTAGATCTATTATCACCGCCAGACTGTTGGGAGTCTGTGGTGTGCATCAGGAGCTGCCGTTGGAATGTGAGCTTTTGCCTTTTTGTTGTGAAAACATGCATTCTTATAAAATGTGATTGTTTGGTTTTAACAGATGAGGTAGGTTAGACGGGTCTGTCTGAACCATATCTGTTATGAAGAAGCATTTTGCATGTTTTAAGGCGGTTTTTGGATTCTTTTATTTTGCACAGAAATATAGTTTTTGCGTGCCTCTGAGCATATTTATGCGATAAAATAGTCTTTAAATGATAGTGTTTTATTATAAAAATAAAACACTATCAACAACTTCATACTTGAACCTGGAATACATGGCATAAAAACATAGAATACATAAGACAAAAATGTCTCGTGAGTTACATGAGTTTTAGACTCAAACTTTAAATTTCTTTTCCAAACTTTTATAAGATTTCATAACATAAGTCATTGTCAAAACGACATAATATACACATACTAAACCTTTTTACTTTTCAAATTCACTATATATTAGACTTTGCAAAAATAATGTCTTTTATACTTTCTTTGACTGGTTTTATAAACTTGCTGGGATTTTTATACTTAGGGCGTTAATCACTAGAAGTGATACCCCAAGTCTCTACAATTAGAAAGAACGGATCAATACTAACGGTAGAATTGCTGAGGCAGTCTACTTCGCGAAGGGGGTTGTCCCCAGTAGACTCCTTACCTAACCCGGGTAGGTTGGAACATAGTTCCCTTACTAACAATGCTAGTCACAATACCAGTCAATCATAAAATACTTGTCTGAAACCAAAACATTACTTGCACGAGAAATGGCTAAATGCCAAGCTTTTGACTCAAACATATCTATTTCATGATTTAGGCTATTGCCAAGAAACATACTTTCAATTATAGCAGCTAACTTTCTATTTAAACTAGAAAAAGGACCATTTTTGCAAATATTTTTCACATATATAAATATTATATGAAATCTGAAAAATACTTACTTACTTGCCATGTATCCCAAAGTGGGTAAAAATGCTACATGTACTCACCAAATAATTCTTGAAGCGTCGTTTAGACGTCCCTCGGTTCTTTACCCTTTCGGTGTCCGATTATTTGACTTGCACCTATATATAGTATATGATACATTAATTTATATTTTAGTTGACTCTATAACATGTTAGAGTCCTTATTATACCATAAATAGTCAAAGCAAGGGTAAAACTCAACTTTAGATAAATTGTATTTTATACGTATTTTACTACAGTACCCTCGGAGGGTCGTATTTCGATTCCGATAATTTTTTATGAAGTTTGGGACCATAATAGACCTATGTTTAAAATTTGAGGTCAAACGGATAAGTCTAACCCCAAATCTCAAAATTGGAATTCACTTGGCAGAATGCAGAAGAGTTTTGGCCATTTCTTGCTCTAGCCGTAGGATCGCGACCCGATCCTCTAGGGATCGCGACCCGATCTGCTGCAGATCAGCCTGGTTTGTCCGATTTTATGCCACAATTTCCCATTTTTCCTATATTAAGTCCTTAATACGTGACTTAATCATTAGGGATTGTTCTAAGGCCAAAACCATTCATTTACCTCAGATTTTAAACAATGGAATTGATGATTCCATCCCATTTTTAATCATTCCCGTTTTTCACATTTTTAATCCAAAAACCGAAATTGTCCAAAACCAACCACTTCTATTGATTTCTATCAACAATTTCTGCATTTGGAACTCGTCAAAACCCATTAAAATCAAGTTGATCATATGAACTTATGATTTAGGGTTCTTAAACAAAATTCCAATTTTCAACAATAACAATCTACTTTCATGTTTTGATAGGTGTTCTTACAACATAAACACATTTGAGGCTTTGAGATCAACTAAACCTCTTGGATCATAACTGTAATTCCAGTTGCTTGTTCTTCCCGTGAAGAACACTCAAGAAATGAAGTTAGGAACTTGATTACTAACCTTGGTTTAGTGTAATATCTTGATTTCTTGCTAATAATCTTCTTGCTCTCCAAACTCGTGAACCTTCAAGCCCCGTAGCTCCAGAATTCTCCAGAGATATCTTCTGATTTTATGTTGATTAATGAGATATTTTTTCTCATTTTATATTTTCATATTTACAGTTTTGGTCCCTCTAGTTCACTTCCTTGAACTTTGGCCACCAAAATCAATTATCTTTTCATAGAATTTAATTTCTCACATTTTTAGTCCTAAGTTATAAGTAATTTTTTTATGATAATTTCCTGCATATGGTCAAATGACCAATTTACCCTTTCACCCATAATTTCTCATAATTTACATATAAAACTTAGATTACACACATATTTGTTTACATATTGTTATTACAAATTTTTGATCGTTTCATGATTACCTTCTTGAAAACCACCGTTGTGTCGGTTCATGCCATTCCAATTATTGGTGTTATCTCCTTGATAACCACCATTGCCATTGTTGCGGTATTGTGGAGGATTTGGTGGATGTGCTTGTGGTATGGGATTTTGAGGACCCGCTTGTGGAGGTTGTATGTGTGATTCATCGGGAACATCTTCTACTAATACTTCGTCCAAATTCATTGTTCCAATTAAACGTCTTGCAATTCGATTGTTTCTAAGAGTTCTTTCGGGTTCCGGATTGAATAATAATGGTGAATTATGGCTACTATGTCTTGTATGCATAAACAAGTGAGTTTGCACAAGAAGGAAATAATAATAACAAAAGTAAAAATTGAACTTTAAACAAATCTTTAGAACTTAAGCGCACATAATCCCCGGCAACGGCGCCATTTTGACAGCGCTGTCGTCACACGCGTCAAAAACAATTTATAACCCACTTTTTACTATGTAGATAGGGCAAGCGGGGTCGAGTCCAAGGATTTAGTGGTTAACTTTTAATGAGTTGTAAAGTAAATTTTACGGTGATGGTAAAAATATTGAGATTGTAACTTGAGATTAGGAAAAGAATTACTTCCGGTTTAGTTATCAACAATTAGTTTCACATGTTTTATTACGATGATTCCGATATAATTACTTTGACATAATTACAGTTTACTGACAATTACTATTACTTAGGTAAATACATAACATGTTGAATCAATTATTTGTCTTTGTCTAACAATTAGGTAGATTAGGCACAAACAATGGTATAGCAATATTATGTTTTATCTAAATGATAGTAACGTTACAACTTCTTAGCATATTAATTGGGCACAAAGTATATTAACTGATTATCCGTCTTAGCTCGTTATTTAGATGAGATAGGCACGAATAATATGTTGGTAATACTATGTCTTGAGAATATGATAGTAAGTAGAAGTAAACACAAATGATTCACTAGTTGTATTCAAAGAGATAAGAGTTTAAGAATTACAATAGTAAAACACTTGTCGGAATCAAAGTAAAAACATGCTATACTAAAAGTTGGATAACATTACCGGAAGTAATCTGAAGAGATTAGCCTTCCATTCGTGTGATGATCGTGATGATGGTCTTGATGTTCCTCGTCATGTAACTTGATGCGTTTACCCTTCGAGTTATCTTGGATTACAACTAGAATTACCACCGAGAGAGGTAATCTTTTGATTCTAACAACTAGCTAAGAGATATTTCAAACTATTACAACTGATATAGAGTATTTAGTAACTTGGTGTCTAAAGGATGTAGAATGGGTGTCTAAATCCGTGCATAGAAGACCTCTATTTATACTGGCTGAGCACAGTGCTCGCGGCGCGACCAAGGGTCCCGTCGCGACGCGAGGGTGCGTCGGTCGTTGCTTTTGGTCGGCCACTGGTCTGGCTAGTGCGGTTGTTGGTAGTCTCGCGATCATGGAGTTGGTGGTCTCGCGTTCATGGAGTAGGTGGTCGCGTCCAAGCTCTTCGCGTCGCGACCATAGTTACCGTCGCGGCGCGAGCGCTGTATCTTTTTGGTTTTCTGTCTTGTTTTTCTTCACGTCGCGACACAGAATCTTCAAGTCGCGATTGCTGTACTTTTTATGTATTTTTGGTATTTTTGGTTTTAAGTTTTGAGCATCACTTCCTCGGGTTTGTTCTTTTATAGTTCTTGGGTCTTGTTCCTGAAATTAAACCATAAATGTTAGCACACAAATCCCTCTTGTTTTCCTCACACCAGCAGCTCCGGAGAACTCTGTTCAAGTTAAACATGAATCGTAATTCATGTTCAGCCACCTGTTAATATAAGCCTGTTTTGATATTGAGCTTATCAGGATTTCCTATGGTGAAAACCATAGTTCTGGCAGATTTGCATCTGCAACACAGCAGTGGGCTATGATGTGCAGTGTATGAAAAATGAGATATTCTCTCGTTTAGCTTGCAATTTTTGTGAGGATGTCTGGGGACTGCAGACAAATTAATCATAATTCTATTGAGAGAATTAATGATATCTTAATAGGATTTCCCCGTGATTTGTGAGATGTTTTCTATGCGAAAACAAATGGCTGGCTTTGGCTAGTAATGACCCGACAGTAGATCTATTATCACCGCCAGACTGTTGGGAGTCTGTGGTGTGCATCAGGAGCTGCCGTTGGAATGTGAGCTTTTGCCTATTTGTTGTGAAAACATGCATTCTTATAAAATGTGATTGTTTGGTTTTAACAGATGAGGTAGGTTAGACGGGTCTGTCTGAACCATATCTGTTATGAAGAAGCATTTTGCATCTTTTAAGGCGGTTTCTAGATTCTTTTATTTTGCACAAAAATATAGTTTTTGCGTGCCTCTGAGCATATTTATGCGATAAAACAGTCTTTAAATGATAGTGTTTTATTGTAAAAATAAAACACTATCAGTCGTGTTAAACCGAACAGGTTTAAAACCCAAACACACCCCATACTTATTTAAAGCATTTTCCATTTGTTTGTTGCAAAAATGAGTACCCCTATCGCTTATAAGAGCTTTAGGGACACCGAAACGTGCAAAAATGGTTTTCAAAAATTTAACCACACCTCGAGCATCATTTGTGGGTAAAGCTTTTGCTTCAGCCCACTTTGATACGTAGTCAACCGCAACCAATATATATTTGTTTCCTTGGGAATTAGGAAAAGGCCCCATAAAGTCAATACCCCATACATCGAAAATTTCACATACCTGGATAGAATGCAATGGCATTTCATTTTTGGAGGAGATATTACCCGCTCGCTGACACGGATCGCATGTCTTGATGAAAGTTGTTGCGTCCTTGAAGATTGTGGGCCAATAAAAGCCTGCTTCAAACACTTTTCGCGCGGTGTAATTTGCTCCGTGATGTCCACCTGTAGGTCCTTGATGGCATTGCTTAAGTATGTCTTCAATTTCCTTCCCGTGTACACACCTCCTTATGATGTTATCTGGACATGATCGAAAAAGGTATGGCTCATCCCATAGGTAGTACTTGATGTCGGCAAAGAACTTTTTCTTCTGTTGATGAGTAAGCCCTTTGATTAGCACTTTGGCTGCAAGGTAGTTCACAATGTCCGCATACCAAGGGGTTTCCATTTTAACATGAATTGACATTACATGTTCTTCAGGGAAGGAGTCGTTTACTTCCTTTTCTTTTCTCGCCTTCTGCTCCGCATTCTCCAGTCTTGACAAATGATCTGCTGCCAAATTCTCGGATCCTTTCTTATCTTGAATTTCAATATTAAATTCTTGTAACAGCAAGACCCAACGAATTAAGCGGGGTTTGGCATCTTGCTTGTTGAACAGGTACTTGATTGCTGAGTGATCTGTATAGACAATGGTTTTTGATAAAATTAGATAAGGCCGGAATTTATCAAAAGCATACACTACTGCCAGGAGTTCTTTTTCAGTGGTAGTGTAGTTTTCTTGAGCAGGATTCAGAGTCTTGCTGATGTAGTAAATTGGCTTGAACTTCTTTTCGATTCTTTGGCCCAGGACGGCTCCCAATGCGATATCACTTGCGTCTGTCATTAGTTCAAATGGTAGATTCCAGTCTGGGCCGATCATGATTGGAGCAGTGGTTAATTGAAGCTTCAAAAACTCAAAAGCATTAACACATTCATCATTAAAATCAAATTTTACATCATTTTGTAAAAGTTGTGTTAAATGTTTTGTTATTTTAGAAAAATCTTTTATAAACCTCCGGTAAAAACCGGCATGTCCCAAGAAGCTTCTGACTCCTTTTACGTTGGTCGGTGGTGGAAGTTTAGCAATGACTTCAACTTTTGCTATGTCTACTTCAATTCCTCGACCCGACACTTTGTGGCCCAAGACTATTCCCTCTTTAACCATGAAGTGGCATTTCTCCCAATTGAGCACTAGATTGGTTTCTTCACATCGTTTAAGCATTTTGTCTAGATTAGACAAACAGTTTGTAAATGAGTCACCAAATAGCGAGAAGTCATCCATGAAAACCTCCATTGAGTTTTCCATCATATCATGGAAGATTGCTGAGACGCATCTTTGAAAAGTGGCTGGAGCGTTGCATAGACCAAATGGCATTCTTCGGTATGCGAAGATTCCTTGAGGGCAGGTGAACGTGGTCTTTTCTTGATCTTCTGGGTCAATGGGAATTTGAAAATAACCTGAAAAACCATCCAAAAAACAGTAATATGCTTTTCCTGATAAACGTTCCAGCATTTGATCAATGAAGGGAAGAGGAAAATGGTCTTTTCGTGTTGCATCGTTTAATTTGCGATAATCGATGCACACCCGCCATCCAGTCACTGTTCTGGTAGGTATAACTTCATTCTTCTCGTTTGTGATGACGGTTATTCCTCCCTTCTTAGGAACGACATGGATTGGGCTGACCCATTTGCTGTCAGAAATCGGGTAGATGATACCCGCATCAAGTAGCTTCATGATTTCTTTATCCACCACCTCATGCATTTTTGGGTTAAGCCTTCTCTGGTGCTGGGCTGATGGCTTTGAATCCTCTTCCATCAGTATCTTGTGAGAACAGATGGTTGGGCTTATTCCCTTGATGTCTGAGATGCTCCATGCAATGGCATTCTTCCTTCTTTTGAGAACTTTCATAAGTTCTTCTTTCTCTTCTTGGCTCAATTCAGCAGAAATGACAACTGGGTGCTCTTTGGTCTCAGTCAAAAATGCATACTCCAAATGGTTTGGAAGTATTTTCAATTCTGGAATGCTCTGGTTCCTTGGAGAATTTTGCCTTGGAAGTATAGTTTCATCTTGGTCAGCAAAATGAGGTTCATCTTTCAATAGTTCTTCCAGTTCCTTCAGATCCTTTTCTGGATCGAAAGATTTCTCAGCAAGTTGCATTTCATGACTGTGGTTTTCTTCTTGTATCGCCCTTGCCTCTTCTTCCAATAGCAAATCGAAAGTGTCGATATGGAAGACCGTGTCATCACTCATCGTCGAGTGTTTGATCGTATAGTCCATGCCAAAGGTGATGGCGTCAGTGCCAACCCTAATGGTTAGTTTTGTGTCATGGACGTCTATTAATGCTCTTGTTGTGGCCAAAAAGGGTCTTCCGAGAAGAATGAGAACTTCATCATCTTCCTCCATATCCAATATGACAAAATCTACAGGAAAAACAAATTTGTCAACTTTAACAAGAAGATCTTCTACAATACCTCTAGGATAAGTTACCGCCTTATTAGCAAGATTAATTGCCATTCGAACTGGTTTCGGTTTTGGTAGATTTAGCTTCTTGTAGAATGAATATGGCATTAAATTTATGCTAGCGCCTAAGTCTGCTAAACCATAGCTACTAGCATGGTTTCCAAATGTGCAAGGAAGATGTAAACCGCCGGGGTCTCCCACTTTCTCTGGTAAGTTTTTCATCATCGTAGCGTAGCATTTTTCACTTAATGTGACCAATGACACTTCTTCCATTTTCTTGCGGTTAGTGAGAAGGTCTTTGAGGAATTTGGCATATTTTGGCATTTGTGTGATTGCATCAACGAAAGGAATGTTGATGCTTAGCTGCTTTAGGTGTTCAAGGAATTTCTTGAATTCTTTGTCTTCTTTCTCTTTCTTCAACCGTTTAGGAAATGGAATGGTCGGTTGGTGCGGCTCTGTTGAAGATGTCTCTTTTGTTCCTTCGCCTTTTGTATGCTCATTATCTTTCTCCGCTTTACCTATTTGTGATTCAAGAGTTGAATCGATGGTATTTTCCACGACTGCTGGTGGGATGATTTTACCGCTTCTGGTAGTTATTGCTTTGGCTTGGGCTCGTGGGTTCGGCTCGGTGTTGGTGGGAAGCGTCCCTGGTAATCTATCTTGCAAAACTTTGGATATTTGACCAATTTGGTTTTCGATGTTTTGAATGGAGGCTGCTTGATTTCTCAGTTGAACTTCGGTTGCTGAGTGTCTCTTTTCTGATCCTTCCATAAATTTGCCCAAAATGTCTTCTAAACTTGGCTTCTTTTCTTGGGTATGTTGTGGGTTAAATCCTGGTGGTGGCTGTTTATGTGGATTATAGGGTTGTTGCTGGCGTTCGAATGGTGGTTGTTGCCTCTGTTGTTGGTTGTAAAAATCATTTCCTCCCCGCCAGTTATTTCTTCGTATCGGGTAGTCGAATCTATCTCCGGATGAGTAACAAGCATCTGCTTTCTTGTTACCGTCTTCATCGTAAGGACAGTCTTTTTGTAGGTGAGGACCGCTGCAGTACCGCTATGGCATGGATGCTTTGATTCATTTTCTTGAGGTCTCTCCCAAATTGGTCCAGTCGGTTATGTATGGCTGACATTCCTTCCACTGCTTCTTCTTTTAGCTTCCTTCGACATGACGGATCTCTTGAGGAATGGTAGTGGTGGGAATGTTTTGCAAGTTCCTCAATTCTTTCGTAAGCATCTGTGGCGGTTAGGTTTATGAGTGGTCCTCGCCCGTCGAGTAATTGTCTGGTTTGTGTATTGATGCAATCATAGAACTTCTGTACTTTCTGATGTTTGTCCATATCGTGTTGTGGACAATCTTGAATCAATTCTTTGAATCGACTCCATGCTTGGTACAAAGTTTCATCTTCGTCTTGAAGGAAGTTTTGAATTTTTGCTTTCATTTTATTGATTTTGGAAGGTGGAGTGTATTCTTCAATGAAATCATATTTTAATCCGTCCCAGGTAGTGATGGAACCTGGAGGTAGTATCTTTAACCATTTCTTTGCACCTTCGCGTAGTGTCATTGGGAAAATTCGTAACATGATTGCATCTGAGGAAATTCCTGGAATGTTGAAACAATCAGTTATTTCCGTGACTTGCTCGATGTGTTCGACTGGATCTTCGTCTTCCGTCCCTTTGAAAGTAATCCCTTTTAGCGCGGAAAGGTAATGGCCTTTAAGCTCAAAATTTGCATTTTCAGGAATTTTTGGGCGTATGAGGCTTGGTCCTGTTCCGTCTCGTGCTCGGTTGTAGTATGCTTTCAAGGTTGGTTCTGGTTCGTTAACTGGGGCTGCCATTTCTTCTATTGGTTCTTCTTTCGGGAATATACTTCTTCTTGTTTTTCTCCTGATGTTAAATTCACGTTCTAGTTCGTTCAATGGAGGTATGATGTTCGGTTGTGAACTTCGGGTCATAAACTGCACATTAGAAACTGTTTGCAAGTTGGGTGCGTTTCTCTTTTTTTTTTAAATAAAATATATTATTTTTTTTATATATTAATTTTTTTTATACAAAATTATTTTTTATAAAAATAACAAATGGAATAAAAAAATTAAAACCTTTAAAACCTTTATGTAATCAATCAGTTATAACAACCGAATATCTTATCAAATCCACTATAATGCGTTGACTATCAAATAAAGAACGGCCAGGCAGGACAGTAGGGAGGCAGGACTCTTTCGGTCAATGACCTTTCGAAAATCCAACAACCAAACCGGATCTGTCTATTCTGACACCGTTCTCGTAAGTAGAATTACTAGCATGATAGTTGGATTGATAATCAATTTAGTTTGAAACAACTAAATAAATTGCAAGCGGGTCTTAAAATTATTTAGTAAACAAATATAGAGAAATACATGCAAGTTTTGAAACAAACTAGAAAAATTAACTTCCGACGGTAGAAACCGTAAAAAGGATCAATTGACTAACAATTGTAAACAATAGAATTAATTAAATAACTCCCCGGCAACGGCGCCAAAAACTTGTTGTGCACAAAACAACTAACTTGTAGTTATTATGATTTTAAAGTCTTAATCCAATTATTTACCTAATTATATGACTATTAGACTTACGAGCAAGTATTACTCGATCATTTAATAGTATAATTTTGGTAAGTAAAGGTATCGAATTTCCACAGGAAGCTAATAACTAACTTAAAGTTTTCAATTATCAATCAAACAGTTTAGAGGCGAGTTTTAGTAAAAACTCGTAAAACTAAGTTTTGGATGCTTGTAAAATAGACGAAATAATAAATAACAATTATCGTAACAACACAACAATTAAGAGATAATATGATCAAATAACAACAAGGGAAGCTTTCGCCTAGGATTTGTTGATTCATATAAATCTAGGTTGACTAGTTTTGATTATGTGCAATGAGTTAAAATAGGTAGCATTAAGTGGTAGGATCATATGGTCAAGTCACCTATTCTATAATTTCTTAAGTAAATATAGCACAATGGTCATGTAACTAAATAACTTATAATTATGAATAATTAATATAATCTAGCATGCAAACATAGGCCATACCCTAATGGTCATAGTGATATGATCATACAATCAATGGTCATGAGTTGTAACTAAATATGATATAAGTTTTATTTCACTAATCAAGTTTATAACTAAAATAACTTCACTAGTTAAATGGTCAATAACTAGTCCAATGATATATAGGTGTCAATTACACATCAAAATGGTTCATATGATCGATACGTTTAAATGGTCAATAAACTATAATCATATGACGAAGGCTATCAAGATTATAAACTTTAATCAAATTCAATATGTATAGCATGCAAATTATATATTCTAACTGATATTTAACTCGAATCAAGAACTAGATCAACACAAATTTATATTAACGAATCAACATCACCTAGGCAAAAGCTACAGGGAATCTAGCCTAGCATGGTATCAAGTATACAATAACAATATGAAGAATACATGATAAAAGATACCAACCGGTTAAATTCGATGAATCCTTGCAACAAAATGAAGATCCTAGCTCCTTCTTGTAATGTAAATAACTCTCAAATACATTTATCACACATGAAATGTTGAAATACACGAAATATAATAGTTCTAAAATGTCAAATGACTGATTTCTCTCTTGGATTCTAACAATGGTCCTTCAAATGGTCGTCCAATGCGTTCTATTTATACCAGTCGAAGTCTCAGGGCGCGGTGCGCCTGTGTCAGAGCGCAGTGCGCCTTAGTGGATCAGATCTGGCAGTCTTTATCGCTGGAAAGGCCACGTGATGGTTCGCTTTTCAGATCGGATCTGGGGCGCGGTGCGCCCAAAGGTAAGGCGGGGTGCGCCCTTGCACATGTTAGGCAACCCGGTTGAATCATTAGATGAACCCACGCTTCATTATTTTAATCTCAAGTGGACCAGCATGTCGAACACTGGCATCATCTTAGGCGCAGTGCGCCCTTGGTCTGGGCGGGGTGCGCCCCTGCTGAAATCAGAATGTCACTTTGTTTCGTTTAACGCTCAAATCTCTTGTAAAATCCGATCTTTTGCTCCATACGTGTCTTTTAGCTACAAAATGTATTTTTAGCATATTAGGTATCTTTAGTTCATAAAATGTATGAAACTAAACTAAAATGACACTGATATCGCCCGAAAAATATGTATAATTTATGCGATATCAGTGGTGTTGGTGCTAGCGACGATCGTGGTGGGTAACAATGATGGTGGCAGCGGCGATGGGTGGTGGTGGGAGGTAGCATTGGCGGTGGGTGGTGACAGATGGTGGCAGTATCGGTGATTGTGAGTAATGGTGGTGGTGGTGGATGCTAGCGGCAGTGGTGATGGGTAATGGTGGTGCTGATAGGTGATGGTGGCAGTGGATGGAGGTGGCAGTGGTGGTAGGTGATGGATGGTGGTAGTGGTGGGTGGTGGCAGTAGTGGTGGATGGTGGGTGGTGGCAGCGGCGGTGATAAGTGACAATGGTTGGTGGTGGTGGTGGTGGCAGCAGTAGAGGTGGTGGTGGCAGCAATGGGTGGTTGTGGCGGTAGAGATTATGGTGGTGGGTGATGGTGGTTGGTGGGTGGTGGCCTTAGGAAAGAGAACCGGATTTTTCAACATTTCTCTACCAAATACAGAGAATTAAACAAACATAAGAAATTGAATTAATTCTATTTCTCTGTACCAAACCTGTCCTTAATTTTTTTTTTTTTTTTTCTGTGAGTGACAACAGTCTGGCAAACTGACTACACTAGCACCGCAAACCGCAATATTTATGACATTCAAATCTCTCATTTTGTAGTTGGTATCCTACCAACTAAATCTCAACCCTTCCCCCTTATACAAATTGTTAACAAAACACATACATATATTTACTGCCTCCGTCGTTCTCCCGATAAATCATATAAACTCCATCCATTACACTAATACATCGTGGAAAATATTCCTTCTCAGGGAGAATTTTATGTTTAATGAAACATCAGCTTTGGTTACAAAGACGATACTAGTGACATTGTATGACTTAAATGTCGGATTCGCTAGGCTAATCAGATTCAATAATTTAGGGATCTCAAATTAAAATATAATGTTATCTAAAATAATTACAAGAGATAGAATCTTCTAAATAACTTTCGTAATCTTCAAAAACCACACAATTACCTTTTAACTTCATCTCATCATATAACAATTCAAGGAATTTATAAATTTCTTCTGAATCAACATGTAATCCATCACCAACACGAAACTCATGAATCTGACCATCAATCTCAATCCAACTAGAACCAGGAACTTTAGTGACACCCTTTTGTGACATAAGCAATCTCATTTTAGCCGAATCACCCCACCTTTTTGAATTTGCATATATTTGTGACGAAATCACATAATTCCAAGAATTTCTAGGTTCAATCTTTAACAAAACTTTCATCACCTTTTCACTAACATCTAAATTTCCAACTTTCTGACAAGCTCCAAGCAATGCACCTAATACAATCTCATCCGGTTCTTCAGGCATTTTTTGAATAAAATCCCATGCTTCATGTACCAAACCTGCCCTTGATAAAAGATCCACCATGCAAGAATAATGCTCGATTTTAGGATCCAATTTATAACATGATTTCATTAACTCAAAATATTTACGCCCTTCTTTGACCATTCCGCCATGAACACACGCAGACAAAACTCCCACGAATGTGACATCATCCGGGCTAACCGACATTTTTTCAAATAATAATATTGCCTCTTTTGCCCTTCCATTGAAAGCAAAAGCAGAGATCATGGCATTCCATGTGACAATGTTCTTGAAAGGAATGTTTTCAAAAACATGAAACGCATGATCTACACTCCCACATTTTGCATACATGTCAATTAAAGCAGTGGATACATATATGTCTTGTTTTAGACCTTTTTTTGATGCGTATTCATCTATTGATTTACCAATATCAAGAGCACCAAGTGATGCACATGCGGGTAGAACTCCACTTAATGTGATATTATTTGCATTTACACCTTCGTTTTTCATGGTGTTGAATGTTGAAATTGCTTCATGTGACAATCCACTTTGAGCAAATCTGTAATGTAAAGATTAAGAAGTGAGATTAAAAGATTTTCGTATCGTGATTTGTTGAACTAAAAGGAAGAGGTATTAAGAACTTACCCTGTGATCATGGAGTTCCAGGTTACTAAATCTTTATTGGTCATTTTATTAAAAATCCTCCTTGCGGACTCCAAATCCCCACACTTTGTATACATACTAATCAAAGAAGAACCAATAAAAGAATTCACCTTCATTTTATTATCCACAACATAATCCTCAATAAGCCTCCCTAAACTCAAATTTCCTAAATCCCCACAAGCTCCAAGAACACTAACCAGAGTCATTTCATTAGGCTCAAATCCCTCACCTTTCATCTTCTCAAACAAGTCCAAAGCATCCTTAGGGAAACCCATCTTTGAATACCCGGAGATCATCGAGTTCCATGACACCAGATCTCTCTCGTGAATTTCATCAAACACCTGGCGTGCACAACTCAGCGCACTGCACATGGAATACATGGTAATCAATGAATGTCTAACGTGACAATCCACCATTAACCCACTTTTTAACGCCATACAGTGACCTAATCTACCGTGTTCAAGCGCCAAGAGATTTGTACACGCGATAAAGAAAAACGGGTACGTGAAATTATTGGGCTTTATGCCTAAACTCTTCATCTTATAATAAAGTTCTAAAGTAAGATCAAACTTCTGCCACGTCGTAGCTAGGCCACGAATCATGACATTGAAAGCATAGTCATTTGGTTCGTGCATTGATGTGAATAAACGGTAGGAGTAATCGAAATCTTTTAGGTCAATGAGCTTGGCAAGTAAGAAATTGAGTTTGTCTACTACAGAATGTATGAGCATTTGGTTGTGAACTTGTTGAACTGTTTTGGTGGAAACACATTGCTTCAAGATGATCAAAAGTCGCTCTTTAAGAGGCTGCTGTTGCGGCCATTGCTGTTGCTTCTGAAAGTTGAGCTGGCGGGGAAAAGTGGTAGTTTTTCTGAGCATGTTTTTAAATCAGACGTGGTTGATCCGAAAGAGAAAGCAACTACAGGATATGCCTCTTTCTGTATGATACTAATATTTACATTCGAGTTTGGGAACAAAAATACAAGAATCTTTGAACGTTAATGTAGTTATACGAGATTTTATTTGCTTTTAATCTAATGGAATGTACTTTATAAATATATAAAATTTAGGTTTTGTTTTGTTTTTCTAATATGTAACATGTGCATACAAATATCAGCTTCTGATAGAAACAGTGAACAAAAAATAATGATACAATCTTTGGAACCGTCCATATAATGCTTCTAAGCTATCCAAAAATTTGCATTTATAAATTATAAGCATGTCAAATGGCTTTTGATTTTGAAATTCTTCAAAATAGATACAATATTTTAATAGTATTGTTTCTAACTACTTGATTTTTGTACATATTTGTTATGATGAATCATTTACTTCGTCAAAAAATAATAACGTACAATTTTGTAAGTTCTTGTTGTTGCCATTAGAGGTAAGCTCGGTACCAGAACCATACCAAACCGAACGTCCCAAATTATAGGAACTGAATACCGAACCAAAGTGTAGCGCGCTCCGTTTGGAAAAGTTAGTTACTTTGAACATAGAGATGAGCTTGGTATCAGACCAGTAATGAAACGATAATTACAGAAACCAAAAGTTTCAATTTTATAGAAACCGAATACCAAACTAAAATATAAGATACGGTACCTGTTCGATACCATCTGTGTTTTTACTCGCCGTAAAGGGTTAACAAAGCTAGTGAGAGGCTTGTAACTTGCAAGCATAATTGTGCACCCTTTATAAACTAGTTGAGGTGTTCAAAAAAATTTATATGTAACTAAGAAATTTCCATCCCAAAACTAAAATTCGTAATAAATTTGTATATTTTGTTCCGTAGACTCATTTGCACCGCAAAGATGCAACTAGTAGAAATCATCATCTTGTTTGAGATCTAACAAAAAAAAGTTACAGGAACATACCAAAAATTGAAGTAGATTACAATACACAGATAGTCCAAAAAAAAGGCTCCAAACCCGACAAATTTTGAATCCGGTTTAGCTACAAAAGCTCAATAACACAAGAAACGCATCCCGCTTCAGATTTATCTCATCTAATTTTTAACAAATCACATCAATGAAGTCGCATATGTGCATGTCTTCAAAATTTTCCCACATAACAGGAAATGAACTATAAAAGACGGACAAAAAAAAAAAAAAACAGGAGGTTTATCAGTTTATGTTTAGTTATCATAATCAAATCCATCATCCCCGTCAGCATCCACATCAGCATCTTCAGATCCACCAAGAAGACTAAGAAAAACCAAAACAGCAACCAGCTGAGTCACCAAGAAATACTTTGCTTTTCTTCTGAAATTCTTCTCTTCCTCTGTCCTCTCCCTTTTCGGTTGACTCTTGGGCTTCGAACCTAGGGGTAAAACGGTCAAACACGTATTTTTAATTTATGAAATAAAAATAAAAAAAAAACTTACTCCAATTTGAAGGTCCTCGTTTTGGTATAGATGATGATGATGATGGATCTGAAGAAGATGATGAAGCATCTAGAAGCTCTGCTTTATGTTTATCGGCATACTTCACAAGATTAACTTGTTGCAAGAGTTTGCCACGTAGGACTGATGTTTCCTAAAAGTAAAAATAATTTATATAAAATATTACAAACTTTGAAGCTCAAAAATGCATGGTGACCATAATTTTTTAAATGGCAACTAATGAAAATTTCCACTTTTAATATAAGAAAAAAAACAAGAATATAATAAAATATAATACTAACCGGTAATGCATAAAGTGTAATAAGTGCATGCCCAAGAAAAATAGCATCCAAACTACTTGGCCTGCATTACATAACAAGATAACAACATTTAGAACTTGTTATTTTTGCAGTGATTAAATTGAAACAGAAGATTTTGAATATAAAAAAAATGTCAAGAATCAACACTCACCTGTTATCAAAGAAAAAGGACTCTTCACCTAACTTGGTTGACAAAGCTTGGTAAGCAATTGTAGCTCTCCTATATATCTGTCAAACAAAAATTCATCAAATTGGAGCATTATTTATAAACACAAAAAAAGGAAGGAATAATTTGATATTTGATAAAGAATCATTACCTCTTCTTCCTTTCTTTCAGCTGTTTCTTTTGATATTCCAAGTAATTGTTTCACATTGTATACTTGTTTAAGATATAACAGCTTGCCAATTGGCCATGGGAGGTCTGAGTAATAGATTTTGTGTGCAGAAGTTCCATCTGAGCCTACCCAGAGCTCGTACAAGATTGCATCTGAAAGCCAGGAATTAATCATTGCAACAATTGATACCCATTCAGGAAGGCTTTGAACTTCTGAGTCCAGATTGACGATATTGTCTTCTTTTAAACTTTCAATTACACCGCCTTTCTCATTGTTGTAAGCAACGTATGTATCGGAGTCAACATAAGGAATTTGATCTGAATGAAACAAAGCCAGAAAGCAATCTCAATTGAACATCAACCAGCATCGTTCCATATGTAGCAGCAATTTCATTATTCAATTAATAATGTTTGAAATCCATATATTCATCGTGAAATGAAAAATGTCATTGATAGAAAAGTTGAAATACACCTGTTTTGACCTAAAAACGCAATGAACCTTTTTTCCAAATGAATTCGATTAAAACAATGAATTCGGCACATTACAAGAATGCAAGTCACACATGATCATCCAGATACGTATATTATGATAGATTAGAACTGAAATTACATACCGGAATCAGGGTAAGTGAGATTGTAACACAAATCGAAGGGAACATTAGCGAATTTGAGATAGATGTAAACAGGCAAGCACGACGGACAAGCTGTTGGTAGACCAAAACATGCTTTTCTACTGACTAGAGTCAGACGTTGCTGCTCTCTATGAAGCACTTCATCCATCAGTAACCAGAATCAACGAGGAAGAAGTGTAAAACCCTAATAAGGTTACTGGTACGAATCAGATTTGGATAATATCATATTCGTACCCTCAAGAATAAAATGTGTCGAACAGAGCCCTTTTAGTCAATGTCTTTCTGAGTTATGTTCCGAACCCATTCTGTTTATTTAAATTTAGTTTAATTAGTAATGAAACTGCTTTTAAATAGCTATAACTTGTAATGAAACTAAGCATATATATTGTTATGATCCAATCTGTTTGTTTAAGATTAGTTTAACTAGTAAATTGATTTTTGGTTTGGTTGTCCAGTTAACCAGTTAATTATCTTTTCGATTACTAATTTTTTTTAAATTAGTAAATTCCAATGATTCTTTTTTCATCAACTCACCGATGTACTTGAAAGTCCCAAAATGAGAAAAGTTGGAAAGAAAACTGCAAACCATGGAAAGTATTATAAATATCCATAATATCTAAAAACACTTTATTTATGGATTCTCATATTCTTACTGTTAGAACAAATATCTAAAGTCAATCATTACAGAATGAAAACTTTTTAGTGGTAAATTGGTTTTTCAGAACTCCTTTAACTTCCTTCCTTAACTAGTAGATTGTTTTTTGATTTTGGTTTCCGGTTAACTGTCACTATTTTAATTTTCAACAATTGATTTTTCATCAACTTACCAACATACTTGAAAGTCTCAATATGAGAAAAGTTGGAAAATAATTACAAACCAAGGGGAATATTATCAAAGGTTTGTAATATTTTAAAGACATTTTATAGATAATCAGATTCTCATCGTTAGGACAAACATCCACGATCACTATTGAGTAACAAAAAAAATATATCCTAACCTAGTGAGTCCCAAAATGGTATTGAAAAATAAAACTTGAGTGGCCTCATTTAGTAATAAAATAGAAAGTAAAAAAAAAAAAAAAAAAGATATCCTAACCTAGTGAGTCCCAAAATGGTATTGAAAAATAAAACTTGAGTGGCCTCATTTAGTAATAAAATAGAAAATAAGAATATTACATAAATTAGCTGCAGTTGATGACTTGAATATAAGTCTATTTTGTTCTTAGATACATGTTTGTTTGTTTGTTTGTTTGTTTTTATGGACTAACATTATATCATTATAGTTCGTGGTCGGTCAAAAACCGTCCAACTGATCATCTCCACCCTTCGATTTTCGTCTTTTTCAATCTCTGTTGTTCATAGATGGATATCACCATTTTTCAGGTGGTTTCTTGACCACTACTCATCACTCTGTATCCCCTGCTTCAACTTCCATCATGTTCCTTCATTATACCACCTCCGATTTACGGTTCATGATCCCACGATGAGGTTTATTCGATAAGTTTATAAGAAAGATAGCTAAGAGAGGTTAATAGAAAGAATCATAGGAAGAAGAGAAGTAGGAAAACTCCTCTTCCAACCCACCGACTCCATAATTTTTTTCATGTTTCTCAAGCCTAAGTACACTCACTGATCTACAAGATACGACACAAAGAAACATGATAATTGTCTTCTCTTGTTGTTTCTCCATCCCCATCTTCTCATGCCGTTTCTTTTTCCTATTCATCACTTTGTTCGAGTTAGAGTGGCGACGGGACAAAGTCGTGTGCTTTGTGTTCCTTCGTTGTCTCAGTATGCTCTGACATCTTCACTAAAGGTCTTCTAATGCCATTATTTCTCGATTTCCAATCTAGTTTGAACATCCAGTCTCCTAACCCCGTTCAACCTGTTGGAGAATGTTAGCATAATGTATTACGATATTTGTTATATGTGTATAGCGTATTGTATTCAGCCCATTTGTATTATATTTGTGTGGCCAATTTGTTATTATATTTTGTGTAGCCCATTATTTTGTATTTGTGATTAATGAGAATGCCTCATATCATGGGAAATTATACGCCGAACAATACTTTTCTCTTACTAACTAGTAGTTTTTAGGGTTTATTTTTGACACATCAACGACTCATATCAGACACCACAATCGACGATACTTAGTCATGACTCGAACACTTAGTGGGTGGGTTTGTGAGTTATGAAAAAGGTGTATTTGATCATAGAAATAAAGGTGACACAGACGATGGATTCATTGTCGGATAGGCTTGTGACCACTACAGTTATGGAGAAGAAGGTAAATTAGTCGATGAAGGGTGTGGGTCTGGGGACAAATTTTAAAGATTAGTGGAAGGTCAAAAGCTACATTAGAGGACGGCAATGGTCATTTATTCCATCAATGAACAAAACAAAAAATAAAGCCATAAAGGTGTATTTATATATTCATTTTATGGTGTATTCATAATCTTTAATCTCTTAAAAGAAAATGGTTAATGTCATAAAATAACAACCAACAACCAACAATACACAATTTTGCTATTTAGGTAACTTATTTTTAGTTGTATTCAATAAGACACTTATCTTTTAATCGTATTTAATATGTTACTCAACATATTTTGAATTCTCTTTAAATCATTAGAGTGCATTTCAGTCGGTTAAGTCATTTAATTCTGTCATATCGAACCACAGTGAACGCAATACCAGTATAGGTAGACCTATATGAACAAAGTCAATCGTATTAAATGTCGCATTGGTCGACACTTACGATTCAAAGTCGTCATTGGTCGACACGTACAATTCAATGTCCGTCTGCCCGATTGAAATCCATAACGGAGTAATTAGAATCTAAAAAATGCTTAATGATTTATTAAATATAATTAAAAGATAAATGACTTAAAAAACAAACTATTAAGTGTCAGTTGTCATTTTATAACATTCATCCTAAAAAAGATATTAGACTTCAACGATCATTTGCCTAATACAAACATTATTTAAAAATGCATTATTGTTGTATCCATTTAACCAACATAAGAATTTGACCTAGTTCATTTTTTTTTCTTTTGGATTTCACCAAGTACATCGTTATTTTCTCAAACGTCTTTGCAACATCGTTTATCCAGACAAGAAGAAGGAAAAAAGAAACACGGTTTAAGAATCCACAACTGATTTTGGCATAAATTAGAGAATAACAATACCGTACACAACGCTACAAACATACATAGAATTTGCACCATGAAAACAAGGATGAAAAAGCATAAGTAGTAAGAGAAGTTGTCTTTTAATAAAACAAACAGAGGAGGAGGGGGCAGTTGGCAAACTCTAACATAATAATTGTGATACACCGTCAACTAGAGGATTACATCTTCTTAAGTGGCAAGTACAGGACACTGCTTCCGAGCATGTTCTGGTATGAGTTTTGCCAGAAGTTCCGCCGATGCTCCTTTCAGCTCTATCATCAACCATTACCAAAAAAATGTAAATCAGCACTGGAATTTTATTATTATTATTATTATTTATTCTCGAGTACATCTGATTTTTCAATTTTCGTCCAAAAACGTTCACTTGCAACTTTGGTCATTATTTGGGATTTATGCAACATTTTGGTCCCCTGTTCCAAGTAAAATGACTATTTTTGGGACCAAAATTGCAAAAATCAGGGACCAAAAATGTAATTTACTCTTTGACCTCCAAGTATATATAGCTGATGTTTTCTAATTTGGTCCCAAAAAGTTCACTTGCAGTGTTGGTCCTTATTTTAGGTTTTTGTAAAGATTACGTCCTTGTCCCAAATAAAAGCGACTACATTTTTGGGACCAAAATTGCAAAATCAGCTATGGACAAAAAATAGTCATTTTACTGGGAAAAGGAACCAAAAATATTGAAGAATCTCAAATAAGGACCAAAATTGCAAAAGAAAACTTTTTGGGGCCAAAACTGCAAAAGAAAATTTTTTGGTCAAAAAAAGCAAAATTCAGCTATATTTAGGAACCAAAAATGTAATTTAGCAATTATTATTATTATTATTATTATTATCTAGAGTAAATTAGATTTTTGACCCCCCAAGTATAGCTGACTTTCTCAAATTTGGTCCGAAAAAGTTTTCACTTGCAATTTTGGTCCTTATTTAAGGGTTTTTGTAACATTTGGGTCCATGTTCCAAATAAAATGACTGTATTTTTGGGACGGAACTTGCAAAAATCAGGCATACTCGGGGACCAAAATGTAATTTACCCTTTTGGGGATACTAACCTTGAGGCCTGAAATTGAAGAGGGGTGGCAAGGGGCGGCCATTTGGAAGGCGAGTGTTTGGATCACGAAGTTCATTGAAGAATGGGTGAATACATGCCTCCAACTGTTATCAAGACATATTATAAAAAACAATAGTAAAATAATAAAAATGGCAATGTACTTACAGCAGTGCATCTCAAGTTTGGTGAATATTGGAGGAGTCTTGAAACAAGATCTACAGCTTCTGGTGGCATACGCTTGTGAAAAATCTATTTTCATTTCATATTTGTGTCATGTCACAGATAATTGTATATAAATTATATTTACAAAATTACCAAAAGGTCCTCACTTTGTGCCAGGGGTGTGCCTTGATTTGTGGGAACTTAAACTCTGTGTAGTTCGGGTTCATGCATTTGATTTCTTCACGAGTTGGTGTACCAAGAACCTACAAAATTAAATTTGGATCAATACACAACAAGAATATTTATTAATTTTTCATATGACGAGTTTTGGTATCACAAATGTCCAGATTAAGCTTATGAAGTAAAAAAGAAACAGCCACTAACTTTGATAATCTCTACAAGCTGGTCGACTCCACTTTCACCTGGGAAAAGAGGCTGAGTACAGAAGAGCAAAAAGAATATAAAAAATATATATAAATTATAAAATGTTTTATATATAAAAAGATAAGAGGCAAAGAACCTGTCCAAGAAGAAGTTCAGCAAGAACACAACCAACAGACCAGATATCAATGGCGGATGTGTATTCAGTTGCACCAAATATGAGTTCAGGTGCACGGTAATATCGTGAACAAATGTAGGAGATATTTGGTTCCCCTTTCACCTGTTTAAATTTATAAAATATCATGAGAATGGATTATAGAATTACTTGTAATTATGAATTTATGATATGTTCTTTTCCATTGTTTTGTTGTTCGAATTGTCATTGATCATGGCATGTGTAGATTTTAGAATTAGACAAGTCAATGCTTGTATCTTTATTTTTCTATCACATAAATAGTAGTTTTCAAAGTACCTTTTCTAGTTATTACATAGTTTATTATACTCACCAATTTTCTTATTTACAGAAATAAAAACAATTACAAGAAAACCTCAAATACAATAGTAGTTATTTAAGAAGGATAAAAAAATACTTCTATTGAAGTTTCAAAAACATTAGAGGAATTAAGTTTATTACTAAAGAGTGACTTTTTCTTTCACTTCATTCCAGCATTACTGCATGAAAGGAATATTTGGGTCTAAGGTAAAATTGTAGTAATTGCTAGTTTTATATTAGGTTAATGCAAGAAAGAGCAATGTAATTTCATTGACTACTTTCATTTCTTCCTATTACAACATTGTACTTTGAAGATTCTACCAAATCATAGCAATGTCATCCAAATTACATAGCAATTTTCACTGCTATAATTGAGTAGATTTTTCAGACTATAATGTCCTGCTATTATACATAAATAAATGAAAGTACAAAGTACGTTGCTATTTACCAGAACTTTCGCGCTCCCAAAGTCGCAGAGTTTGAGCTGGTGAGAATGAGGATTCACCTGCACATCAGATTGTCTACATCTTAACACCAAATAACTTAATAAAGATTTAAACCAGAATTAAAAGATAATCTTTATACACATACCAGAAGGTTTTGAGGCTTAATGTCTCTATGACAAACACCTATCGCATGAATATATGCCAACGATCTAAAAATCTGAAATTTACTCACTGTCATTAGTCATTACATATCCAATTTTCTATTTGAAACCAAATAAAAAAAGGGAACCCTTTTAAATTGTGAAAAAGACAAACCTGATATGTGTATAATTTGACATAAATCATAGGCATCCTTTGATTTGCCTTACTGTAGTGTCTTGCTACACGATAAGCTGTTTCTGGTACATACTCAAGAACCAGATTAAGATATAACTCATCTTTGTCTGTAGTGGAAAAGAAGCAGTGTTTGAGTGAAACAACATTTGGATGATCAAGAAGACGCATTGTTTGCAATTCACGGTTCTTGTATCGTTTATCTTGCAACACTTTTTTAATTGCAACAGCTTCTCCTGTTTCCAAACACTTTGCCTGCATAATTCAATGATTCTATAAGAAGATATGTATGTATGTATGTATGTATGTATAAGCCAATTGAGTACCAAAAATTTAGTAAGACTGTGTTTTGCAGACTAGCTGAAAAAGTAATAGCGTTTGGTAAAACTAGTTGATAAGCTAGATGGAAAATGTAAAAGGATATTTAGATATATAATTAATACTAACGTATAAGGGTATATTTGGAAAACTTGTGGAAAAAGCCCATGAGCTTATCAATTAGCTATCTCAAATAGCTTTTAAAAAAGCTAGCCTATAAGCAACTTTAGTGGTCACACCAAACACTACATTGCAATATGCTCAAAAAATAAGCTACCTAATTTGAATTTGTGTTTAAATTGTTACCTGAAAGACAATTCCAAAAGAACCCTGGCCCACAACACGTTCTGCCATGTAGCTTATTGTCTGTTTAGGTTGACCATTTCTACCTCCAATAGTTGTAACAATTATATGACCAGTTTCAGTCCCGTTTCCATCAACCACTGTTGCCTCCATTTCCTACACGAAAAGACTTTTTAGCAAAAATTCGGATACACGCAGTTTAACCTTGTCATTTCATTGATTCCAATTTCAAGAAAATTGTGTTGGGAGTAAAAAAGTTGCAACCTTTTCAACCTTGTCATCTTTGATTGTCATTTCATTGATTCCCTCGGGCAGTTTATCAACAAACATAGAATTTGCACCGACTTTTTCAACTTGAGTAGGAGCCATTCCTCCAGAAGCCATAATGGGAAAGACCAAGTTGAGATATTTGTTTATGATTAGTTAGGCACCAGTCATATTGTAGTAAGTACCTGTATAACAAAGAAAAGAAAAGTTCAACATCCATTTCATAATAGCTATTAGCTCTTTTATTCTTCTACGAAATGTCCACATGATAAAGATCACAGTAATCCAAATGCTTGTATATAAGATAAATCTTTTTGCCTTGAATGAAACTAGAGAAAGTCAACCAATGTGGGGGAAATTGTTAGTTACCAGTCATGCATCAAAAGTTAATTATTCGAATTATGATTATCATGTGCCGTGTAATCTGTTCATTTCTAGACTATAATAAAATTACTCCTATCGTGTAATCTGTTCATTCCATATATACATATAGATACATAACACAGGTGAAGTTTTGGAAAAGAAGTTGACCGATGTGGGAGGAAACATTAGGTACTAGTCATACATCAAAAGTGATTCTCTTGGTTTATGATCACCATGTGCCATCTAATCCGTTCATTTCTAGACTATAATGATATTACTCCTATCCTGTTATCTAAGAAACGTGTATTCTTCTTTACATAAACACTACCACTGAATATATCATTCATGGTAGATTCTCAAAATAGTATGTGCATATAAAGTTTTCTTCAATCAAATATTTGTCAACGTGAACAGAGAAAAGATGTAGATCTACATGTTCTTCGTTTTTTTCCAGGTAATTTCCCTCCGATTGATTGATTTCCCACGTTTCTCCTATTAGTCAATAACCACGTACCCTAGACGGTAGAACCTGTTGACTTATATTCATAGTTTACAAAATCCACGCCTGACAATCTGCTATCATGATTATTTCAACGAAACAACAATTCAATAACCGTATAACATCTTTCAAAGCCAAATGCAAACAATTAGGGCAAATCGGCTTCCTGTCAATTTAGGGTTCCACGATTCCTTGTACTTCCATGTTCTCTTACTTTTCCTCACGTAAGAATCAAACCTAAGTTCTAATCTTCTCAATAATCACAAAACAACAACAAAACAAACAAATGAGAACGAGAACAAGAACAAGACGAAGAACAAATTACCTGTAGGTTGTAGCTGAATTAGCTCAAAATCTGCAATATCCGATCAAATTAAGCACGGAATCACAAAAGACACCCTTGAAGATTGGTTGAAATCGTTCTTAAGGTAAAGTACGAATGGAGTCTATGATGTTTCAGAGATCTTTCTTACAAGCTTTGACCATGTGGGACTCTGTGTTTCTGTTGAATTATTTTGTTTTTTTATTTTTCTTGATGAGCGGACTTGAAATGATTCTACGAATCATACTTTACGAACAAATTTGGAGTCCGTTGGGGAAATGGGGTAGGCTGACACGTGGCAACTATTAAATGGGTATCTCAATTATACAACTGGGTTGTTAACTTGATAACGTACAGCTACAAGAATAAAAATATTAAAAAGAGACGTACAGCTACAGTTTGTGGGGTTTACGCACATGTCGCGCGGTGCAGTGTAACGGTTTACATTTAAGTTATTAAAGTTGTTTCCTGCCGTTGATTATGATGACTTAAGGGTGTGCAAAATGAGTCAAATTTATAAAAATTTAATAAAACTGTATTAGATGATATCGGATCATGATGGTTATATTTTATTTGATTTTCGGTTCGATTTGTTAGGAACAGGTTTTCAATTTAACGTTTTTCTTTTCTTAAATTTGATTTTTAGTTTGATTTATAATCGAGTTATTTTTCAGATCACACGACACGCTTTATCCCCTTTTTTTTTTTTGGAACGACACGTTTTATCTTGTTTTTTCCAAATTATATTCTTTATTTTCCATTTTGGTTTAGTTGGATCGAATACAAATTCGATACAGCACGAGTCAATGTAAACCAAGTGTCAATAAATAAATAAATAAATACATTTTTTAAGCCCACTCTTAACATTTTTAAATGACACATGATACTTGTGTGGTATTTAGATATTTGTAAGTGACACTTAAAATAGATATTATATATATTCAATCAATCAATAGACAATAATTACTACATATATTTAGAATGAAATGATTGAAGCTTAAAACAACAAAAGAAACGAACAAAGTATATGCTCAGGCAAACCCAACCCAATTAGTTGGCAATGTTGACAACGTTACGGGCCTCCGAAGTGATAATGGCCCATTATATTATATACATAAAATGATAACAAAAACTGGATGAATACAAATCATCTCTTGGATCGCCATATTGTTCTACGCCGATCCATGGGCAATCAACTTATCATCTAACACTTTTTTTATTTAAGATTTTTGTTTAATTTTTAATTTTTTTATAGATTTAATATAAAAGTTATAGAATTAAGTTTAATATATTTTGACGGTTTTAACCAAACTTCTAACCGTTTTTATGAGTTTGATCTATTTCTTTTAAACTTTAGTCCAGTATTATAGTATATTTTTATATTTGGTCTACAACTTTGTAATATTTTCTTAAACTTAATTTTTTTAAAATTTTTTTTACAATTTTCTCCAAGTTGTTTACAATCTCTTCTTAAGTTTTTAAAATCCTACATTTTTAGACATTTTTGTTCTGTTGTTTTGTTTATTTTCATATTTACTAACCGAATTGCACTTTGTGCATAATTAATCGTATTAATAACGTAGATCATATCATGTCTGTTATATATACATAAATTTCATGTCCTTACTACAAAAACTAACGTGATGAATAGTAACTTTAATGATATTTTATTACTGTATTTTAATTGTTATAAAAATTATATGTCAAATTGAAACACATTGTCCACCTTGGGTTAGTGGTAGCTAAACCAAGCTAGTCGATAGAGGACACGGGTTCAATCTCCTTTCTATGCATTTATTTGTTTATGGTTTTTATTATTTTCTCCCATTTTAAACCCCTAGCTTTTGGTATGTTACAAAATCAACTATATTACTTATTAGTTTTATTTACTCGAATTTTACACCTCAAATATTATATAGTTCAAATTCAACGTATACTTATTGTTTTTTAGTTTTACTTATTCAATTTTTACCTTTCCATGTGATTCAAAGTTTATCATGATAATTTATTAATACATGTTCTTCTCCGTATAAGATAACTTATTATTAGGTAGTATAAATTATTACTATAATAAAACTATTGAAAAAAGAAATATGAACTAAATATGAAATAATACATTTACGAAAATGATTATTAAGATCTTCCCATCTATACATCGTTTTATGGATTTGTACTAGAAATTTTTACAATTTTTCCTGACCTTTATTTACGTCTTTGTTTTTTTATTTACAACTTAATTTTAGAAAACTTTGTTTGTAAAACTTCTTTTACATATTTACAAGTTTTTTTTACGAATTCATCGAACTTTTTTTACAAATTTTTCCAATTGTTTTATAAATATGTTTTTTATGATAAGTAAAATCAAGTTTCCTATTACGAAGTCATTTTTAAAAGTTAGTTTTCTTTTTATAGAAATATTTTTTTACAGAGTTATTTTAAGTAGATTTTTCCATTTATATATCGTTATATGAATTTGGTATAACTTTCTTTTATAAATTTTTCTCAACTTTTATTTACAACTTTGTTTTTTTATATTACTTAGAAAGGATATATAAAGTCATTACATTTTGATCCTATATTCGATTAAGACCTAATTGTTTTTTTATTTTTAATTAAGCCCAACATTTTATTTAATGTTTACAATTTTAGTTATATATAAAAAAATATCCATTAAAGTCCTGACATTTTGACCATTTTAACAATTTAGAGTTGAATTTTCAATATTTATTCAATTAAGTCCTTACATTTTGACCATTACATTTGGCCCTATACATCACAGTTGTAAAAATATAAAAACGACATAACCAGCTACTATCCAAAATTAAACATTTAACAAAATTTTTGGCTTAATTGAATATAAAAAAAAATTAGGCCTTAATCGAATATACTGTCAAAATATAATGACTTTCTTGAATATATCCCTACTTAGAACTTTTCTTTATATATATATATATATATATATATATATATATATATATATATATATATATATATATATATATATATATATATATATATATATATACACACATGCTTTTTACTAATTCAACCAAACTTTGTGTACAAATTTTCCTTAATTTATTTCTGAATTTGTTTTTTACGTTCTTTAAAAATAAGTATCCTCTTACATAATATTCTACATTTGATACATTTTTAAAACTATGCTTTATAAGAATTTATTTTACGAAATAACATTTTTATAGAATTATTTTTTACATCATTTTTACATATTCGTTTTTGTGCATGTTTTTAAATATATTTTTTCATTTTAACATATTTGTTTTTTGCATGCTTTTAACACTTTTGTACATTTACAAACTTTATTTACAAACCCCCGCAGCAATTCGTCGGGTATTTGAGATTGCTTATTTAACTCAATAATCACTTTTTGATAATAGTGGTTATTAACTTATATAGTGACAAACTGAGTTTTCAAACAAGTGTGATTAGCTTATATGGTGACAAAAAGTTATAAGTTGATAAGCCTTTATATATATATATATATATATATATATATATATATATATATATATATATATATATATATATATATATATATATATATCAAGGTTGTAAAAATCGTTTGACGGTAGCTTGGCGGTCGAGTGAGGTTAAGAGATTAATCAGATTAATCGAGGATTAGTCGGGAATTAATCGGGGACCCTAAATTATAAAGTAATTCATTTAAAATATATAAATATAACAAAATAGCAACGTTTAATTCATTTATTCCTAGATACACATTAAAGATTATACATTTGTTTGTTTTTATTCTTTAATATTGATTTTTGTTTAGTTCTCTTGAGTTATTAGAGAGTGTTTGTGTCGTCATTTAAAAATAACAAAATAAATAATAAATTAAAAAATTAAAAAAAAATTAAAAAATGACCGCCGAGACCGATTAATCGGCCGCCAAAACCGATTAATCGGCCGCCAAGGCCGATATTTGACCGATTTTTGCAGCAGACCGTTAAGCTGACCGGTTAGGCCTAATCGTAATCGGTTGAAGACCGCCAAGCGATTAATCGGCCGCCAAGGCCGATTTCTGCAACACTGATATATATATATATATATATATATATATATATATATATATATATATATATATATATATATATATATATATATATACACACACACACACACACACACACATATATATATATATATATATATATATATATGTATACACACACACACACACATATATATATATATATATATATATATATATATATATATATATATATATATATATATATATATGAATTAAATAAGAGACTAAAATTATCTATTGTACTATGAGACTAATCTTGATCGTCGGAATCAAAATCATCATAGATCAAAAAATAGGTTGTAAAATTCTTACGTCGACGCACATGTAGAAGATTATAAAAAAATCCACTTAATTGATTTTGTTTTTTTTGACATTATTATTTTTCAAAAAATAAAAACTGAATATACCAAAATTTATAAATTTTGTCGTCTACAAATAGACATCCATATTGATATACAAAAAACAAACCGTTTTTATGAGTACAGCTTGTTTGGATTTACAATGTGAATCTGAACTGTAAAAATTTGAATATGATATATAAAAAACAAACATTTTTTATGAGTACGGTTTGTCTGGATTCACAATATGAATCTGAACTGTAAAATTTGAATCTGAGTAATTATTTTAGTCTTAAAATTTTTACTATTTTAATATTATAACCATTTATAAAGATTATACTTGATTAATAAGTGAATTACTCATAATTACACGAAAATTTACTCATATTCACATGTTAATATCATATTATATTGAGAATTTTTTTAGAAATATAATTTGATAAATTTACTTAAATTTGTTACTACTTCAAAATGTTAGCCATTATAACCAATTAACTCCGATTCACTATTAAATTTACTCACATTCCCATAAAAATTTACTCATATTCACATATCAATATTATATGGTATTTTGAATTTACTCCGAAATATGAATCTGGTTAATTTACTTCAAAAAATTTTAACACTTCAATATTTCAATAATTTATAATGAATTTACTATGATTCATAAGTGAATTCTACTCACATTCACACAAATGTTTATTCAAATTCACATGACAATATCATATGATATTGTAACACGACCAGTAAATAACAGTTCAGATTTACATGTGAATCTCAACTAGCAAAATTTTCAAAAAAATTTTTTTGTTGTATATCAATATAGATGTCTATTTTTAGGGGACAAAAAGTTATAAATTTATATATATTTTTTGATTTTTTCGATAAAAATAAGTCTTAAAATTTAAAAAAATGAAAACAACGAAATGAGTTATTTATAATCCGGTGCATTCACGTCCATCGTAAGTTAAAGAACCGTGTGTGTTTCTATATATATATATATATATATATATATATATATATATATATATATATATATATATATATATATATATATATATATATATATATATATATATATATATATATATAAGGATCAACATAGAACCACTTTTTATCCATAGAACCATAGAACCGTATGTTCAGTACTAAACATATTGTTTTATTGTTCTATGTTGAATATATATATATATATATATATATATATATATATATATATATATATATATATATATATATATATATATATATATATATATATATATATATATATAGGTAGGATCAACATTGAACCAATATTAGACATAGAACCATAGAATCATCTTCTTAACCCTTAGATCAAATTAGGATGATAGATGTATGATGGTAAAATAACATTTTTATTAAAAAATTAAACAACAATTTATTAAATATATACATGATTTATAGCAATTATGTTCATAAATGAACATTGACATTCATAAACTAGCTACTAAGACTCTCGAATTTTAAAGTCCGGTAACATCTTTCAGAAATTAACATTCATAAACAAATAATGTTCAGAAATGAACATTGACGAACATTGATGTAATATACGAACATATACACATGTTCAGAAATAAATATTGACGAACATTGACAAATATGTATGAAATATGGTAACAAAAAGCATGTTCAGAAATGAATATTGATGAACATTGACGTAATATATTAAACATACAACATATTCAGAAATAAACATTGATGAAATATACAAACATACACACATATTCAGAAATGAAACATTCATAACCAAATAATGTTCAAAAATGAACATTGATGAAATAAAGTAGCAGACAACATGTTCAAAAATGAACATTGACGAACATTAACAAAATATACGAACATGCACACATGTTCATAAATGAACGTTGACAAAAAAATATGAATATACACACATATTCAGAAATGAACATTGAGGAACATTTATTCAAAAATATAAAGTTTTATTATGAACATATGTATATGTTAATTTGTGACATATAAGTTCAGTTATGGACATATATTCAAAAACCCAAAAATTGGTCATGTTCATACCTCTTCGGTATTGAACATTTATATAAAAAACCAAAAAAAATCATTCTTGTTCATAAATGTTCATAACTGAACATGAATGAAAATTCATAAAAAAAACCAAGAACTGAACTGTTGGATTAGGTGTCTAAGCCATGACTAATAATTAGTATTTACCTAATTAATAGTAGCATAGTCCATTTGGGTTGCCCTCATAGCTGGAGGTTTGGTAGAAAGTCCAGGAGAGAGAAAGATTGATTTATTATATGATTAATAAATCAATAGAAATTAAATAAACAGTTTATTAATATATTAAAGTGATAATATATTAATTAGAAACTATATTAATTAATTAGAAATTAATCTGGAATTAATTGGAATTAATTTGGTGATTAATTTAATTAATTAAAGGTGCAGGGACTAGAATTGTAATCCTATCCTAATAAATAAATAACTCAAAACCACATGTCATCTCCTCATTGAATTTGCCATATGTCATTTTCTCATAATTTTAAATTTCTTAAAAAAAACTAATGTGTTTGAAACGTTTCTAACTCCTTAATGATCGGTTTAATTATCATTCAATTTCAGAATTAATTCTTTTTTAATATCATATTATTTTTTAATGTGTAGAATGATTTAGGAGACAATAGAGACACAATTGACGTCGTAATATTTTGAAGAACGATTTCAATTATAATAATGAATTTGATTTTAGTACCGGTGACATTCTCATAATCAATTATATTTATCAAAATACAAAGTGGTAATAGTAAAAATCAAAAGCAAGATGTCACGATACACAAACAAATTTCTTATGTAAAATTATTAATGTTTAGATATTCATAATTAATAATTTTTTTATCATCCCGTGTAATACACGGGTCTTACAACTACTATATATATATATATATATATATATATATATATATATATATATATATATATATATATATATATATATATCTATACTATACTATAAACCATATATAAATTACAACCCCCTAAAGCATGTTTGTCTTAATCTTTAAGACTGTACAAATTGTCATACACAACTCACAAATTAAGTTACCTATCTTACAATGTTATTATGCATTACTAATAAAAAAAAAAAATTTGGCATGTGAAACTATTACAGCCTCTGTAGCCCTTGTCCAAAACCAAAAAAACACGCTCATTTAGGTTTCACACCTTTTTTTGGAGAAACCCTAATCCTCCCAATAACTACCCACCTTTATCGCCAAACATAATCCTCCCAAAAAAACTCAGTCGGCATCCTCAATTCCGCCACCATCTGATGACGATCCAGGCACCATGGTTCCGCCACAATCAGATCCAGGCACCACCACTTTCCATCGCTTCCCGTCTTCCTCATCGAGTACCAAGCTTCTCTCTATTTCAATTTCCAGATCGAGAACCTAATCGGGATCCAAATCGAGAACCAAATCGAGAACAGCTTGTGACCACTACAAACTCATCGTATTCGGACCACTCCCCACAACCACCATCGGATCTAGCCCTCACCATGACGATCCAGGCACCATGGTTCCGCCACAATCCGATCCAGGCACCACCACTTTCAATCGCTTCCCGTCTTCCTCATCGAGTACCAAGCTTCTCTCTATTTCAATTTCCAGATCGAGAACCAAATCGAGATCCAAATCGAGAACCAAATCGAGAACCAAGCCATCTCTATTGCTCGCCATCGGTCTGAAATCGAGAACCAATTTCCAGGTTATTGTTTTAATACCAAATCGATTTTAGTTATTGTGTTTCAGGTTTTCTTCAATTTAGTTATTGTGTTTCAGGTTTCCAAATCGAGAACCAAATCGATTTTAGTTATTTGGGGTTTTAAGGTTTAGTTTTTCTGGATCTGCCTTTTGCTTCAGGTGTTGGCGAACCTTTCGGATTTTTTAAGCACCATGCTCTCTTCTGAATTTTGCACCATCAGACTTCTATAGTCGTCAAACGTCACATACGCAGTTTGGATTTCTTTTAGGTCAAACTACATCCAGATGCATATGTCCAACTTGTTGGGTTATTGTTATACTTATTGCATCTTGAATTCTTATCTTTTAATGCTTTGATCTCAGCACATAGACATATTATTATACTTTTTTGCTTTAAATCTGCTAGAGTCGACAGGTTTCGTTCTTATTTCGTTCTTATTTTTCCTTTATCAGGTTGAGTGGTTCATCAGTATTTCCCTAAATGCCCAGAAAGGTTAGTGTTTTTCACTGTTCTCAGTTTGTAACATTCTCTTTTCCTCTTGCTTTCTCCTGGAGAATGTTCTCCTTTCTTCTTTATTGAATTCTTGTTCTTTACAGATCCTATGACTTAAAATCGACCATCTCCCTGCTTGATATAATGGCCCACGTTAAATTCTCGCCACCTGGTTGTGTGAAGGTATGTACTCTGCTACATCCTCCTTTTTGTGGATCTAGACACGTCCCTGTCTCCTTACATCATCCCTGAGTCTGGATCATTTTATTTGGTTTTTTATATTAATTTATTTGTGAATATCATACATCGATTAAAATTGTGGGTTTTAAAGAACCACAATTTTTTTTTTATGAAATGCAATTTCCAAGTGGGTTTGAAAGTAGACTTCGATTGTGCATCTTTGAAGTTACCCGAAAACAAATTCTCATGGAGGGTATTTTATTTATAGTTTTTGAAACATATACCTTTTCTTTACAAATTTTTGAATCTCTTTAAAATTTCGAGTTTAATTTATCTTAGATTCATATAAGTGTTTGACTTTGATTTGGTCGATGGGTTTTGTATGTTTTGCTTTCTTTATGACATGTTGGTGATTTTTTGTTGCAGTAATAGTAATTCTTAGGTTAATTGGAATATTTTTAATGAAAACATGATGTTTTTAATATTTCACTCAGGTGTTCATCTTACCGGTCATGATGAACTTGTATCACCAGATGAACTTTGTGCAGAGTTTCTTATATGTGAAGAGGCCACTAAACTACCAAAAAGGTAAAAGATTTTGAAAAGTTTGAAAATTTGAAAATTTTGAATAATTTGAAAACTTTGAAAATTTCGTACGGTTGAATAATTTGAAAAGCTTGAAAATTTTAAAATTGAATAATTTTAAAAGTTTAAAATTTTTGAATAATTTGAAAAGTCTGAAATTTTGAATTATTTGAAAATTTTCGAAATTTGAATAATTTTAAAAGTTTGAAAATTTCGGAAATTTGAATAATTTGAAAAGTTTGAAAAAGTTTAAAATTGAATAATCTTAAAATTTTGAATAATTTGAAAAGACTTAAAATTTTAAAAAGTCTAAATATTTAAATGATTTTGAAAAGTTTTAATCATTTGAAAATTTTTGAAATTTTAAAATTTTCAAAATTTGAATTTTGAAATTTTGAAAAGTTTGAAATGTTCTAAATTTTAATAATCTTAAAAGTTTGAAAATTTCAAATAATTTGATTTTTTTTGTATGCTGTGTTTGACTTTCAGGTTGTTGTTATGGTGTTGGAAAACAATTTCTGTATCTGCATTCAAGTCCTAACCGCTGAGGTGTATCTCTTACTTTTGTCATCACACACACACATACACACACCTCACAATATCTTTCTTGACATTATTTTGTTTAAAGCTTTGTTTATATGTATAAATTTGTTGGATTTGGGTCATTTGTTAAGTATATGTTAAAATTAATAATTATATGTATTGAACTGTGTATGGTTAAAAGTGCAACTTCTCCAATATCTTATTTTAGGTTTACATTTCTGATTATTTGATCTTATTGTTTAGTTTTGAGTTTTACTTTTAGTGCTATTAGTGGCATAACTAAACGTATAACTTGGAATTTACTTTTTATCTCCTTATAGAATGGAAGGATTCTACAGATCTGATCTTACCATCTCAAAATTGTGCTTAAAATGGAATGTTCCGGTAACTTAATTTTTATAATGTTTGTAGCTTATTGCTTTGCTTATCTGTTTATGGGTTCCCTTGATTTGATGTGTAGAGGAGCGAATTCGATGCTACCTGGTAACTTGCAAATATGGCACCTGGTAATTTGATTTGTTTATATTCTTGTGATGTTTTTAATTTCTATATAATTGCAGTTAAGTTTTTAATTCATATTTAACAACCATCATTAGTTTCTTTTAAATGTGGATAATGGTCTACATATAATGTAATATACTTATAAAAAATATCCGTAATACATATTGTAATTTTGTAATAGTAATAACTAGAAGTTTGAAAATTATGAACGTTTAAAATTTTTGAATAATTTGAAAAGTTTAAAATTTTGAAAATTTCGTAACTTTGAATAATTTGAAAATTTTGAAAATCTCGTAATTTTCGAATAATTTTCAAAGTCTGAAATTTTGAATCATTTGAAATTTTTGAATAATTTGAAAAGTTTGAAATTTGAATAATTTGAAAACTTTCAAAATTTCAAATTTTGAAAACTTTTAAATTTTCAAATTTTGAAAACTTTCAAATTTTCAAATTTTGAAAATTTTCAAATTTTCAATTTGAAAGCTTTCAAATTTTCAAATTTTGAAAACTTTCAATATTTTCAAATTTTGATATGTATGTGTTTGTAACTAACTTTCACTCTTTTGTCTTTTGTTTGGAACTTCCGATTAAAACATGTAACTTTCAGTTTTTGTTCTATTACAGCATTGTACTTTCCAATTTTAGTCCCTGAATTTTATGTGAGAAATGGAATTCCAATGATTAATGACATATACACACAACATTCACGGTTCCTCACAGTAACATTTAAAAATGTTAAGTTGTGACATCAGTTTCGATTTGGATTTACGGAGTATGGGATTTGAGGTAAGAAATTAATAACGTATACCTTTCTTGGTGTTGGTTTTTTAGAAGGATTGAAGAGTCTCATTGCTGGAAGCTTAATTGAAAATGATGGAGCTTAGTAGACTTCATTGGATGTTCTTTTAAAATACAGATTATGAATGGTATATCTACTTTTTTGGAATTTTGGTTCCAAAAAAGTTTCTTTTGCAACTTTGGTCCGTATTTGTGGTTTTTGTAACGTTTTTGGTTCCTATTCTAAGTAAATTGACTATTTTTGGTCCCTGATTTTTGTAATCTTGGTACCAAAAAATGTAGTCGTTTTATTTGGAACAAAACTTAACAAAAACCTCAATAAGGACTAAAATTGCAAAAGAACTTTTTGGAACCAAATTTGAAAAAATCAGTTATATTTGGGGACACAAATGTAATTTACTCTTGAAACTATTTTCTAATGCTATCTGGATTTTCTTACTAAATGCAGGCACATTTAGTTATTATGGAACTCATAGTAACTCAAGAACGATTTCCATCTTGAAGGTAAAGCGTATACTGTTCTAAGTTTTGGGTAAATTACATTTTCATCCCTGTAGTTAGTTTCTTTCTATGGGTATTGTCTGTTCTTTTCATATTTAACCTTTTTCGTCCCTGGAAAGTATTTTTTTTTCTTCATGCTTTAAGTCCTTGGCATGGAGACCACTTAAATGAATGTTACATGCATGTAAATTGACCATTTTGGCCCCTTGATTTTTCAGGCAACTTATAACGTGGGTGGACATTGTATAAACGCATATATCATACAAAGCTCTATATTAGGGATCAGATCGCACTTTCGAGCCTCGGTTTGCTTCTTATATTTATCTCACAATCTTTTACATTATGAATTATTTAATTATTATCTTTAATAGCAACGTACTTTGTGAACAGTGGCTACAATCACTGCTATCTCCAGGGAGAAAGTCATCCACAGTGCCTCAACGACATGTTTATGCCATTGAATACCCTGAGCCTCTTGTTCATTTTGCACTCTCTTTAGGGGCATTCTCTGATCCAGTGGTATGTGAATATTACAAAACTACCCTGAATTATATGTAAATTGACAAAACTACCCTTGGTATTCTAATTATTCATTGTAAACATAGGTACGGGTCTACAAGGCGAAGAACATATTTGGGGATCTTAGAGTTGCTAAACAAGAGTTTATACGATCAAATGTGCATATACATAAAGAATATTCAAAGGTATCTGTACCCAAGATCTTGTACTACTTTGCCAAGGATATGGCGTTGACTGTTCCTGGACTTTTGGAAACGGTCAATGCTTGTCTACCAGAAAGTCAACTGAGAGTAATTGAAAGAAACGTTAAAGGAAAAGCTGACAAGTACGTTTGTTGGTTATCACAAAGTTCGATATTTGGCTATGTGATTCATAGAGATGCTGTTGAAGGTGTATGATAATTCATATGGTATGGGTCTTGTTATTTTGTTATTTTTTTTACAAATTGTGGTACATATGTTATGCTATCCAAGGAGTGTATAGAGTTTTAAGGATCTTTAGGAGCGACTTTTTGGCTTATCCTTGTTTAGGAAATTGAACTTACGTTTCTTTTGGCCATACAAAAAAGTATAAATAATGTGAGTTGACTGTATATTTTATAAAGGTATTTAGTGAATTTGAAGTTAAATACCTGATTGAAGAGTTCGTAGAACATTCCCACCTAAATGAGATCAAGCACAAAATTAGTCATGCGAAACTCAGACTTGTGGCTTAAATATGAATCTTTCTTGAAACAATCTCTACATTTGCAACTGTCGTAAGCCATAATACCCCTATAATTCAACAAAAAAAATTAGCCCACATAAATAAGAAACAATAATTTATTATAAACCAAACGATTCTTTTAGCCTATCAAATTATAAATATTATCAACATTCTAATTTTAATCCATCATAAAATTACCAATTGATTTGCTGTTGAGATATATAATTCCATTTAACATCCCAACTACAAACATAATCTCATCTTTGGTGAACTTTTTTGCAATTTAAATATCAATAAATAAATGAAATTTTATATTGTAATCGTCATTTAATATAGAGGGATGTTGTGTAACATAAAAAAGTTTCCTCATACAATTAATGGTTTATTCTAATCAAAAGGGTTGTTCTTTGTAAATTCTACAACACTGGTTGAAAGAAGTTAGCCTACTTTTGGTAATAAAAAAGTGACGACAGAGATTTCTAATGTATGTTACGGAACAAATTTTTATGATATATAGTGTTATGCTAAACGTATTTCTTAATTATTATAAAAAACTTAAACTTAAACTTAAACTTAAATTAAAATATTATTGAATCAATTATATACATAATTCAAATAGTTAAAGAAAACAATCCGGCTTACAAAGGGTAGACAAGAGCAATCATAGGCCTTCAAAACAAACAATAACATGAATTAATTCTCATACAAAATTTATACGCAAGCCGATTTGTTAACATTTCTCATACAAAATTTATCTATTTCAATCAACATTTTCATTTTTTTTTATTGATTTTGATGCTATAAATTAAAAAAAGTAAGAATATATAGTAGCCCTATTTTTGGCCATTTCATTTATTGATTTAATCTTCTTTCTGTTTTGTTTTTTGGTATCTTAGTGCATGCATTTCAGAAACATTGGATGACAAGTGAATGCATTCATAAATTCCATAACGAGTTTTCTATTATTGAAATTTTCTTTTCATTGCGGTGTCCACCGCATTTTGCAATATTTGAAATTTGACAAGTTCCAAAACTGACTCAGCAGATTCTCTCTTTTAGTAAGCTTGCTGGAATCAAAATATAGTCAGACCCGAGACCCGAGACCTAAGAACACGATTCACCATAGTTTTTTTGGGAATTATGTCATTCTCCAGACTTTGGATTCTAATTTTGGTACTGTTGTCAATAACATTGTACTTTGAAGTACAATGCTATAGTCCAAGAAATAGTGATTGTGTGTATGGTTGTGCAAGTGAGAGAGAGATAGAGAGAGGATATACTGCGAAATTATTAGCTTGGGTGCTGCAAGGGTCAAAGAACTTTCATACTGCATACCCCCCCCCCCCCCCGGCAAATCTGAAACCCAAAACCTAACTCGTAGTTGCCGAAACGAAACAATATGCTACCGCCGCATTGCGCGGGTACGCAGCTAGTATATATATATATATATATATATATATATATATATATATATATATATATATATATATATATATATATATATATATATATATATATATATATCTTACTCTTATAATAAAAGACAGCTTAAATGCCACATGGCATCTTTTTACACTCAGTATTTGTCACATGTCACTCTCTCGATGAACCTAATTTATTTTTCCCGCTCAATGGTTTCATCGGGTCGTCCCCCAATCACGAATATCTCTCCCCCAATTTCTCCTACTTTTTCGCCCAGTTCTCACTTTTAGAAACCAAATCGCAATGGATACGGATTCAAATTTTAAATTACAGTGTTTAATCCTCCACATTCAACAATCGAACCCTAAAACGAAAAAACCATCATCTTCCGTCTAATGGATATCATCTCTTTGTGATTCAACAATGATAGGGAGGTCACGATCGTCGATGACGACCACCATCACAAACACACCAGCCAAAGATCTCAGGTATACGAATTACGCATATTGTTCCCCTTTTGATCTTCGTCAATATGTTGATCCTGGATCCAATCTCGCTCTCACTATTTTTTGTGAAGCGTTCGTTCTATCTATATCACATACTTCTCAATTTTCAGAAATTGGGCGATTCTTTATTCGTTATACGGATTCAAATTTTAAATTACAGTGTTTAATCCTCCACATTCAACAATCGAACCCTAAAACGACAAAACCATCATCTTCCGTCTAATGGATATCATCTGTTTGTGATTCAACAATGATAGGGAGGTCAGGATCGTCGATGACGACGACCATCACAAACACACCGGCCAAAGATCTCAGGTATACAAATTACGCATATTGTTCCCCTTTTGATCTTCGTCAATATGTTGATCCTGGATCCAATCTCGCTCTCACTATTTTTTGTGAAGCGTTCGTTCTATCTATATCACATACTTCTCAATTTTCAGAAATTGGGCGATTCTTTATTCGTTATACGCATTTGTTGGTAGATATAACTAATCAGATACAACTGATTAATCATAACAACCTATCAATGGTAAAATCCTGAAAAGGTTTGCATTGAAGTCATTTGGAAGCCAAAAATCAGATATAGTTTTTGGTTTTTTTTCTTATTTATGCATCTGTGATGTACATGGTGCCTTTTGTCTGATGTTGAAACAATGTCCATCAGTAGCAATAAGGCAAAGTAGGATGCTACAAAGAGTCCGATGTTAAAAAAATGCCCAGGTATGTGTTTTTGTGTTTGAGGCTATTCCTGGTGATAAATATGGTTTACATATCGTATGGATATGGTTTACAATCCTTTTAATTTTAAAATCTAACCGACAACATAATTCTTTCCATTCGTCATTTTACCCATATTCCTACTCTGATTCTTGTCAAATGAAGCATTTCAATCGAAAACTAATTAGTTATAATTTTCATGTGCAGCGCCAATATGTTGACAGTGTTGACCATTGGCAATCGGCCCCAATGTTCACCATATGTGAATATCTAGAGTTTGTTTCAACTACTCATTACTTGGTGACAACAAGCACAACCAAACAAGCGCACAAACGACCCACACATTAGATCTGTTTTTAATTTCTCCCACTAGATTCCTAAATTTTTGGATATTTTTTGTTTTTAAGTGTTGAATTGAAGAAACTCATCTCTTGAATTTATGGTACTATTATCGTTTTCATTTTTAATGGGTTAAGCACTTAATCCGGACAGAATGAGATAAGGGTAAAAGCCAAAAAAAGACCTAAGTTAATGCATTAAGACCACTACCCTTTTATCTATTTACCCATCTTTATCCGACCAACTCTCCTAAAATTAATTATCTATTTGCAATTGATGATTTATGTTTGGTAATTTAATTAAACTGATATAAAAAGTATATAACTAATAGATCTTTCTATTATACAATAACTGAAAAAATTATAGATTACTTGTGAAGTCTTTTGTATAAGAGTTTAACATGATGGTATTGGTTTTCCTGCATAACATCAGATTTTGGATTTTGGGTTTTTCTGATAGAGGGTTATGCTTTATTGACATCATATTTCATTTGTATCTTATGCAGGTCATCATACAGTGGCGGCTTTAAATGTTTTAGATCGATTTAGATGCAAGACTGAAAGAGATATACGGGGTCAAGGATATTTGTCTGAAGGTAATAAAGGCAGCGAGTCAATTAAATTTCTCTGTTTGTTACCTCCTTTATTAGTTTCTTTTTCTTATACATATAATCAAGTTCAAATTTAAGCAGTCTTCTTTGGCGAATTTCATGATTTATACATAGGGTTCTGTGGAAGTTTAGTATGCAGAAAATGTGTTTGTATAAATGCCTAAGTGAATCGTGATTAAGTCGAAAGGAATTCAAATTGGTAGATAATTTATGTGAAGATTCATTTTGAACATCAGACTTTTAAAACATATATTTAAAGGTATAGTTTGAATATTTCAAATTTGCCTTGGTGCAGAATGGAACCTTGAGTATTAGTTCAAGAAAATTATAAATACTTTAAAATAATCACAAAAGATTCTAAATTTACCATTTTTTTTGTTATTGTGTCTTTAGGAATTTCCCGTTTGGTTAAAATATGCTATTTTTGTATCATGGAATCATATTTCTATTTCTTTCTACTACAACATCGTACTTCGACTTTTTCTTTATCTTATCAACGCATTGTGCTTTCAAAGCTATCCCTAATTATGACAATGTACTTTTGACACTTTTTTAAAAAAAGATTTCGTGTATCATAGCATACTTTCTTATTTCTGGTTTCATTTGGCAACAAATTTCTGGATATAGTTATTTTTTGCATTTTAAGTTTTATATTTCGTTGTTGTCATAAACATAGTGTATTTGAAAGTTGCATTTTAATATGTGGAGTGGTAAGGATAAAAAAACTACAAAATATGTAAAAGAAAAGTCTAACAGATATAAAAGTGCCATCGTAATATGGACAGCTCTAGGGTGACTAGAAAATTTACAAAACAAAGGTACCGTTTTGGTGCATTTTTTTACAGAAATAATTTTTGTCTTGTAGGTAGCCTCACACAAAGGCGGGTATGCCTTTCATGACAAAAGCAATTTTAATAGAAAATCCTCTTTGATATTTAATACTCTTGAAATGTATTTCGAAAGGGGATAGCTAAAAAGACACCCTTATTTACCAATTAGACACCTTAATCATTAATTTTAAGTAGGTCAACTGTTTTTATTTGTTAGAATTACAATGTTTTCCCGAAAAAACGGATATGATTGGTTAACAATGTTTGACTTTTATTTATAGATGTATATTGGGTGTCTATTTAGTAGCACCCCGACGAAATTCATATACCAATTAAATTGTTTTTGTTTCCTATTCAGTTTCCTATTCAGTTTGGACCTTTGACTGGATTTACGGTGGTCTTGATTTAAGTGGGAAAATAAATATGGTTTAGCTACTTCTTACCACTTTTAACTATACGATTTAAAGGGGTAATTGGGTAATTGTCACATGATAGCTTATTATTTTGTCTATGATAATTTATCATTTGTTTACAATTTTAAATATAAATTTTATTTATAAATAAATAAAATAAAGCAACTTTAGTTATATATTTAGACCCATACAAAAATAACAAATATTTAAAATTATATGCTATTCTAGAATGCATTAAAATATACATTTTATTAAAAACAAAATGTTTGACGAGGAGTGTCAATTATTGCAAAATTAACATTTAATTTAACTAGCAATTAACCCATAAAGAAATAAACAAAAGTGATAATACTAAATTTGTTATTTATATGTTATGTAAATTAAGTTATTATTGATCATATGTAAAGTAGGTTGCTATTATTAGCACTATTAACATAGTAGGATGCTAAAAACATATGTAAGTTCATGGACAGATTCTGTAATTTCTAGACTGGTTGTGTAAATTTACTCCATTAAGGTTGCTAACATTATAACATGGACCGGTTTTGTCATTTTTGCAGTAAATAGTAATAAACCATGCATATTATGAAATTTTGGAAATTTAGATTTTTTGCTATAGAAACTAGTTTGCTGTTATTACCCTTATTTAAATAGTAGGACGTTAAAACCAATTGTTAATGTTTAATTGTACCTCATTATATTATGTATCATTAGTCATGAATTAAATAACATTCCTTACATTTTCAAACCATTTCTTACATTAATTATAAATAACAATCATACACTTACCAACATCGATCCATTATTACATAGCAATTTTATAATTAGACATTTTTTGTTATATAATTTTTATTAATTTTTCAACCGTGTAATACACGGGTTTATAACCTAGTTATTCAATAGTTGAGTAGTGACAATTATGGTAAGTGAGTAAACCAACGAAATTTATATATGGAAATATATATTTTCGATTTTAATATATGGGAGATAATTAGGTTTGAATTATTAAGATAAATGTTTATCTTAATTTGAATTCAAAAAAGCTTATCTTTAAAGGTTTATCAGCTTATAATTTGAAACCTATAAATAGGGAGCCCCATAGCCTCCAAATTTCGTGATTCTCTCCTCCCCAACTCTCTCTGGAATTTGCCAACTTCATAGCCTGGGTGTGATTGCATTTGAGGCAAGATATTTTTGTTGCTTCGCTTCCAAGATTCGCTAAAAGGTTGGTTTTTCTGATTCCTTTCTTTTAGTTTATTTTTCTGGGCCTTTAGGATTTGTTATATGTTTAATTAGAAGAAAACTTAGATCCTCATAGGTTGCATGTGAACTTAGGTTATTTTAGTTCATAGTTGCAGAAATCCTTTCAGTGGTATCAGAGCTTTTTGGTTGTTTTCTTGTTAAATTGCTATAACTGTTATCCTTAAAATTAGGGTTTAATGTCTCTAAACCCTAATTTGGCCAAATAAAAATTAGGGTTAGGGTTTTGAAAACCCTAGCCCCTCCCCTCCTTGTTGGCGATTTAGATTAGGGTTCAAGAAAGTATTCTATTTTTGGTAACTTTAATTTGATTAATTAAATGGATAACCTTAAACCCATTATTTGAAATCGAAAATTAGGGGGTTTAAGATAGGTTTAAATTAATTTGATTAATTTGGTAATACCTATCTACATTTGAATTAATTTAATTAATTGGTAATTAAAAGATAATTCAAAGGATTTAATTTAATTTAATTTAATTGTTTTAAATTGGCGAAAAATTAAAGGATAAATCCTAAAATATTTTAAAAGTTTTAAAATATCAAATTTAATTAATTTAATTAATTGGTTAATTAAAAGATAATTAAATCGAGTTTTAAAGGTTTAATTTAATTTTAAATTTAATAGTTTAAATTCCAATAAATTAAAAGATAAACCAAAAACATTTTAAAGGGTTTAAAATTCATCTTATATATATTATAATTAAAAGTTAATATTATATGTATAAGATTTAATGGTTAGTGAAATCAATAGTAGGCCTCATTCACGAAGCTGGTCTATAAAGTGGGTATAAGGAGACTGCCTATAAAATGGCGGTCTAATGGGTGAACACCCTCACCCACCGCTCGCCTGATCAGTGGAGGGTCGTTAGCCGAACGGGTTTGATAGGACCGCCTAATCTCATTAAAAGTATAATAATATTATTCAAAGTACTAGAACAATTTAAATAAAATCTCAATCTAGTTACTTTAGGAAAAATGTGAATTGGTGCTAACCCATGAAATTGCACATTGCACTTTATGAAAAATTGGTGGAGCGTGTGTGGTTTACCGGCACGCCAATTGGGGTTTATAAAGAGTTGCAATGGGTTTCTCGGGTGTTGTTATTGTTGATGGAGCGTGTGTGGTTTACCGGCACATCAATTTGAGATGACAACTGACCCCGAGAGTACCAAGCTAATTTGCATGGTTATTCACACCCGGTTTGTGATCCTCGGTATCCCAGTCACAAACAGTGGGGCACATCCGAGATTAAACATGCTATTGAACAGTTCAATAAATCTCAAAAGAAACTAGGAATTCCATTTTAATAAGATTATCTTTCCGTGGTGGAATTGGCTGAATCGTCATTCGCCTACCTTATAAAATTTACAATATTGATTACGGCATCCCTATTCGAGATTGTAAATTGTTATTGTAGGATCCTAGCCTTATAATTATTATTGGGTTATTATAAGGATTATTATATGTATCTAATTAAAACTATCTTCTTTTATAGATGTCTTCTGCTGAACAATCCGCCCCTACTCTAACTCCAATGTTACATCTATCCTGTCATTATGGTCTAAAGTTACGTTGGACGGTACCAACTACAATGATTGGATCTGTAACATTAAGATGGCTCTTAGGTTTGAACATAAAGAGTATGTTCTGGAAACCGAGCTTGTTGAAATTGATCCCGATACTGCTACTCCCGAAGAACTCGCCCAATAGACAAAACATTCTGATGATGCAAACAAAATGGCTTGCATCATGATAGCTACTATGAATCCAGAATTGCAGAGAATTTATGAAGACTACTGGCCCTATGAGATGCACAAAGAGCTCGCGGAAAAGTTCCGCAAGCAGGAGCGCATCGAGAGGCGCGAGGTGGTCAAAGCCTTCACCAATGGGAAGCCGAGGGATGGAGAGTCCATCTGCAACCACGTGCAGAGGATGCAAGGATATGTGGAGAGGCTTAGAAAGCTTGTGATGCCAGTTCACGAGGATTTAGTTGTAGACATAGTGCTAAATTCTCTACCGAGTTCTTATGACCTGTTCACGCTGGCGTATCATTTGAACAACAATCAAGCCACCTTGGCTGAACTGCATCGCATGCTGCGTACTGCTGAAGACAGGATGAAGGGTAAAAGTATACCCTCGGTTAGCCAGCCTGTCTTGGCAATTGGTGGTGGAAAGGGGAAGAAGAGAAAGGGCCCTCCCAATCAGAATTGGAGGGAAAAGGTACATGTTGGTTCATCCAGCAGCGGCCCGAGACCCAAAGCTTCTAGCATTGCTCACAATGCAAACCCCAAGGAAGCCGATTGCTTCTACTGCAAGGAAAAGGGCCATTGGAAAAGAAGCTGCCCGAGATACTTGCAAGACTTGAAAGATGGCAAAGTGAAGCCGTCTTCAGCAGGTAAATACACTATTTCTAAAAACTCACCATATTCCAGGTCTTGGGTCCTTGATACAGGATGTGGTTTTCACATTTGTTCTGATTTGCAGGGCCTAAAGGAAAGCAGGGAGGTGGAGCACGGTAGATTGAACCTGATCATGGGAAACAAGAGATCGTCGCCTTTCACCAAGATCGGAATCTATAGTTTAGTGTTTAGTAGTGGTGTTAGTTTAGATCTTTTAAATTGTTGCTATTCGCCAGAAATGGCAAGAAACATTATTTCCTTTCATGCATTTTTTAGACAAGGTTACCAGTTTTCTTTTGATAATATAAATGGTTCTATTTCTGTTTTTCAAAATGGTGTTTCTATTTTTACTGCTTTACCTTGTGATGGTGTGTATGAAACGGTACAAAATGTTGACAATTTAGGACATAGTGTTAATTATATTGATTCTTCTAGTGGTGTAGAAAAGGCGTGCTTGTGGCACTGTCGTCTTGGGTACATTAACAAGAAACGTATCGCCCAACTCCAAAAGGATGGAGTGTTGGAATCATTTGACTTAAAATCGGATGATGTATGCGAATCTTGTCTTTTGGGCAAGATGACTAAGTCACCATTCAAAGGGTCCTTTGAAAGAGGTGAAGGTCTGTTGGACATCATACACACAGATGCGTGTGGTCCCTTCAGATCAACCACAAAAGATGGCACACGATTCTATGTGACCTTCATTGACGATTATAGTAGATACGGGTATATCTACTTAATCAAGCACAAGTCAGACACCTTTGAAAAGTTCAAGGAGTTCAAAAATGAAGTTGAGAATCAATTGGGCAGGAAGATAAAGATGCTCAGATCCGACAGAGGCGGTGAGTATCTTAGTATTGAGTTCCTAGACTATCTAAAGGAATGTGGAATAGTTTCACAATTATCGCCTCCTCGGACACCACAGTTGAACGGTGTAGCCGAAAGGCGTAACCGAACCCTATTAAATATGGTTCGTTCCATGATGAGTCGAGCTTCACTTCCAATCCACTTCTGGGGGCATGCCTTAGAGACTGCCGCCTACATCCTCAATCTTGTCCCAACCAAGAAGGTTGCTAAAACACCCCATGAGATGTGGACAGGGAAAGCTCCCTCGTTAGCACATGTCTAGGTCTGGGGTTGTGAGGCTTTCGTTAGACGAGAGACTCACGACAAACTCGCAGAGAGAGAGGTGAGAGGTGCTTTTTCATTGGATATCCCAAACAGTCCTTTGGATACTTGTTCTACAGACCAAGAGAGGACGTGGTCTTTGTAGCTAGACGAGGAGTCTTTCGAGAGAGAGAACTCATATTCAAAGAGGACAGTGGGAGTACCATTGATCTTGAAGAAATTCAAGAGTCACCAGATAATGCAACCTTAGGAGAAACTAGCAACCAACAAGAGGAAGAAGTTCCTGTTGGTCCGACTGATATATCCTTACCTCTTAGGCGTTCCAGTAGAGTTAGCATGCCACCCCAGTTTTATGGATTCCATATAACTACGGATGGGGACACGTTTGTCGGTGATAGGACACTGACAAATCTGGATGAGCCAACTAACTACCGGGAAGCAGTGGCGGGCCCTGAGTCTGCCAAATGGAAAGAGGCAATGGACAGCGAGATCAAGTCCATGTATAACAATTAAGTTTGGAACTTGGTTGGCAATGTACCGGGTCGAAAGACAGTCGGGTGCAAGTGGATCTTCAAGAAAAAGACCGACATGGATGGAAATGTACACACTTTCATGGCAAGACTGGTTGCGAAGGGCTTTACTCAAACCCCAGGGATTGACTATGATGAGACCTTCTCACCAGTGGCCAAGATAAAGTCCATTAGGATTATGTTAGCCATAGCTGCATTTCATGATTATGAAATTTGGCAAATGGACGTCAATACCGCTTTCCTTAATGGGAAGTTGACTGAGGATGTTTACATGAATCAGCCAGGGGTTTTGTCGATGCAAAGTATCCTAATAAGGTGTGTAAGCTTGAGAAATCAATATATGGATTGAAGCAAGCTTCTCGCAGCTGGAATCTTTGCTTCCATGAGAAAGTCAAAGAGTTTGGTTTCTCTAGGAGCGAGGATGAGTCCTGCGTATATGTCAAGGCTAGTGGGAGTATAGTCACCTTTCTGGTGCTATATGTTGATGACATACTGCTCATGGGAAACGACATTCCAACCTTGCAAGATGTCAAGTCTTGGCTTGGAATGTGTTTCGCCATGAAAGATCTAGGAGAGGCTGCCTATATTCTCGGGATAAGAATATTAAGAGATAGGAAGAAGAGACTAATTGGACTTAGTCAGGGTACATACTTGGAAAAGGTACTAAAGAGGTTTAGTATGGAAAATTCCAGGAAGGGAGAGTTACCTATCCAGAGTAATGCCAAGTTGAGTAAAACTCAAAGTTCGAGTACTGACGAGGAAATAACTGACATGAGTCGGGTACCTTACGCTTCGGCTGTGGGGTCGATCATGTACGCTATGACATGTACTCGACCTGACGTGGCCTTTGCCTTGAGCATGGTCAGTCGATACCAGGGAAACCCTGGAAGGGCACATTGGACAGCTGTTAAGAACATACTCAAGTATCTACGGAGGACAAAGAACTTTGTTTTAGTCCTTGGTGGTAGTGATACCTTGAGAGTTGACGGGTATACGGATGCCAGCTTTCAGATAGATAGAGACAATGGTCGGTCTCAGTCGGGCTGGTTTTTCCTTTTGAATGGGGGAGTAGTGACTTGGAAAAGTTCCAAGCAAGAGACGGTGGCTGATTCTACTTGTGAATCAGAGTACATAGCAGCGAGTGAAGCGGCAAAGGAAGCGGCTTGGCTGAAGAAATTTATCGGTGACCTTGGAGTAGTCCCGAGTATTCAGGAGCCCATGGAACTGTTCTGCGATAACGAAGGAGCGGTTGCTTTGTCGAAGGAACCGAGAGATCATGGAAAGTCCAGACACATCGACAGAAAGTACCACTACATAAGACATAGAGTAGAAGAAGGTCACCTCCTAGTAAAGAGGGTATCATCAGAAGATAATCCTGCAGACCCCTTGACAAAGGCTCTGAGTAGGATTAAGCACAATCAGCATGCACGACACATAGGATTAATAGATGATATTAATTTTTGTAATTAGATATGATTTGAAACTTATTGCAATATAAATGTAATTGACTTTGGTGATTTAATAATATAGTTTTGTTGATGAGTATTTGATACTGCCTTTTGTCGATTGTTTATTATTGTGTTTCATTTTGCATGTTTACTTCCTGAGTAATTTTATATTATTCAAATGTCCACAGTCGCTCATACTTTTAGGGAGTAAGTATGAATGAAGGCTGTCATAAATTGTTTTGTAGATTGTCTAAGGAGTTAGACATAGCAATAAGATTGCTACAATATTTATGAGTACTTAGAAATAGGGATTTTAAGTATTGGATAAACCCACGCTCAATAGATTGCTTCATGGATTACATCACGAGCAATGTTGAGACGATAATATCTTTTGATCTTTAAGTAGAGACATATAAGTTATGTTTTACCAAGCGGTTGTTCATTGACAATGCAAAAACGCATCGGTAACACGATGTTATAAAACGTGTTGTTGTGAATGATTTGACTAGTAAAAGACATAAGTATATGAGTCAAAGCTTATTCGTCCCTTGACCCTGTCGGGAAACATATATTTGTAGGCCTCTCGATGATTTTGAAGTTGACTGAAAGGGTTGGCCAACCATGACTAAATTGAAATGCTCAATTGGTAGTCTTAAAGTCATATGCAAATCAGAAATTAGGAAACAGAGAATCAGACCAGGATTGATCTTAATCCATGTCCTGAGTCTGAAAATATATTGTTGGACGAAGGATCATTTGATCATTTATCTATGGACAGAACTGACTAGGTCAGAGTTCGGCAGCGGTTTATAGGAAGCTACAGTTGCTTATTAATTAGATGTTAAATTAGTAATTATAGTCATAGACTTATCCAAGTGGGAGACTATTGGATTAGGTGTCTAAGCCATGCCTAATAATTAGTATTTACCTAATTAATAGTAGCATAGTCCATTTGGGTTGCCCTCATAGCTAGAAGTTTGGTAGAAAGTCCAGGAGAGAGAAAGATTGATTTATTATATGATTAATAAATCAATAGAAATTAAATAAATAGTTTATTAATATATTAAAGTGATAATATATTAATTAGAAACTATATTAATTAATTAGAAATTAATCTGGAATTAATTTGGTGATTAATTTAATTAATTAAAGGTGTAGGGACTAGAATTGTGATTATTCAATAGTTGAGTAGTGACAATTATGGTAAGTGAGTAAACCAACGAAATGTTCATCAATAAATAAATGTTCATCAATTTTTAGTAATGAACATTCAATATAAATTGTTCAGAAATGTGCAAACCTGTCACGATAAATTGAAATCAGCACTTGAGAGTTGTTCTAACAAGGAATCTGACCAAGAGCCACCATCTCCGGCCACCTACAGGACAATTGTCGGCACCGAACCAGTGCCAAAATACCATTAGCGGTAGCCTTAGGCTATCGCGTCTTCTCTTTGTCGGCTAATCTCTTCGTTTGCAGCCTTTTGTGTGTATACGTTGATTTTGATATTGATTTTGAAAATATTTGGAATGCCATTAAAATCTGAAACGAGTATTGATTAGTTCAATCATTTCCTAAAAAATAGAAAACATTAATTATGTATACTTGTAAAAAGTTTTATTTACACCTCCAACATTATTTTAGAAATAAAAATAACTTTATTTAAATCAAATAATCATTTCTGTTGATTTAATAATCCAATGTATTAAAATAGGGTGATATTTTATGGATAAAAAGGGTTATATATATATATATATATATATATATATATATATATATATATATATATATATATATATATATATATATATATATATATATATATATATATATATATATATATGAAAGGGTTCAAATAAGAACCATTAACAGGTTGAGAACCGTAAGAACCAATCTCGGCTTTTGAGGTAATTCATCGAAGGGTTGTATATATAAGAGTATTAATCAATGTGAACGCGTTGTAAATGATCAAACCACATAACCCTTGGATCAAACCTGTATAAAAAATATGCGGTCGAGATTAGTTCTGTGTAATTCTCAATATTTTAATGGTTCTTATTTGAATATATATATATATATATATATATATATATATATATATATATATATATATATATATATATATATATATATATATATATATATATATCGTTACCACCATCACCTATTTTTCACATGTTTATCACTGCATTTACCATTCTTGAAGAGCCAACTGAACATCTGATGGCCCTTCATCACCAAGCCACTAGCCGACACCATCATCGTTAGCGTACATCCCTCTAAATCAACAATGACTTCATTAGAAACAATGGCGACAAAAACAGTTCCATTGTTACTACTACTATCAATTAATCATAAAATAGATACGTTACGAGATCTCTCTCTGATCTATTGTCCTCGGTTCGTTTAGAAAATCCTTTACTTGGTCGCCGATCTTCAAATCAAAAAGAAGTCTTCGTTGTCTGGACTTGACATCGATGAGCTTCGACTCTTCACAAGGTAATGTCGATTTCGTGCAATTTCAGCTTGTTTTCTAGAATCAGTTAGACACATCTTTTTATGTCAATTATTCATTGACTCTTTGAAGTCTTCAGCAAAATCAAGGGATTAATTCGATTTTTATTTCTTTACTATTATCTCCCCAGAATTGGAATTCAATTCCATTCCATTCCTATGTTTCGTTGCAAATAATTATAAAATTATAACCGAAAGATGTCAATATTTGAATGTGATTTACCTTTTTATTTTAAATTAAACTTCTTTATTTTCATTTCAATTTGCCTAACAATAACATGTTATGTTGTTTTGATAGTCAACATATTGAGGATAGTGATGGTTTAGTCTTTTATGCACTTAAGTAATGATGTAAGTAGTGATTATGAACATGAAAAAGGTTATCTTCCAAAAATGAAATTACCTAACAAATACATGCCTGTTGGACCAGTGATCTTCATTTGTAGTTTTGCTTTTGAATATTGTCTCAATATAAGGTTAATATTTTTCAAAAATGGTGTATATCCACTTATAGTACTTCTGGTGTTACTAGTCTTCACAAGTTAGTTGTGTAGCTTATTATTATGAATTCATTGATGTGGTTCTTGCAATTAAATAAGCCATTTCTCATAAAATCCCAATGTTTTAAGAAAATGACTGTATGCTTTGTATAGAGTTTGGAATTTATAGAATAAAGTTATCCAGGTCGCCTGGAAATGCTTATATGGAAGGTGATGCTTCAAGTACGAGTTAGTTTTTAGCTGGTGCAGGCATTATTGGTGGCATCATTACAGTTGAAGGTTGTGGAATAGTTTGCAGGTGCACATGGCTGCCCTCTATTTTTTATATTTATTTTTTCTGTTTGTTTCAATTGAGAAATGGATTTTGACATGGAGATCAAACCAAAGAGGACAAAATACAGAAAAGCAACACACCTTTAGCCATTGACCTATTGTTTTTCTTTATTCTTTTAGCCACTAAAACATCACTATAATAATCATAAAAAAGTAATAGTTTATTTACTAAATTGGTAAATTGTTCAATAAATGATGAGAACACAAGGTATAATAATTGATGATTATAACTATAATTGCGTAAATGTTTATAACATCATTTATAATCATTTCTGATTATAACTTTGGATAACTATAATTGACGTTTCACTTATAATCATTTCTGATTATAACTATAATTGACGTTTCAGTTTATGATTATAACTATGGTAATCATAGATGATCAGAACACTAGTGTAATCATTTATATATAACTTAGTTATGATCATAAATGATTAGAAATAACTTAGTGTATATGATTCTATATATTTAGTTCTAATCATAATACTTATATTTTGTGAATTATTTTTCAATATCATTGAACTCGATTTTGCTAGTGGAATAACTTATACGTAACTTAATACTAATCATAAATGATTAAAAGTAACTTAGTGTGTGATTATAAATGATTAAAGGTTATTTATATAATCACATATGTCTAAAGGTGATATAATATTTATTTTGTTTATGTGCCTGTGATTACATGGAAGCAAAAAACTATAATCATCCATGAGTAACAAATTATTTGTTTGTGTTTGTTGTTATCTAATATTATATGATTAAAGCTAGCATAATGTTTGCTATTGTTTTTCAGAAATGATGACCAATTACAACTTATATATGGTTGTTATTTGATTGAAAATGAAGACAAGAGGATGTGATTGATTCAAAAAGTGCTAACATTGGGATTGATTTTGTAACTTTTTTCATTTGAAATGATTTAATCATTATTGAAGACAATCATGTATAAAATTTCATTTTATTCTGAAATATGTTAATCATCTATGAATATAAATGTTGTATATGAATGTGTAATTTGATTTTTTCTTTGTAGTTTTTCTTTTTTAAAATTCTTTAATCACTTATGAATATAACTCCATAAATGTATAAAACTAGTCTTAATATTCATTGTGAATATAACTATATGAATGTGTGAACTTATTCTTGACATATTCATTTATGAATATAATTTCTTCGTTGTTACTATATTTATGGATGATTAATGATATGTTTTTATTCATTAATGAATGTAATCAAATACAAGAATAAGAATTATGATTTTTTAAATAAGAAAACCGATAAAAAATATTTTTTATCATTTATTAATAAAAAACGATTAATTCCTTTTTTAGGTAATTCCCAATCAAATATCTAAATTTTAAGAATACATGATTTTATTTAATTATGTTTTAATTTATTTAAATTATACAATTGCTAATATGCCCTTATATATTGATTGGTCCAGAATCGTTCTCACGTTCTCAACCTTTTTAGTGTTCTCATTTTAAGCTCTCCATATATATATATATATATATATATATATATATATATATATATATATATATATATATATATATATATATATATATATATATATATATATATATATATATATATATATATATATATATATATATATATATATATATATATATATATATATATATATATATATATAGACTAACCATAAAACCACTGGAAAATTGACCATGTTCATTTATGAACATATGTAATTTTCATGTTCATAGATGAACATGTTCATAAATGAACATATATTCATAAGTGAACATGTGCAAACTTTTACGTGGTTCTATGGTTAGCCAGTATAATTTGGTTCTATGTTGAACCTATCACTATATATATATATATATATATATATATATATATATATATATATATATATATATATATATATGTATATATATATATATATGTATGTATATATATATATATATATATATATATATATATATATATATATATATATGTTCATTATAGAATAAAAAACACTGCTAACCATAGGATGTTTTAACCATTGGATTGATAAATCAACAGTTATAGATAAAAAATTAAATGGGCATTAAAAGATTTCATATATATCAAATAATAACTTGATTGGGGGTAATTTAGGGATCTTTTTACGATCACAAGCATCACCCGTCTCATTTGGCTGAAATATCTCGTATATCCCCAAAATCAAGGAGGTAAAATCGCCGTATCGGTCATATGTTCACTGATGAACATATGTTCACTCATGAATATTTGCTCACTCATGAACGTTATACATAACATGTGCACGATAGTTTGTTCGTTGATGAACATATGTTCAATGATGAAAATATGTTCACTTATGAACATATATGTTCACTGATGAACATATGTTCACTGATGAACATATGTTCATAGATGAACATACACTCATTCTTGAACTTTTGAATGTCAGTAGCCTTATTATACAAATATGTTCATGTATGAACAAAAGTATTAACCTTACACAATAACACGTATAGTTATGTTTATCGTATGTTCACATATGAACATATGTTCATGGATAAACATATGCTTTGAATTAGCTGTACATAACATGTGCATCATAGTTTGTTCGCTGGTGAACATATGTTCACAGATGAACATATGTTTACAGATGAACATATGTTTACAGATGAACATATGTTTACAGATGAACATATGTTCACTTATGAACATATGTTCAATGATGAACATACACTCATTCTTGAACTTTTGAAATGTTAGTAGCCTTATTATACAGATATGTTCATGTATGAACAAAAGTATTAAACTTACGCAGTAACACGCATATCGTATGTTCACATATAAACATATGTTCATGGACGAACATATGCTTTTGATTCGCTGTTTACTTATGATACATTTAATTCGTATATGTCCATCGAGATGTTTAATTTATATATGTTCAATCCCTAAACATATGTTTATCCCTAAACATATGTTTATCCATGACTGTCTATTCATAAGAACATAATATTGAATCTAGATGGAAACTCTTGTTTTTATGGATTTGATTTGATTTAATTAGTAATGCTCAGTTGTGAAATTCAAATATGGATATGGATGTTATTTTGGACAATCCTACCCTTTATCTTAATAACTTGATCTAACGGTTAAGAACATGGTTATGTAGTTAGGTGATTTAATTTGGTTCTGCATTGAAACCATATATATATATATATATATATATATATATATATATATATATATATATATATATATATATATATATATATATATATATATATATATATATATATATATATATATATATATATGTGGAAATTTCTATTTATTCCTATTAAGTCCTCCTAATTCATCTTCCTACCAATTTATATAAAGACATGTGGACTCCACTAATCCTCTCTCTTAATCTCATCCCTTGTTTTTGACACTTGTATTGATCTAATGATTAGGAAGAAAGGTAGGAAGATTTATTAGGAGGATATAGAACCTCTCATATATATATATATATATATATATATATATATATATATATATATATATATATATATATATATATATATATATATATATATATATATATATATATATATATATATATATATAGAGAGAGAGAGAGAGAGAGTAAAGTTCAATTGAGAACCTAAAAAAGCCTAGGAACCTAAGAACCCATTTTATGAACTTTTTTTCTACACAATATTTTTCAAAAAAAAATATACCAAAATTTTTGTTATGATACATCTAGAAGATATCAAAAAAAAATTTTCAAAAAAAATCATTTTTTTAATTTTTTTTTTTCATATGGGTTTAGGGTTTAGGGTTTAGGGTTTAGGTATAGGGTTTAGGGTTTAAGGTTTAGGGTTTAGGGTTTAGGGTTTAGGGTTTAGGGTTTAGGGTTTAGGGTTTAGGTTTAGGGTTTAGAAATCTCTTAGACACTTTAAATAAAAAAATTGGATGCAAAAAATCATTTTTTTATTTTTTTTCATATGGGTTTACGGTTTAGGGTTTAGGTTTAGGGTTTAGGGTTTACAAATCTCTTAGACGCTTTAAATAAAAAAATTGGATGCAATTTTTTTTAAAAATATTGTGTAGAAAAAAAGTTCCTAGGTTCCTAGGTTTTTTTAGGTTCTCTCATGATCTCGACCCTATATATATATATATATATATATATATATATATATATATATATATATATATATATATATATATATATATATATATATATATATATATATATATATATATATATATATATAAGGAGGATCGTGTATGAACCCAAAATCCGTTAAGAACCTCGAGGACAAATCTGGACCATTAATCTTGAAAAATGGGTGGATTAAATTCAATGTGCAAATAATGATCATGTATTAAAATTCAAGGGTTGTTTTGTAAATATCAAAAACTAACGGGGAGGGAAAGAGAAGTGTCTAAGGACATTTATGTTAATTTGGAACAAACTTACGTGCGTAACATTCCAGCAAGATAGAAAGTTACGCGCCCCCACTCTCACATACCACGTGTCAGTTTCTTTAAAAAAATTCTGAAAAACCAAAGTTCTTAAAATTTAATTATCTACAAAACAATCACCATCATGAAAATTTGAAAAAAAAATTTATTTTTTATTTTTATACAAAATCAAAAATTAAAAAAAAAATCAAAAGTTATGAAAATTTAAGGGATCATTGTAGATATTAAATTAGTAAGTTTGCAAAACGAATTTTTTGAAAAAAAGGTTTTTTTCGTGTTCATTTTTATATTTTAAAGTAAAAAACTAATCAAAATAGCAAAAAAAATATACATGATCCAAAAATATTAAAACCAAAATATGTTTTATGATTCAAACCTTATGATCCAATATTCAAAATTCGTTATGATCCAATATCCAAAAGTCGCTATGATCCGAAACGAGTTAAAAAAAACATACAACGATAAAATGATTCAAAACTTATGATCCAAGATTCAAAATTTGTTATGATCCATGATCCAAATCGAGTTAAAAAACATACAACGACAAAAGTAAAAAAAACTGGAAAAATAACGAAAAATGTGAAAAAAACTGGAAAAATAACGAAAAAAGAGAAAAATACCTGAAAAAAATAACAAAAAATCCTGGAAAAAAGAACTAAAATAAACACAAAAAACTGAAAAAATAAAAAAACTGAAAAAAAAACTAAAAATAATATTTAAAAAATTAATAAAAACGAAAAAAAATAAAAAAACCCTGTTAAATTATGTTGTACGAACGGAGTAACATATGATCGTATCCTCGAATCCATATTTCGTCTCGTGGACGTGCGTTGCATGTGATTGCGTCACGTCGAAGGAAGACGTTTGACGTTATTGCACTTATGAGAGTGATTGGACGAGAAGAGTCATCACGGTTCTTACCGTATTTTAGGTTCCTACCGGATCCATATATATATATATATATATATATATATATATATATATATATATATATATATATATATATATATATATATATATATATATATATATATATATATATATAGGTTAAGTTCATATGAGACAATTGTATTTCGTGAGACCGGGAGACGCATTCCTAGCCACTCATTTTGGGTGTAAAACAAAAAAAAAATTAAAAATGCAAAATAAATGAAAAAAACCGAAAAAATGTATTTATTTATAATTTTCGTCATTTTTTTATTCAAAAAAATTAAAAAAATTAAAAAAGAAAATAAAATAAAAAACAAAAAATTAGCGTTTTTTCATATTCTAATAGAATATAACACTAGTTTGTGTAATATTCTATTAGAATATCAAACATCCAGCAACATTCTACTAGAATATTTTTTTTAATTTTCCAGGTTTTTTTTCGATTTTTTATTATTTTTAATTTTTTTTTGTTAAAATTTTTTTAGATAGAATAAGTAGCGAAAATAAGTAGAATTTTTTTTTGAAATTTCTCATTATTTTAGCTTATTTTATTTTATTTTTGATTTTTTGATCTCTAAAATGAGTGGCTAGGATTGAGTCTCCCGGTCTCACAAAATTACATGGTCTCATTTGAACTTCTATCTATTATATATATATATATATATATATATATATATATATATATATATATATATATATATATATATATATATATATATATATATATATATATTGGTTGGGTTCAATAAGGGACTTAATTTATCCATGGTACCAAGAGACTAATCTCGAGCGTCGGAAGCAAAATCATCAACAGCCAAAAAATAGGTTGTAAATTTCTTACGTCGACGCACATGTAGAGGATTATAATAAAAAACTCACTTCATTTTTTTTGTTTTTTTATTTTTCAACATTATTCTTTTTCAAAAATAAAAACCGAATATACCAAAATTCATAATTTTTTGTCCTCTACAAATAGACATCAATATTGATATATAAAAATAATTTTTTATAAGTACAGCTCGTCTAGATTCATAATGTGAATCTGAGCTGTAAAAATTTAAATATAGGTAATTATTTTACTTTTAGAACTTTTACTACTTCAATATTATAACCATTTATAAGTAATGTACTTGATTCACAATTGGATTTACTCATATTTACACGAAAATTTATTTATATTCACATATCAATATCATATACTATTGATAATTTAATTATATGTTTTTTACTATTTCAATATTTTAACTATTTATAATGAATTTACTCTGATTCACAATTGAATTTACTTATATTCACACAACAATTTACTCAGATGCACATATCAATATCATATTATATTTTAAATATAGTTTGTAAGATAAATATGATTAATTTACTTAAGAAAATTTTAACACTTCAATATTTTAATCATTTATAATGAATTTACTGTGATTCATAAGTTAATTTCATTCACATTCACACAAAAAATTAATCAAATTCACTTGACAATAATATATATCATTGTGAATGCCAACATAGAATAACATAATAACAGTTCAGATTCACATGTGAATCTGAACTGTTAAAATTTGAATATGAGTAACTATTTTACTTTTAAAACTTTTGCTATTTCAATATTATAACCATTTATAAGTAATATACTTGATTCACAAATGGATTGACTCATATTTACACGAAAACTTATTCATATTCACATATCAAAATCATATAGTATTGAGAAGTTACTTAACAGTTTTTTTACTACTTCAATATTTTAACCATTTATAATGATTTTACTCTCATTCAAAATATAAATTATTTACATTCACACAACAATTTACTCAGATTCATATATCAATATCATATGATATTTAAATATACTCCGAAATATGAATATGATTAATTTAGTTAGAAATTTTTTAACAATTCAATATTTTAATCATTTATAATAAATATACTATGATTCATAAGTTAATTTCATTCACATTCATACAAAAATTTATTCAAATTCACATAACTGAAAGGTTTTCCGCAACCATGAACTAAAACCTAAGTTCACATGCAACCTAGAAAAGATCTATGTTTTCTTACTTTGAACATGTAACTAATTCCTAAAGGCCAAACAAAAATTAACTAAAAGAATAAATCAGAAAAAACTAACCTTTAGTTTTAATCTTGAAGCTAAGCAGCACAAGTGTCCTGCCTCAAATGAGATCACACCCAGGGAGCCAAAGGGTGGACGAAAATTCTAGAGAGAATAATAGAATGAGCACTTATAATGAGGTCTAGGGTTCCCTATTTATAGGGAAACAAGAAACCCTAGCCGTCAGTCATTTTCCGGATTATACGTACGCGCGTCGCGGCCTTTACATTGGCGCGCCGCGCGCCGCAATTCAACTATTGAATTTGTACGACTTTAATCCCTGACTTCCTGATTAATCTAATTAATGCCACAGAAATTAATCCAATTAATTCCTGATTAATTATTAATCAATCAATATAGTTTCTAATTAATATATTATCACTTTAATATATTAACAAACCATATCTTTTATTTCTATTGATTTATTAATCCCATAATAAACCAACCTTTCTCTCTACCGAACTTTCTACCAAATCTCCAGCTATGAGGGCAACCCAAATGGACTTTGCTTCTATTAATTAGGTAAATACAAATTATTAGTCATGGCTTAGACACCTAATCCAACAGTCTCCCACTTGGATAAGTCTATGACTATAATTACCAACTCCATTCTGGTGATGTGTACCGTGACTGCCCATGGTTCTAGGGTCTTTAGTCTACATGACTACACCCTAAGACAATTTCGAGGTGTCATAATGTGCCGGTGAACCACACGCGCTCCATCAGAAACCAACGAAATTCTTTAACCATGAAGTCCTACAGCACCACGTTCTGGTGTAAACAATTACCGATTTGAAAACCCTTTCAAATCAATCACCCTAATCATTTCCCAATGATTTCTCACGTCTGTTCAAATAATCCATTCAGTATTCTCAGCCAGGCAATATCCTGAATCCAACTTACAATGCTCTAAGCATTAAGTCATCAGGATATGTTTATAACACTTCTGATTTGTCTAAGAGGCTCGAGGAACCTGATGTAATCTCATTCCAAGCCCTTTCCGAATCCTGAGATTACCAATAATCCTTGTATCATGATTTCCGAAAACCATTTCCTTTCGGGGACTCTTTCTTATGCATCTTGAATCCCATCAAGATCATATTCTCAACGGCTAAGTCAATACTGTCAGTCTCATCTATCTGATAGATGTCTATGAACTACGTGAGTATGCTGCACCTCTTTTGTTTCTTTCATGCCAATTCATTACACTTTGCAATGACAGAAAACTCCTTTCCTTGGGTTATGCATCTTGAATCTCATCAAGATCACATTGGCAGAATTTTGATCTATCTAATAGATATCCACAACCACCTGAGTATGTTGTATCTCTTAAAGTCTTTTATAGCGAATCGTTTCTTAACACCAAGTCATTACACTTTGTAATGATAAGAGACGTTTCCTAGAACCAGTATGTAACCCACATACAGTGATAACAGACAACAACAATACTCCCACTGGCTTTGACACCGTTATATGACTCTATCGGACTATTCACAAAATCCAGAACTTATGGCACATTTTGCGAAACCGAAATCCAAACCTTTCTGACATATTAAAGGAAATCTTTCAGGCTATTCACAAAATCCAATCCTTTTGGCCTATTTTGAGAATCTGAATATCCTTTCTTGCGAGATGCCCATGGGACGAATCCCAGGGCCATGTACCTTTTGTAATGGCATGCTCTATGTGAGTCCATATTAGTGTGTCGGTAAACCACACACGCTCCACTAACGACTCACACTATGCCACGCAGAATCCTCTCGGATTACATCTTCTATTGAGAGTGCTTCTCTCAGAATCAATTGCTTGACTCCAAGTGATGACTCATTCAACCAGATGTTCTATAAGTACATTTCTATGTTCCCTTATTTTGATGATTCAATTACTCCCACTGGTTCCTAGACCAGTTGTAAAGATCAATCAAACTGTCACATAGACTGTATCTCGCACTAAGGTTCTCTTATTTGGCAGCAACCGGGCTCACCAATGCTTCCAGTAGTCGGATTACTTATCCGTACCATCTTTAGTGTTTTACCACTACTCGGTATATCACCCAGATCATAACTCCTTATGACGGTGACAATAACTACTGGTCAAGCGAAGAGAGGGTATGTCAGGTTTAACAGGAATCCAATTCCTGGTCAAGGCCCAGTGGTGACTAAAAGGTTCTTTCACTTGGCTAAACCCTGAACTCATTCAGGATTATTCTTACTCCCACTGTTTCCTTAGAACTTAAGCTCTTTCTAAAAAGACTCTTCTTTCAAAGGATAACCGGAGTGACCAATGAAACGACATTGCTGATCAGTTTCAGGCTTGTCATGAGATTCAGACGAATGCTACATGACCCTGGACTTTCTATGTACTAGTGGGACGATCCCAGATTTACATTTCAGACACTGTCAACATAACCTACTTAGTCTAAGATGTGGTCGGAATATGGCTTCTACGGTCTGACTGGTTGAATATTCAATTCATTGAAATATTAGTCGGAAATGTAACCAGTGTATCTTATACACCGAGGATCAAAACTATTTCGATCAATGCTCCATCATCTTCTCTAAGACACATTATTACCATTAGTGTTCTTGGAAGAGGATAAACTGTGAAACATTTTCTCAGTCTATGTAGTCATTCTGGTTCTGTTGATCTTATACTTCCTTTGAAATCCTTGAACACTTCAAGGTTCCAATCAATCGCTTATTCCGATAAGCGAAGCCATATTTGTCAAACTATTTGGCAAATATTTTGAAGCATAACTAATCGTGTTCTGTTCGAAGATTCGAGCAATACACAGTAACTTATGTGTCTGTTGCTCAAAATCTTAATACCTTTACAGTTCCATGTAAATTTATGACTTTGTTAATATTGTTCAAGACATGCAATCATCACCTGATGACAACGCTATCGTCACACACATCAAAAACAATTTATAACCCACTTTTACTACGTAGATAGGGCAAGCGGGGTCGAGTCCAAGGATTTAGTGGTTAACTTTTAACGAGTTATAAAGTAAATATTGACGGTGATGGTAAAAAATATTGAAATTGTAACTTGAGAATAGAGAAAGAATTACTTCCGGTTTAGTTATCAACAATTAGTTTCACATGTTTTACTACAATGATTCCGATATAATTACTTTGACATAATTACAAGTTACTGACAATTACTATTACATGGGTAAATACATAACATGTTGAATCAATTATTTGTCTTTGTCTAACAATTAAGTAGATTAGGCACAAACAATGGTGTAGCAATATTATGTTTTACCTAGATGATAGTAACGTTACAACTTATTAACATATTATTTGGGCACAAAGTATATTAACTGATTATCCGTCTTAGCTCGTTATTTAGGTGAGATAGGTACGAATAATATGTTGGTAATACTATGTCTTGAGAATATGATAGCAAGTAGAAGTAGACACAAATGATTCACTAGTTGTATTCAAAGAGATGAGAGTTTAAAAGTTACAATAGTAAAACATTTGTTCGGAATCAAAGTAAAAACATGTTACACTAAAGGTATGATAACATTACCGAAAGTAATCTGAAGAGATTAGCCTTCCATTCGAGTGATGATCGTAGAGATGGTCTTGGTGTTCCTCGGCATGTAACTTGTAGCGTTTATCCTTCGAATTATCTTGAATTACTACTAGAATTACCACCGAAAGGGATAATCTATTGTTTCTAATCAACTAACTAAGAAAGGTTTCAAACTATTACAACTGATAGAGAGTAATTTGGTAACTTGGTGTCTAAAGGATGTAAATTGGTGTAAATGGGTGTCTAAAACCGTGCATAGAAGGCCTCTATTTATACTTGCTGAACACAGTGCTCGCGTCGCGACCAAAGGGTCCGTCGCGTCGTGAGGGTGCGGCCTGGTGCTGCTTTTGTCGGCCACTGGTCTGGCTAGTGCGTTTGTTGGTAGTCTCGCGACCAAGAAGTTGGTGATGTCGCGTCCAAGGTCTTCGCGTCGCGACCCATGCATCCGTCGCGGCGCGAGTGCTGTAGATTTTGGGTATTCTGTCTTGCTTCTCTTCACGTCGCGACACAGGATCTGTCAAGTCGCGATTGCTGTATCTTTTATGAGTTTTTCGCCTTTTTACTCTTCGGTTTGGAGCATCACTTCCTCGGGTTTGGTTGTTTTATCAGAGTTTCTTGGGTCTTGTTCCTGAAATAAAGCCATAAATGTTAACACACAAATCCCTCTTGTTTTCCTCACACCAGCAGCTCCGGAGAACTCTGTTCAAGTTAAACATGAATTGTAATTCATGTTTAGCCACCTGTTAATATAAGCCTGTTTTGATGTTGAGCTTATCAGGATTTCCTACGGTAAATACCATAGTTCTGGCAGATTTGCATCTGCAACACAGCAGTGGGCCGTGATGTGCAGTGTATGAACAAATGAGATATTCTCTCGTTAGCTTGCAATTTCTGTGAGGATGTCTGGGGACGAAAGACAAATTAATTATAATTCTTTTGAGAGAAATAATGATATCTTAATAGGCTTTCCCGTGATTTGTGAGATGTTTTCTATGCGAAAACAAATGGCTGGCTTGGGTTAGTAGTGACCCGATAGTAGATCTATTATCACCGCCAGACTTTTGGGAGTCTGTGGTGTGCATCAGGAGCTGCCGTTGGAATGTGAGCTTTTGCCTTGATATTAAGAAAACATGCATTCTTATATAAAATACAATTTATTTGTTTAACAGACGAGGTAGGTTAGACGGGTCTGTCTGAACCATATCTGTTATAGAGAAGCATTTTGCATGTTTTAAGGCGGTTTTTGAGTTCTTTTGTTTTGCACAAAAATATAGTTTTCGTGTGCCTCTGAGCGTCTTTATGCGATAAAACAGTCTTTAAATGATAGTATTTTATTGTAAAAATAAAACACTATCACCTGACTCCAAGTCAACTGATTCCAAAATCCTATCCATTGGATCTTTGGGCGATTCCTTTCTTGCCACAATTAATTTTATTAAGCACTCAATTCATCATGTGACTCTAAGTCAAATGATTCCAAAGTCCTGTCCAACTGGACCTTTGGTTGAAGTGATTCTCATAAAATTCACTTTAACAATCATAAAGAACACAATTTACAAATCCAATCCCATTGGATGTATCAACATTCAAGTTATTACCATTTACGTCATCAACACATTCACACAACATTTCGAGGACAATTAAAACAATCATGTTTCAAAAATATTTCATTAAACCAGAATTATCCTCAGAACAATGTACTATGCGAATCCATGTCGTATGTATCTATAAACTAATAACAAGAACAAATATCTAGCTTAACTCAAAAACCGCACGAGCTCCAGATCCAATCCGAATATGCTCCTGTACGACACCATCCTGCATCCTCCAGAGTTCGTGCATACAGAGCAAATGTGTGAAACACATCCTGTATCAAGGAAATGAGGATCAAGTGTTCTGAATTCTAAGATATTTATGAGTTTGCCAACCGGTTTGGCTTTGGAGCATTTTTCCAATCTTTCCGTGACTGTGTCCCACCTTATGGATTCCCAGTTTGAAACATCGAACAATCGGTCCAGACGATCTGGATCATTTCTTGATGCACCTTAATACTGGACTCAATCCTGAAGCAGCTGAATTAATGGAACTATGCTTCTCCATGAACGACTCATACAGAGTCGACATTGAATGCACTTCCACGATTGTCTTATCCGGTTACCCTTTCTGTTCATCTGGATGAACAGATCAGCGAGTTGAGCTAATGCTTAACTCCCGATCACAAAGGGAAACCAGTTTTATACTGTTCGCCTATGTATCCCTCAATCTCGGGAACATGCAAACTGGTGCTACTTCCTTCTAGCTTGCAACTTCAAGCTCTTTGAAGATCCTAGTTCGTTCCCTTTATTCAACCAGTTCATGGAACCTTTCCTGAACTAGCTGTGCTAACTTATCAGACCCCAGTAATTCTAAATCCCTGCGGAACTCGGGGTTAATGATCAATAGCATAAGGCAACGAACTTCCTTGGACTCAATAGTCAAGGAGTCATACTCATCACAAGCTGCTGTGTGATGCCATGTTTGGGAGCGGACACTCAGTCGGATATGGTTCGCCAGCAAAACTAAGAACTATTCTCTAATTGCAAAACCATATCACATAGTTCAGGCCACTCAGCCTTACCATACTAAACAGGTGCTTTCTGAAGCTCTCAGAAATGGGTGGAGGAGAAGAAGGAGGAGAATGACATTTTCTTCAGACATATATAAAATTTGAATTTATTCGTTTAATTAATCCTTTTAAATAATTACCCAATATATATTATTTAACAAGGCTAGGATCCAAAATACCCCAACTATGCTGTGAAGAGGGATGCCGTAGTCACAACACAGTGGTCATTAAGGTAGATAACTTTTATCAATTTCAGTCTTATGAAATTCCTAGATCTGTAAGATTCATTGAACTGTTCAATGGCATGTTTAATCTCGGATATGCCCCACCGTTTGTGACTGGAATGCCGAGGATCACAAACCGGGTGTGAATAACCATGCAAATTAGCTTGATACCCTCGGGGTCCATTATCATCTCAAATTGATGTGCCGGTTAACCACACACGCTCCATCAACAATGATAACACTCGAGAAACCTATTGCCACTCTTTATGAACCCCCATTGGTGTGCCGGTAACCCACACACGCTCCACCAACGTTTCATAAAGTGCAATGTGCAATTTCATGGGTTAGCATCAAATTCACATTTTCCTAAAGTAACTAGATTTGGGAATTCTTGTAAGGGTTCTAGTACTTTGATCATTATACTTTTAATGATTAAGCGGTCCTATCAAAACTGTTCGGCTAACGACCCTCCACTGATCAGGCGAGCGGTGGGTGAGAGTGAACACCCATTAGACCGCCATTTTATAGGCAGTCTCCTTATACCCACTTTATAGACCAGCTTCGTGAATGAGGCCTACTAATGATTTGACTAACCAATTTATCTTATACATATAGTATTAACTTTTAATAATAATATATATAAGATATATTTTAAACCTTTTAAAATATTTCTGGTTTATCTTTTAATTTCTTGAAATTTAACTATTAAATTTCAAATTAAATTAAACCTTTAATTTGATTTAGTTTATCTTTTAATTAAACTCTTAATTAAATTAATTAAATCTAGATATTTTAAACCTTTTAAAATATTTTAGGAATTATCCTTTAATTTTCGAAATTTAACCATTAAATTAAAATTAAATTAAATCCCTTGAATTATCTTTTAATCAAACAATTAATTAAATTAATTCAAATGTAGATAGGTTTTTCCAAATTAATCAAATCAATTTAAACTTATCTTAAAGCCCTAATTATTGAAATCAAATAAACTGGGTTTAAGGTTATCCATTTAATTAACCAATTAAAGTTACCAAAAATAGAAAACCTCCTATAACCCTAACCAGGAAAATCGAAAAAGAGGGGGAAAGGGCTAGGGTTTCAAAAACCCTAAACCCCAAAATCGAAATTAGGCCCAAAGGATTTATAAACTTTAAACCCTAATTTTAGGAAAACTATTACAACAATTTAATAAGAAAACAACCAAATGCTCTGATACCACTGAAAGGTTTTCCGCAACCATGAACTAAAACCTAAGTTCACATGCAACCTAGAAAAGATCTATGTTTTCTTACTTTGAACATGTAACTAATTCCTAAAGGCCAAACAAAAATTAACTAAAAGAATAAATCAGAAAAAACTAACCTTTAGTTTTAATCTTGAAGCTAAGCAGCACAAGTGTCCTGCCTCAAATGAGATCACACCCAGGGAGCCAAAGGGTGGACGAAAATTCTAGAGAGAATAATAGAATGAGCACTTATAATGAGGTCTAGGGTTCCCTATTTATAGGGAAACAAGAAACCCTAGCCGTCAGTCATTTTCCGGATTATACGTACGCGCGTCGCGGCCTTTACATTGGCGCGCCGCGCGCCGCAATTCAACTATTGAATTTGTACGACTTTAATCCCTGACTTCCTGATTAATCTAATTAATGCCACAGAAATTAATCCAATTAATTCCTGATTAATTATTAATCAATCAATATAGTTTCTAATTAATATATTATCACTTTAATATATTAACAAACCATATCTTTTATTTCTATTGATTTATTAATCCCATAATAAACCAACCTTTCTCTCTACCGAACTTTCTACCAAATCTCCAGCTATGAGGGCAACCCAAATGGACTTTGCTTCTATTAATTAGGTAAATACAAATTATTAGTCATGGCTTAGATACCTAATCCAACAATAACAATATCATATGTCATTGTATATGTCAGTAGTGAACATAATAACAGTTCAGATTCACATGTGAATCTCAACTAGCGGAAATTTCGAAAAAAACTCATTTTTTGTATATCAATATGGATATCTATTTGTAGAGGATAAAAAGTTATAAATTTCTATATATTCAGATTTTTTTTTCGATAAAAAATAAGCCCTAAAAATTAAAAAAAATGAAGTGGGTTTTTTTATAATCCGGTAAATGCACGTCCACCGTAAAGTGTATAATTGTGTAGATGAAATTAGTCTCTTGGTATCATGGTTTATATTAGTCCCTTGTTGAGCTTTTGCTATATATATATATATATATATATATATATATATATATATATATATATATATATATATATATATATATATATATATATATATATATATATATATATATATATATATATATATATATATATATATATATATATATATATATATATATATATATATACTAAATATCAAATGGGAACCAATATTTTCCTAGGAATCGTAGGAACTTTTTTACTGAATTTTTTTTTTCAAAAAAATGACATAATACACCTAATCGCATATATTTAAGACCTTTTGTAAAAAAAATTGAAAAAATAATATATATACACGAAATGTGCACATATGCACGAAACGTGATCATATACACATGTGCGAAAAAAATGCATATATGACATTTCGTGTATACATATTATTTTTCAAATTTTTTTTGATAAAAAGTCTTAAATATAAGCGACTAGATGTATTATGTCATTTTTTTTGAAAAAAAAATTTCAGTCAAAAAGTTTCTACGGTTCCTAGGAAAATATTGGTTCTTCCTTGAAACGGACTATATATATATATATATATATATATATATATATATATATATATATATATATATATATATATATATATATATATATATATATATATATATATATATATATATATATATATATATATATATATATATATATATATATATATATATATATATATATATATATATATATATATATATATATATATATATATATTGATTATATTCAATCCCAAAAGGCTCGGCTTAAAATGAGGCCGAAATTTTAACTGAATTAACGGTATCCGTCAACAATGAAAACGACTGCCACATGCTCCATAGACTCTATAACTTTCTTTGTCAAAGAAGTTTGCATGTCCGTTGCCGTCTTTAACGGCTTCTCCCATGTTTACATTCTCACATGAGTTCTATCATCATTAATTTTCTTTATTTCAGTATATTATATTATTAATATGCTTTAAAATAAGTATGCCACTAAAACTATAAAAGAAATTTTAGTTTAGACTAGGGTTGAGTAAAAATCGATTCAATGGAAAAAACGGATAAAACAACTTTATCTTGGTATATTATTAATATGCTTTAAAATAAGTATGCCATTAGGGTCTAGTAAAAATTGATTCAATGGAAAAACGGATAAAAAAAATTGAACCCGATTAATCAAAACCGTAATAATAACCGACGATATATTCTTAAAACTTTCAAAAACCGAAGGCTTCCAAGTCGGTGCGGTTTTTCAGCAGGAAACTGACCCATATGAACCAAACTACACCAAAAATCTCTAATTAATAGTTTTTAAAAAATATTTATCTATTATATAACCAAACTACACCAAAAATCTCTTATTAATAGTTTTTAAAAAATATTTTATCTATTATATTAATATATTTCTCGACTTTCAGTAAGTCAATTGAGGGGTTTAGCCATTTAGGGGTTTAGACTTTCAAATTTCAATTGGTCAATTACTTAATTTGACGAAGGAAAAAGCCGAAGACGGGAAGACGAGATGTGACAAAGGGAAATCCACAAACGCAAAGGCCAAATCAATCGACATTTGACGTCTTGCATACACAAAGCAATAGACTTCAAGACACAATGTAACTCGGAGCGAGTCGTCAATCCAAAATTCAAAACTGAATGTCAACATTGTGACGATTGTTTCGTTACTAGCCAAATAATTTAGAACATGTGTTAGATGTTAATAGTTCATGTAATCAAAAAGGGAATTACAGTTATTGTGGAAAGCAACGATGGGTGGAATGAGTGCAACACTGGTAAATGACTAAGTGTTTTGCTGAAGACAACTTTAGGCTACATGTGGTACTAGTGCTCTAAGACCTTAATCTTGAAAAGTCAAGTTCCGAGTCTTAGAGAGTCAAAGCGTAAAACTCGGAACCAGGTATCGAGGAGATAGCATATAAATAGAAAACAAAATGAAGAAAATGGGGAATAGTACATTAGCACCGCTAATGTGGCAAAATCCCGAAAAATCCGCGAACAGTCTGGAAAAGCTGTAGTGTTTTGGAAGGGTCTGAAGTTAGCGACACTAACTTGGAAGTTAGCGCTGCTAACTGTGTCTGAGCGGGAAAAATTGTTTATTTCGTGGATTTGGGTCATTTTTTAGTTTACAACTTATTTAGGGTCTGTCATTTTACCTCTAGAATCTCTGGAAACACCATAGAGACTCTCTCAAGCCTTCTTTTGTGTTCTTGGTTCATACTATGGAGTTTTGAAGGATGTTTGGGAGTGAATAAGGAGCAAGAATACTAGGAATGTTTCTTGGTGAAGGAAATCAGATTTGCTCCCGGTTTTGGGACTCTTGTAAGTGTTCTAATCTCTGTATCATTGTGTATCTTGGGTGAAATTGGTGTTATGATACTTGTAAGAACTTTCTGAGACGATGATGGCTCTATTTCTTGGAATAAGGTGGGATTTAGGAACTAAGGGATGAGTTCTTCTTCCTTTTTCTTCTAAATCCATGACAAAAACCTTAGCCTAGTCTTATTATGGTTTTGGATGAAGTTCAAGTTTGTTAATCTTCATTTTGGAACTAGTTTTGTCACAATGAGCTTGTTTGGCAAGGATTGGTGGATGGAATTCACGTTTTTATGAATTAAGGGACTGTTGAGGACAACCCCTGGAAGTTATAGCTTCTGTCTTAATGGATTAAGCACTTAATGGAGATTTGGGCTGAACAGGGGAGTTAGCGGTGCTAACTTTGTCTATTGACTCTGACCGTTGACCGTTGACTTTTTGACCAGTTTGACTTTTGGTCATACTCAAGTGTTTTGGATACTGGTCTTATAGGATTATCCCGTTCGGGATGTAGAAAGTCCTAAGTGGGGTTTATCCTTGTTAGGGAGTGCATATTGTCAGGATCTGTGGGCACTTGCGTGGAGTGCTGTCTAGCTTAATGTTACGAATCAGGTGAGTCTTTTCTGTTGGATTAGGTGTCTAAGCCATGACTAATAATTAGTATTTATCTAATTAATAGTAGCATAGTCTATTTGGGTTGCCCTCATAGTTGGAGGATTGGTAGAAAGTCCGGTAGAGAGAAAGGTTGATTTATTATGTGATTAATAAATCAATAGAAATTAAATAAATAGTTTATTAATATATTTAAGTGATAACATATTAATTAGAAACTATAATAATTAATTAGAAATTTTTCTGGAATTAATTGGAATTAATTTGGTGGTTAAATTAATTAATTAAAGGTACAGGGACTAAAACTGTAATTATTCAATAGTTGAGTAAGTGACAGTTTGAGTGAGTGTGTGACCAGCGAAAATTATATATGGAAACATATATATTTTCGATTTTAATAAGGAGGATAAAAGGATTTGAATTAATAAGATAATAGTTTATCTTGGTTTAAATTCAAAAGGTTTATCTATAAAGGTTTATCTGGTCATCTGCTTGGAGCCTATAAATAGGGAGGCTCACAAACCCTAATGTAACGCCAAAACATGTTTATTATGTAATTATAATAAAAAAGGGCAAATTGGTCATTTTACCTTCAAAGGGTAATTTGGTCTTTTGGACAGAAAAGGACTTGTTTTGTAATAATATTTTGAGTCTTGGACTTAAAATTTTATAAAAATCTGATTTTGTCATTTAACTTGTAAATTGTGGCAAAAGCTCTAGAAATGCAACTTCAAGGACCAAAATGCAATTTTTGGAGGTATAAAAGGTTGGAAGCTTCTCCCATTTTGTGCATAAATTTGGTGAGCTACGGGAGGGTTTCTTTGTACGGGAGTTGCAGAATTTTGGAGTAATCTTGAAGGTTTAAGGCTAATAATCGGATTATTAGCTTCAAAGGGTAGAATTGGAAACTTGAAAGGTTAGTATTCCAAGTTCTTATTGGTTTGTTCTTGATGAGTTTTGTAGAACTCAAAAACTGCATTTGCAGTTATGATTATGTGTTTAAATTGATGTAATACTTTAATTAAGTCATCCTAATAAGGACTTAATTCAAGAAAATGGAAGTAGATTGTTATTTGTGATGAATTTGAAGTTTTGGGGTTGTTAGAACTAAGAACCCTAATTCTTCATATGATTGATTGAGTGGGTTTTGATGGTTGAAAACATTGTTAAAATGTAAGGTTTTAGCCTAGCAATAAACCCCAAACGATTAAAAACAGCATTAAGGACTTAAAGGGCAAAACTGCAAGCTACAGTGCACAAATCGCGACTGGCCAGGAGACCTGCACTGCCGCCAGGCGCGGTGCGCCCAGGACCCTGGCGGGGTGCGCCCAGGCACAGTGCGCCCTGTCCCTGGCGCAGTGCGCCTCCAAGGCAGGGGGTCAGAAATGCTATTTTTCGTTTGGCTTGTCCGTTTTACCTCAAACTTGAACCGTAGGCTCGTTATGGTCTGAAAAGTTTGGGAAAATTTTTATATTGAGTTTTCGACCCCTCGGGGGCACTGTAGATCGATTCGAATGCCTCGGTGAATAGTAAAATTCATAAAAAGATAGTAAATGTAAAGTTTATTATCTAGGCATTGTTTATAATGATATTGTATTGAACTCTATTGCATTAGAGTCAATTAGAATGGTTGTTAACCTATAATCATTTTGAAAATGATTGAAATTATAGGTACGGGACAAAATCATACGGAATACATTGCAAGGCAAGAAACGACGAAAGCTAGTGGTAGCAAGCAACAAGGTGAGTAATCTTGACTATATCTAGTATGATATATTGGTGCAGCCTTGTTGGCTATGATTACTATCTTTGACATTAACTGGTGCGGTCTTAGGACCATGATATAGGGTTATTGAACCTAAACTGGTGCGGCCTTCGGGCTATGATATTTTGGTGCGGCCTTCGGGCTATGATATTTTGGTGCGGCCTTCGGGCTATGATATTCTGGTGCGGCCTTCGGGCTATGATATTTTGGTGCGGCCTTCGGGCTATGATATTCTGGTGCGGCCTATATGGCTATGACATTTGGTGCGGCCTTTATGGCTATGATATACGGTGCGGTCAGCGATGACTATGACTTTTGGGACAGAGACTGTTTAAGAGTTAATTGTTGTTATTCTCTTATATATGCATGTTTATTTGTTTGATTACTCATTGGGCTTTATAGCTCACGGTTTTATTGATATGTCCCTGCAGGTGAGCGTGATCCCGCCAAGGGAAAAGATAAAGTCCGTGACTGAGGACTTAGTATTGAAGTGACGACCCGGCTTAAGAATGTATAATATTTATGTATTGTACTTCGTGATACTCTTGTACTCGTATTGTATTAACTTAAACCCCATACTTATGGTTTGTTTGTAAAATATTTGGTTTGAAAAATGAAAATTTTTTGGGGTGTTTTTGTTAATAAGTCGGGTGTTACAAGTTGGTATCAGAGTCGTGGTTTAAGTGAACTAGGTGTCTAAGACTAGATTCCTGGACTTAAACCTTGAGAGAAAAACAGACAAATGGACTGTTAGATATATATAAGTTGTTATTATATATGTAATCTAACGGTTTGTTGAATTTTGAAGAATTATGAGAAATACACGAAGTAATCCCACTGGTGCAAATTCGCGTGGAACCTCAAGAAGTAGACCAGCCCGTTCACGCGGCTCTGTGGGACGAAGAGCAAGAGCACCAGCAAGGGAACCGGTGGGAGAAAATCCACCTGATATTCGGGCGATAGTGGAAGAAGTGGTTAGGCAAATGATGCCTACGTTAACGAATAATCCCAACCCGAGTGGTAATCCCAACCCGAGTGGGAATCCTAACCCGAGTGTAAATCCTAATCCTAGTGAAGAAGCTGTAAAAAGTGTTCATGACAAGCAGCCGGAAGATGAAAGCCAGGGAGAAAGTCATGCCCGGGCAGTGAAAGAAACACAAGGAGGGGAAGCCTCTACAAAGAAAGTTGGGTGTACTTACAAAGCCTTCCTTGGTTGTAAACCAAAGGAATTTTCGGGGACAGATGATCCAGTTAAAGCAATGGAGTGGATTATGCATATTGAGAAAGTATTTCGAGTAAGCAAATGTGCGGATGATGATAAAGTAGAATTTGCCACGAACCAACTCACAAGCAGTGCACTACACTGGTGGCAAATTTACTACAAGTCTTTGAATCTTGATCCAACCGAATCAGTATCGTGGGAACAGTTCAAGAACAAGTTCAATGAAGAGTATTGTTCCGAAGTAGCGATAAAGCAATTAGAGGATGAATTCCTGCATCTGGAACAGGGTTCCCGATCTGTTCAGGAATATACTCTTAGCTTTCTGGAGAAAGCTAGGTTTGCGGAACACCATATCTATACTGAAAAGAGAAAGATTGATAAGTATGTCTGGGGGTTGACGACCCGAATTAGAGAAATCGTGCAACCATTGAAACTGTCCACTTTCCGGCAAGTGGTGGATCGAGCCACGGAAAGGGAAACAGAATTGAAGCGACAAGAAGACGAAAAGAAAGTTTTGGAAACGAAACGGAAGGCGGAAGACCATAGTTGGACGCCTCAGAAAAAGTCGCAGCAAACCGGGTCCAAAGGTAAAGGCCAGAGGGACGAAGGAAAGTGGTGTGAAAAATGCAGGAAAAGGCACTCTGGGAGTTGCCGGGTCAACACTATATCTGCAAATTGTCGAAACTGTGGAAAATCGGGGCATGATGCTAGTAACTGTCGGGCAGAGCGTAGGTGTTTCCAATGCAGAGCTACAGATCATCTTCGCCTGAACTGTCCCGAGTTGAAGCCTGGAACAGTCAGTGATAGATCCAGAATTGATCAAGGTGGAAAGAAAGAAGAGCCGAAGAACAGGGGACGACCAGTGGCCTCGCGAGCTTTCCAGATGACCGTGGAGGAAGCCCGTGAGAAGACAGATGTGGTTACATGTATCTTTACTCTCAATACCATACCTGTATATGTTATATTTGATCCAGGGGCTACACACTGTTTTGTATCGGAGTCTTTGCTGTCCCGCCTGAATGTACCATTAACTCCTATGGATGAAAGCTTGGAAGTGGCTATAGCGGATGGTAGATATGTTTGGGTTTCCGAACACCTGGAAGGTTGTCAGCTTAAAATCTACGGGACCGTTTTCCCTATAGATTTGAAGCCGATGACTACCAATGAATTTGGTGTGATTGTGGGGATGGATTGGTTGGCAACGAATTATGCTAACATGGATTGCAGAAATAAAAACATCACAGTATTATCACCGGATGGGGAATGGATAAAGATTCAGGGTGAACGACCTCGGTTGAGAATGCCAGTTATCTCCTTTGCTCAAGCCCGAAGCTGTATCAGTAAAGGAGGGATGTCCTATTTGGCTTATGTATCGGTGGCTCAACCGATTAAAGTGGGGGTAGCAGATGTAAACGTGGTAAACGAATTTCCAGATGTGTTTCCAGATGAACTTCCAGGGTTGCCACCAGATCGACAGGTTGAGTTCACGATTGAACTGATTCCAGGAGCTGCACCTGTTGCCCGAGCTCTATACCGTTTAGCACCTTCAGAGATGGTGGAACTGCGAAAGAAACTGGAAGAACTGTTAGACAGGGGTTTCATCAGACCGAGTCATTATGAGTTTTTGGTGATGCCTTTTGGGTTAACCAATGCTCCAGCCGTATTCATGGATCTTATGAACCGGGTGTGTCGACCGTTCCTTGATACCTCGGTGATAGTATTCATAGATGATATCTTGGTGTATTCGCGAAGCCAAGCCGAACATGAAGTGCATCTGCGACAAGTGTTGGAGTTGCTTCGCCGGGAGAAGTTGTATGCGAAATTCTCCAAGTGTGAATTCTGGCTAAGAGAAGTTCAATTTCTTGGCCATGTAATCAATGCTGAAGGGGTGAAAGTAGATCCAGCAAAGGTTGAAGCCGTGAAGCGGCAAAGGAAGCGGCTTAGCTGAAGAACTTCATCGGTGACCTTAGAGTAGTCCCGAGTATTCAGGAGCCTATGGAACTGTTCTGCGATAATGAAGGAGTGGTTGCTTTGACAAAGGAACCAAGAGATAATGGAAAGTCCAGACACATCAACAGAAAGTACCACTACATAAGACATAGGGTAGAAGAAGGTCACCTCATAGTGAAGAGGGTATCATCAGAAGATAATCCTGCAGATCCCTTGACAAAGGCTCTGAGTAAGGTTAAGCACAATCAGCATGCGCGACGCATAGGATTAATAGATGATATTAGTTTTTGTAATTAGATATGATTTGAAACTTATTGCAATATAAATGTAATTGACTTTGGTGAATTAATAATATAGTTTTGTTGATGAGTATTTGATACTACCTTTTGTTAATTGTTTATTATTGTGTTTCAATTTTGCATGTTTAATTCATGAGTAATTTAATTATTATTCGAATATCCACAGTCACTCATATTTTTAGGGAGTAAGTATGAATGAAGACTGTCATGAATAGTTTTGTAGATTGTCTAATGAGTTAGACATAGCAATAAGATTGCTACAATATTCATGAGTACTTAGAAAACAGGGATTTGAGTATTGGATAAACCCACGCTCAACAGATTGCTTCATGGATTTCATCATAAGCAATGTTGAGACGATAATATCTTTTGATCTTTAAGTAGAGACATATGAGTTATGTTTTACCAAGCGGTTGTTCATTGACAATGCGAAAATGCATCGGTAACACGGTGTTATAAAACGTGTTGTTGTGAATGATTTGACTAGTAAAGGACATAAGTATATGAGTCAAACCTTATTCGTCCCTTGACCCTGTCGGGAAAACATATATCTGTAGGCCTCTCGATGATTTTGAAGTTGACTGAAAGGGTTGGCCAACCAGGACTAAAATGATATGATCAATTTGTAGTCTTAAAGTCATATGCAAATCAGAAATCGGGAAACAGAGAATCAGACCAGGATTGATCTTAATCCATGTCCTGAGTCTGAAAAATATCTTGTTGGACGGAGGATCATCTGATCACTTATCATTGGACAGAACTGACTAGGTCAGAGTTCGGCAGCGGTTTCTAGGAAGCTACAGTTGCTAATTAATTAGAGGTTAAATTGGTAATTTTAGTCATAGACTTATCCAAGTGGGAGACTGTTGGATTAGGTGTCTAAGCCATGACTAATAATTAATATTTATCTAATTAATAGTAGCATAGTTCATTTGGGTTGCCCTCATAGTTGGAGGATTGGTAGAAAGTCCGTTAGAGAGAAAGGTTGATTTATTATGTGATTAATAAATCAATAGAAATTAAATAAATAGTTTATTAATATATTTAAGTGATAATATATTAATTAGAAACTATAATAATTAATTAGAAATTTTTCTAGAATTAATTGGAATTAATTTGGTGGTTAAATTAATCAATTAAAGGTGCAGGGACTAAAACTATAATTATTCAATAGTTGAGTAAGTGACAGTTTGAGTGAGTGTGTGACCAGCGAAAATTATATATGGAAACATATATATTTTTCGATTTTAATAAGGAGGATAAAAGGATTTGAATTAATAAGATAATAGTTTATCTTGGTTTAAATTCAAAAGGTTTATCTATAAAGGTTTATCTGGTCATCTGCTTGGAGCCTATAAATAGGGAGGCTCACAAACCCTAAACCCACGATTTTGACTCTCTCTCTCTGAAGGATTTTCGGCCAAGACTCCAGCTCGGATGTGACTGCATTTGAGGCAAGAGATTTCTGTTGCTTTGCTTCCAAGTTTCACTAAATTCTTTTAGTTTATATTTTCTGGGCCTTTTAGGATTTGTTATATGTTTAACTAGAAGAAAACTTAGATCTATATAGGTTGCATGTGAACTTAGGAATTTTAGTTCATAGTTGCAGAAAACCTTTCATTTTCACTATACTATGGGTGATATTACATGCGTAGATAGTCTTTATTACTTTGTGTAATAATGTGATTATTTGTGCTTTACGTGTTTGCCGGCACAAGCCGATGACGATGTTTGCAGGCGAAAGCCAATAACGTTGATTTCCGGCGGATCAGGGCAAGCCCGAGAGCCGATGACGATGATTTCCGGCGGATCGGGGCAAGCCCAAGAGCCGATGACGATGATTGCCGGCGAAAGCCGATTACGATGATTTCCGGCAAATTGGGCAAGCCCGAGAGCCGATGACGATGATTTCTGACGGATTGGGGCAAACCCGAGAGTCGAGGACAGATCGGGGCAAGCTCGAGAGTCACACGATGTTTACCGGCGGATTGGGGCAAGCCTGAGAGCCAATGGTGTTTTTATGTGATGGATCACGTGGTATTTTTGGGGAACTCACTAAGCTTTGTGCTTACCTTTTTACCTAACTGTTTTTCAGGTAAATATTGGCTTGAGCTTAGAGCATGACGCGACTGTATCGCATCTGATGATTTCAACGATTAAGTCTTCCGCCGAATAATGTTTGTAAATGTTTTGATAAGTACGTTTTATATGTTTAAATACTAAGTTTTAATTTGAATGGTTTTTAGTTGGCAAACATTTTTATGTACTTAAATCGCTTTTAAAAATGAAAAAATTTTATCACGGAATTTGGGACGTTACAAGTGCATGCGACGAGGTGGATCGCGACGCGAACGCAATGAGCTTTAACGATCACGACACGTCATTAGTCTGACGCAACGCGTAGTTCACACAAGTTAGTCGCGACTTAAAGCCCTAGACCAACCATTTGGGGCATTCTTTCCCAAATGTTGCGAAGAACAGTAGAGGGGACGATCTCTTGATCAGTTCGTGTGAGCTGGAATTGAAGGGAAACAAGGCGATTACAAGGGAATTACCTTTATTATGGGATTCAAGGTAAACCCCTAATCCCTCTTGGTAGATTTATGTTAAAAGCATTTTATGGTTGAATAGAACCTAATTTTGTGGCCTATCCGGATGAGTAAAAAGCCTAATGGTGGCTATTATGACTGGAAATTACTTAAAAGTTATATTAATGATATGTAGGTCGGTCTGAAATGGACTAGATCAGAGTCTGGTTCAACTATCATGATGCTAAGCTCATAGATAGTGATGCTACGCTTGAAGGATCATAGGTAGCGACGCGACATAAAATGCTCGCGATGCGTAAAAGGGGAGAAGTAGATAGACTGGATTGGAATTGATGTTGACAACTCTTATGACAAGGGGAGAAGTAGACAGGTTGGATTGGAATTGAGACAGCTACGACATCACTAGGATGAGTACATGCTACAACACTATGTTGGAATACATGTCATGATAAATATACATATGCAATGTATCTTATATCAAAATGCCTATTTGTGGTAATGATAAAATGTTATATTATGGGTTGTATGCCGACTGATATGGTGTCGGTGTTAGAACCTAGATCTTCTAGATTAATAGCTAACGAGAGCATTGCATAGTCAAGTTGAGTTAAGAGTACATAGCTAACGAGAGCATTGCATAGTCAGGTTGAGTTAAGAGTACATACAGACCGACATCCCTTGTATGGATGAAAATATGTATTAAAATATAAAATAAATTGCACTACTGTAAATATCTCACTAATACGTTCAAAATAAGACCTATATTAAATATTATCAATATTATTTTTTTTCCAATCTTATAAAAAGGTAAAACAATCTTAATATTTTCTTTTTGACTTAAAAAATCTTTATAATCCTCACTTACAACTTTTTTTTATTAATTTTTTGTTTATTAGTCTTTATGACGATAACCTAGTGGTTGTAGTGTAAATTTTTTAAATTGTAGTATTTTTATAATATTACTAGTGTTTTGTGATTTAACATCATATGATACGAGCTTAAACCGATTTGATGTGGTTACCTAAATAGCATTGTTTACATTTTTGAGTGGTGTTTTTATTTTAATTTATGTAAACATCAAATTATTAAAATAATCTTTTAGTTATAAAAATAATGTATTTCGATTCTTGATTCAAAATATACGGTTAAAAATAAATAAATATTTGGGACTCATTTATAAAACTTGAGAGGGTTTATGGATAGTGAGAAGATATTTATAAAATAAAAACGTTAGTAAAATCTTAAAATGACGTCAAAGTTTGGACTTTGGAGAGTCTTTTGGGAGGGAACATTAATTGATAAATGATGTTGATAAAAAAAAGGTTATTTGGTAAATAAGATTAAAATAACAATGTTTTGGTAAATAAACATTTCAATTTCAACTACTATTGTTTAGTAAAAACTCTATAGAACTTCTATCTACAAGGATACCAATGTTCTTAAAAAGTTTCAAACTTTACTTCAATTAAATTTTGTTGTTTTTCAAAAACTAAATATATTTTTTCATTCTAATTCTACTCTGAAGTTTCAGGTTATTTTATTGAATTTTAATTTTCAAATTAGTAAGACAGTTCTTGAATAGCGATAGACAAACGATATTTGATTATTTGTCGAATATATAAATTGAATTTTAAATATATTCATACAATGTAATTTTGGCTAATGTTTATTCTTCTAAAGTAATTTTTTCTTCTTTATATTCAATAAGGTGTCTTATTCTGCACACCAAATAATGTCCTTTATTAATAAAATATAGCAACTCATTCGATTGTCTTATTTATTTAATTTTATAGTTACTTTCTCCGTTTTATTTAGCTATCAGCTAAATTTACTATCCTAAAACATGATAATGGTATCCACTATCCACCACCTATCTCGGAGGTTTGCGGGTATCCACCACCGTTCCAAATTCAGAGATGTAACTTAGTCAAAATAGTATAAGATAATTAATAGAGGTACGCCACTAATTCAAATTATATTCTGAAAACCAAATATCACTTACAAGAAGGCAAATCTAGTCAATAACTTTTAGATTATTTCAAATTTGACATAAGAAAGGAAAAGATCCGATAACCTAAATCCTTTTGTAAACTAGTTTTTTATTTAGCGTAAACTTATAGAAAAAAATCAGTTTATAATTTTGAATATATGTTTACTAATATAAAATTTATTTTATAATCTAACTACAATTTAATTTCCCCTATAAAACTCCCTTCAACCTTGTGGATTTGAGGCAACCGACTAACTGAACCCCACATAGAAGGAGAGAGCATGCTTTCTTTAACCTCTATAACAAGAAGAAACATGAAGGGCAACAATATGAAGGTCTGCATATATGGCATCTTGACATTTGTACTTCTATGGTCACCGGAACTTGGGGCCAATGCCGCTAGAGACGTCAAGCAATGGCTGCACCATGGTGGCTCGAGGCAGCTAATGGGAGAGACGTTTTACCCTTCATATGGAGAGAGCATGCCGAGTTCATTACAGTATAGGAAAACCTCTACCATCTTTAACGTATTAAACTTCGGTGCTAAAGGTGATGGGACAAGTGACGATACAAAGGTATGTAACCGTAATAATAGTCTTTCCAATCATATTTAATACGTTTGATCTATGCTAAGAATTTACTTGTTTTGAACAAACCTGTTTTTACTTTTTAGATCTGCTCATTTTTGTCACCTATACTTTTCAAGATTGACCAATGATTTGTAATCAAGTAGGCATTTGAAGCAGCATGGTTAGCTGCATGTAAACTAGAGGCATCAACCATGGTCGTGCCCAAAGGTTCAGTCTTTTTGATCAAACCCGTATCTTTCTCTGGACCCGATTGCCAACCAAACATTATCTTTCAGGTGAAGTTTACTTTTCGATCTCATTGTTACAAGCTATATGTGTAGCTTATTCGTTCATGAAAATCAGCTAAATTGCTTGGTTATATATGCAGTTAGATGGCAAGATTATAGCTCCAAAAGCTTCAGGAAATTGGGATTCAGGTCTCCTTCAATGGCTTGAATTCACAAAGTTAAACGGGATAACGATCCGTGGAAGCGGTATTGTCGATGGGCAAGGCTCGGGATGGTGGACCAAATCGGGCACTAAACCAACGGTAAGAATTACAATGGCTGCTTTCAATACATTTATGTGTCACAATGACAAGTTAGTTTAAATTTTAGCGCTAATCACTTATTAACGATATGTTTACACAGGCTATAAGATTTTATGGAAGTACAGATGTGACAGTAACGGGAATAACGATCCAAAACAGCCCACAAACTCACCTCAAGTTCGATAACTGTCAATCCGTTCAAGTTTCAGAAATTACGGTTTCGTCCCCAGGCGATAGCCCTAATACAGACGGAATCCACTTGCAAAACTCTCAGGACGTGATTATCCATAGCAGCAAACTCGCTTGTGGTATGTTTGAAATGCAACATATATTTTTGAACGTTTTTATAACATTTTGTTGTGTTGAAAAAACATATGCATGTTTTAACGTGTTGTTGTAAAAAACAGGCGACGATTGTGTTTCAATACAAACCGGGTGTTCTGCGGTGAACATACAAAATGTGGATTGTGGACCGGGACATGGAATAAGCATCGGGAGCCTTGGAAAGGATAATACGAAGGCTTGTGTTTCAAATATTACGGTTCTTGATACAAAGATCCATGACGCCATGACTGGTGTGCGAATAAAGACATGGCAGGTAAAAAAATCAGCATCCCTCTTTGATTTGGGTTAAGTTGATGGTATATGTGAGGAGTTAAATCTGGTTAAAGATGGATAAATTTTAGGACACGTCAAATGGGTGGGAACGGGTTTGGATTAATCCGGCCATATCTTTTGAAATTTAATTTTGTAAATAATTAATATTTTAAACATGATTACTAAAAAAAACTATCACGGATGACACTATGGAGGGTTACACATGTTGAGTGATGTGTAAAATTGGTTCCGATCAAAACCAATAAGATACTTAGGCATTCAAAAACGGGATGGGTTGATGATTCGGCAATACAACTTTTGTTTTTCTTTAATTCTACAAATAATTAACATATGATATATATCACACAATTTTTTACTACAGTATGTGAAGAAGTTGTATGATGGATTTTAAATAGTTTTCGATTATTTTGTCTCATAATTCTGCCATGTGTATCTTCTAATTCATTCGACCAATTGTTTTTTTTTTTTTTTTTTGGTATATTTGACTCGTTACCAATAAAATATAATATAAATTGATGCACTTTGGTGTGAATAAACTCTATGTAGTATTGAGCAATCTTTAAGGCATTGTTTACCTTTTGCAGGGGGGCTCGGGCTCGGTGCAAGGAGTGACATTTTCAAACATTCAAGTTTCCGGAGTTGAAACTCCAATCGTGATCGATCAATACTATTGTGATGGGAGCAAATGCAAGAACGATACATCAGCCGTGGCTGTTTCAGGGATATCATTTGAGAACATAAGGGGGACATACACTGTAAACCCTGTTCAATTTGCATGCAGTGATAGCTTGCCATGTACAGATATAACTTTAGAAACTATACAGTTACGACCGGTACAAGGAAGCGATCATTTGGGGAAACCATTTTGTTCGAATACGTATGGAGAACTGAAAACAAGCACCACCCCTCCAATCGATTGCTTGATGGTAGAAAAACCGTCAAGAAAACAAGCTCAAAATAGTTATGATGCATGCCAAAATTGATGTTATTATCTATGAGTGGACAACACATCGATAAATGTACGATTCCATGCACTCAATGTAGGAGATTTTTTCATAAATCTGTAACTCTGTTGGTCTTTAGAGGTCAAACAGTAACTATTATATATGTTTGCCCATGATCATGTGAAAGCTACGTTAACTTTAAATACATGGATGTGAATCATTTGGATTTCCCATGATAAAGTTATGTCTCATTTTATCAGGAAGTGACAACATTTAGTTTTAAGCCTGGTTGTTTCAGTAAATGCCTATTGTGTTGATTATATGTTATAAAAGGCGAGGTTTCTCTACTTTATCGTGTGGAGGAGTGATATATATTGTGCAAAATATGCAAGAAGTGTATGATTCTGAAGGTTATATTCGACACATATTAATCTTAAAATGGTCTCAAACCTAAAAATGTTTTGGTCTTGAAAATGGTAAGATCTTTGGCTGAAAAAATTGTTAGGAATCGGACCGGGTACACGCAGCGGAAACACACTATCACACACACACAAACTCACGAAAATAAAGAAAGAAGAACACAAGGATTTTTACGTGGTTCGGATTCGGTGCAAATCCTACGTCCACGGGCCGCAACTAGAGAAATCTTATTAATACTCACAAGATTACAATTTATAACTCTTGTTTTGAGCTCAAGTGGTGCATCTTGCTTCTCAACCAAAGACTCTATATATACATGTTTGAGATGTATATAATATACATATAAATGTGATGCAAATATGACTTTCAAAAAAACATGCAAAGGATTTCACTTTTTTGACTCACCTAACTTGACTCACCTAACATTGGAAGACAAATCTTCACCAACCTTAACAATCTCCCACTTGAAGATTTTGAACAACGTAGTCTTTCTCTACTGTCATCCAACTCCAATAGTCTTAAAACAACCAAGTCTTCCAAGCCTCCAGCTCCCGAGAACAAGCTAAACTTAGTCCAATTTCTCTAATTGCAGCCACCCCTCATTATCAAGTACTAGAAGGGCCGGTTGAAGCTCCCACAAGCTCCAACTCAGTCGTAGCCAATCCCGCTACCGACTCAGCCGTGGTCAATACCGCCACCGACTCATCCCCTGTCTCAACCGGCTTGGACACTCCACCGGATCTAGAGATACACCGAGGACCACTAACACTCTCCAAACTTTGCAAACTTCCAACAGGAGAGAATTTTCCAGTCTTAGTCTTCAAAACCCAACGGCTCTTTGTAACTGTACCCGAAACACACCCCATGCTCCCACTGTCACAAAATCCCCTGAATGGTTTAGACTTTCCGACTCGTTCAGCTAACATCCCCTTGGCTCCAGAATTCATGTTTGCAAAATGAACTCTCTTAGCACTAGATTTAGCGAACCAGATTTTGTCATGCTTAACAGGGACAGTCATACTTCCCTCAGCAGGTACCTCAACCATATATAATGACCCACGCTTCATACCTTGAGCAATCACCGAATTACCATTGACCACCCTCCATTTACCACCACCAAACCTTACTTCCAGTCCTTGTTTATCCAGCTGACCAACAGAAATCAATTTCTTCTTCAGCTCCGGAATCACCCTGACATTCTTTAGGTTCCATGTAGTTCCCAATGAAGTAACCAGATCAATATCTCCTATGCCCGTTACTTGAAGCATCTCGTCATTTGCTAACCGTACCTTCCCAAAATCTCCTTCTTTTAGATTCACCATCGTTTCTCCGTTGTCCATGGCGTGAAACGAAGCCCCTGAATCCATGACCCAAGAGTCTACAGAACTTTCCACACTTAGTATCAGTGCATCATCCTCAGACACACCCTCAGCACCAGCAATGTTCAATTCTTTCTTTGGACATTGACTCTTAACATGTCCCACCTCTTGACAGTTCCAGCACTTCACATTCTTCCAAGTTCTAGATGAACTTCTTCCCCGACTCCCACTGCTCCCACTATTCCTGCTATTCCCTCTACCTCTTCCGATATTTAATAACTCAGAAGAAGACGAGCCACCTTGATTCTTGCGTCTGGTATCCTCTCCTAGAACCAAATCTCGAACCCCTTCAAACGTCATACCACTGGTCCCCACGGAACTCGTAACAGCAGTAACTGTTCCTGACCAGCTATCAGGTAGTGAAGCTAGTAGCAGTGAAGCTTGAGTCTCATTATCAAATTTAATTCCCACAGATGATAATCTGGACAGAATTTAATTTAAATTGTTAATGTGAACCGTAACAGAACTTTCCTCATTCATCCTTGTAGTGAATAACTCCCTCATCAAGAACACCTTGTTAGCCGCCGACGGTTTCTCATACATGTTCGTCAGAGCATCCATCATACCACGTGCCGTGGTTTCCTTCATGATGTTGAAAGCGACGCTCCTTTCCAACGACAATGTAATAACCGCCTTAGCTTTCTTGTCCTTTGAGTTCCACGCATCTTCGACAGCTTTTTCCATTTTCTCCGGTTTGTCTCCAAGTACCACGTCCAAGTCTTTCTGACATAGCAATGCTTCTAATTGCATTTTCCACCAGCTAAAGTCAGAACCGTTGAACTTCTCGATTACAACCTTGTCTTCAGCCATTACGACAAACAAGAGACAAATATTTTATAGTACTTTTGTGTGACAGAACAGTACCCTTCAAAGTACCGAGATACCTTTAATACGATTAATAGAAATTAGTTTCTGATGTGGAAGATCAGACAAAACTGCAACCACAGAGCATACTCTAATTTCTAAAACCGAGACCTCCTCCGAAAACCCGAAGCTCTGATACCAGTTGTTAGGAATCGGACCGGGTACACGCAGCGGAAACACACTATCACACACACACAAACTCACGAAAATAAAGCAAGAAGAACACAAGGATTTTTACGTGGTTCGGATTCGGTGCAAATCCTACGTCCACGGGCCGCAACTAGAGAAATCTTATTAATACTCACAAGATTACAATTTATAACTCTTGTTTTGAGCTCAAGTGGTGCATCTTGCTTCTCAACCAAAGCCTCTATATATACATGTTTGAGATGTATATAATATACATATAAATGTGATGCAAATGTGACTTTCAAAAAAACATGCAAAGGATTTCACTTTTTTGACTCACCTAACTTGACTCACCTAACATTGGAAGACAAATCTTCACCAACCTTAACAAAAATTGTTTATATGTGTCATATATGGAGCAACCATCTTTTTACAAACATTTATAACTATGGTTTAAATAAGTTTCATGATATATTGTCATATATCAAAATGAGGTTTAACCAAAACCATAAAAGTTCAAAAGTAAAGTATAAACTTTGGGGTTATAACCCAACTCACAACCATAGTTAAGCATGATACCATATAAAAGCTAAGTCCACTATTCTTTAGTAACTTCCTTCTAAGTCCATTACTTCTAATCCTTGGCCCTTGAACTTGGGATCCATGACAGTTTGAACAATAATACGTAAGACAATTGTCTAGTGAGTAACACGGATTTAGACATAACAAGATAATAAAACATTTGTTAAACTTTCATAAATCTCAGAATTTATACGAATAAAATATAACACAATGTATGATCTTAATTGAAAAACAATTAAGATCCTTACGAATCTCCTGTATCCGACTCCATATAGAAATACGACCTTTAGGTCAAAGCCCTAATCAAAACCTTACGGGTTTCCCCTTAGCAGTCCTTACCAAAGTGACAGGAACAGATGAACTCACTAATGTATATATGCTTCTTTGGTCTAGACATCTACTTTGCGATGGGGGTACCATCCTAGTAGAGTCCATTCCTTTACGAGGATATCTCTGTGTAGATAATTTAGATAAATTGAATGCAATATTCAAGACATCAACCAAAAAAATGACTCGTTAAGAACCAAATAAGTTCAACTAGCATGTTATGTCTATAAATTCAAATCATCATAACAATGCCTAAAAACATAAATCAATACACCGGTATATCTCAAGTCTCAACTTTGTATATAATAATAAATTGAGGTTCCAAAATGAACAAAATAACATCATATTCATATAATTCACAATTATAAACCTAGGTCAATAAAAGATAAATCGCGTTGGTATGCATCCCATATTAAAATTCCACATGTACTCATCTTGGGAGGTTGTAACATCCCAAATTTTAGGGCTAAATTTTAAATTTTAAATAAATAAATAAATAATGAATAAGTAATAATTAAAACAACAATTATATATAAGATTGACTAATTTGAAGAAAATAACACTTTAAAAAATGAAGTTTTCGGACAATCACGAGCTTGAAATCCACTAATGGATGTTGAACATTTTTGTCCCTAGGGGTAAAAACATCATTATAGAAAAGCTGTTGGAATTAAGGACTTTGACTGGTGTACTTACTACACGATTTGATCATGAAAACCAAGAACAATAAGAAGAAAACAATCAAACAAAGAACACAATGATTTACGTAATTCACTCGATCTAGACTAATCAAGCTACATCCATTATAATAACTAGATAGTATATTATTGAGATGAATGCTAAACAATCTATACAATATTGACTACACTCTCTTCTCTAAATAAGAATGACGCTCTTAACATTCTCATTGTTACAAATTGAGATCGTATATATACGAGGCAAATGAGATCTCAGCGAATGATGCCAAATATTCTAGTACCATGCTTTTTGCACTAGGCTAGTTGATGGGACAAGTCATGGCCTATGCAGGACAGAACTAATAACGCCTAGAAAAAAATAACATGGATTGTTAAAAACTAGGAAGGAAAACTGCGCGCTGCTGTGATTTTAGAGAAACAACATGAAAAACGGATATGAGAAAACAATTTGGACAACGAATATGCTAAAAGAAAAAAAAATGAAAATCGAGAAAATCTAAAAAAAACATAAAAACAAATATACAAAACCGGAAAAAAATTACAATATTACATAAAAACTAAAAAATTACAAAGGATTTAAAAAATAATCGTCTAATAAAACTAAATTTGTATAAAAAACCCAACGAAAATTGTAAAAATAGAAAACTGGATGTCGCAAAGTATAAAAATTGACCAAAAATATAAACAAAAACTTGATTAGGGCAGAAATTGTAATAAGTAAAAATTAGATGTGACAAAAGGTAAAAAAGAAAGGTTTTGGCAAAAAAAAAAGTAAAAATGAAAATTTTAAGGGGCAAAGTAAAACAATATCGGTGCATGCTAGTATGCTGCACCTTACGCCCTGTTCCCGAGTTTCATTAAGGAAAGAAAAGAAAGGAAAGGAAAATGTGGAGAGAAAAGAAGAGGGGGGGGGGGGGGAAGAAAGGATTAATCACTTTCGTGTTCCCGAGTTCGAATGAAAAGAAAGGAAAATGAAATAATTTCTTTGTTCCCGAGTTGAATGGAAGAGAAAGGAACACAACAAATTGACAAATTTACCCTTAAGTGGGTTTTAAACACGGTATAAGATGCAATTAATCAATACAAGCTTTTTTTTCTTCACAAACAGTCAAACAGGAATATTAACATTTAACATGTCAAAGAAGAAAAAAAATATTACGCAGCATGTCAAGAAAAGAAAAAAATACGTATAATAGAGATACACAACAAAAAACACAATATATCATCGTATATACACAAAAACGAAAAAAACAGCACAACATGCCAAGAAAAAATACAACGCAGCACTGCAGCAGGAAAATAACATAACAAAAAAAAAATTGCGCAGCATGTCAGGAAAAATTTAAACAAACAACAGGAAAATAACATAAGAAAAAAAAGAAATAAGAGGAGAAAAAACCTGGACTTTATCAAGCTTCAACAACTAGAATACGCAGCACTGCAGCAGGCTGGAGAGGAGAGAAAATGCAGGTATAGAATTTATAAGATGTTTGAGGGCAATTTCGCCAATAGTGTAGATATATACAAGGGATGAGATTTCTTTCTATCTAATTCCGTCCAAATTGGGAGGAAACGTTGGAGGGATAAGGATCCTCCCGTATCCCTTCCATTCCTTCACAATCATTCCAAAAAAAATTTGTGGAACACCAAATATTTTAATTTTCCTTCCAAACCCTTTCTCTTCCGTCGTTTAATGAGACTGAGGAACCAGGCGTTGGCATTTTTAGGGGGTGTATTTTAGCAAGCCTCCATGGCAAACTTGTCACAATTGTATGTGTGTGTGTGTGTTTGTGTGTGTGTGTATATGTGTGTGTGTGTATATATATATATATATATATATATATATATATATATATATATATATATATATATATATATATATATATATATATATATATATATATATATATAATTTAAGAGAAATTATATTGACAGTATTTTATCGTTAACCTGCTTTGTTTATACTATACCAAAAAAAGTTTCCAAATAGGAAAATATATATGCTTTTACTGTTTTAAATTTTCATAAATATCTCTCCCATTTAATAGATTTGTTATAATTTTTTCTAAAATCTTTTTGTTACGATAACTTAAAAAATTATATTATACAATGAATATAACCAAAGAAGTTATTTTCTATAAATAATTCAAATTAATCGTGATATACAAAAACAAAAATTTCATTAAATAAAATAAGTTATTGGTATAAATAAATAGTGTTACTCAAAATTTATTGTTGTGTTATAAATTATTAATAAAGTATTGAGATTTTAAATACATGCGAAACAATTATCATATTTAAAATATAACAATATAATTAAAAAAACTCAAAGTATATAAACTTGAAATTGAAACAAATTAAATATAAAAATAAATTTGAAGAACCAAATAACTAAAGTGAAATATCAAACTCTATTTTAGTGTAAATAATAGGTGTTACTTCAAATGTGGAGAATAAAATTATTTTTACATAAAATATAAAGTTGAATTAAAAATGTTTAATTCTATTTTTTAATCAAAAATAAGATTATTCTGGGAGTTTTGAAGATGCAAAAAAATAAAGAAAATACATCATTCTTGTTGTAAGTTTAAAGCAGCCAACGAGCCTTGCATCAATTCTCAAATTTGATTATTTGTCCATATTGAAGAAGACAAAGCTTCTTAAATTAGAACATCATTATCATTTTACGAAGGATCATGAGTGGTAGCCACCAAAAATGCATCATATCAAATCTTTTATCGTTTTGTTAAGTAAAAAAGTTTTGATTTGATTATGCTAAATACCATCAATTTTTGTTGTGAGATATTTTAGTGAAAGAATATTTGTTTTCCCTAATTGTCTTTGACTCAAAACATATAGCTTATAAGAGTAATTAGTCAAAATTTAAAAGAGAAATTACTTATTAGCGCAACCAACTACTTGTTTTGTTCACATTTGGTTACATTTTTCATGATTTTTGTCATTAAACTATTTATTTTGTTCATGATACATCATTACGACCGGGAATAGCAGGTAACAGCCTAATTGACATCTACGTGACAAATAGGTGATATCTACGTGAGGTTTGAGGGTAGGAAAAATGATTTATAAATGTAATCAACTATTTTCTTTGTTCTCATTTGGTCACTTTTTTTCGTGCTTAATTTGTCATCAAACTATTTATTTTGTTCATGATACATCCTTACGACCGGGAATAACAAGTATTGTCGGTTTAATCACTTGATGTCGTAATATAAGTATTACGTGGGTTGATTACATGTATCATTACCCTTATAAGTTATTTTTCCTTTTAAAAAAGCTCTTGAGGTTTTTATTTTTGTACTAGATCGCATAGCATGCTTAATAACATGTTTGATTTATCAATTGGTCATTCATATTTTACCGATTCATGGGAATGTTATAGCTTGCTATAAGGTGATTAAGTGACGATTTTCAAAGAGAAGATGTGTATTGTAGACATTATATACTTCCTAGTTGTGTGTCTGTATAACGTGGTAGGATACAAATTTCAGGGATGATGATTAAATTTGTCTAAAAATTTCATTTGTACACTTGATGCTTAATAAGATGAAACCTCGATTTAAACATACATGTTTGAATGGTTACACAACTTAAACGTTAATGACCAACAATATGAGTAGTCCCTGAAACAAATGTTAACCTAAGCATATTGCTACACGTAATGATACACGTAATCAACTCATGTAATATACTAAGGCATTGAATGATTAAACCGACAATAATTGTTATTTTCGGTCGTAAGAATGTATCATGAACAAAATAAATAGTTTAATGACAAATTAAGAACGAAAAAGAAGGAAAATGACCAAACGTGAACAAAATAAATAGTTGATTATCCTTATAAGTCATTTTCCATACATTCAAAAGTCACATAGATGCCACCTATTTGCCACGTAAATATCAATTAGGTTGTAACCTGATATTCCGGTTATAAGGATATATCATGAACAAAATAAATATTTTAATGGCAAGTAAAACACGAAAAAAAGAAAAACAATCAAAACAAATAGTTATTTACATTAATAAATTATTTTCCCAAAATCAAAATCAGTTGGTGTTAAAAGATCGTGCACTTGATGGTGTTATTCTTTCTACGCCTTATTAGATAAATAAAAATAAAATCATTTTACGAGTTATTCTTTCTACGCCTTATTAGATAAATAAAATTAAAACTTTAATTAGTTTAAATTTCAATCCTTTATTGGTGTCACAGCCCCGGCAAAAGATCATGAACTTGTTATAGCAAATTTGCCCTTTTTGTCTTTTATTTTGCTTTAGTTTTGAGTGAATAAGAAGTTAGTTCAACCTAACATAACATGCACCTTTGTCTTCATACGAATCGAATTAATATCAAAGATTTCTTTTATCTTTTAGCTTGTAGATCATTAAAAAATAATGATATATATCTTTTGGTAAATTATCAAAATTGTGTTTTAAAATACATTTTTCTAACAACAGCTCAACATTTTATAAATACTTGTATATGATTCGATATCAGAAAACTTTTCTTATCTGTACACAAATGTAATAATTGTATGCAAGGCCGGTTCGTTGATTTTGAAGACCCTGTATGAATGGTAAAGAATGACCCTAAATATATTTTCTTTTAGCGACGAAATCTGTGAGGGATTAGTGACGGAATTTTACGAGGTATTAGTGACAAATTTTTGTAAGGAATTAGAACGGATAGTCATTTGACATGACTTTTTTTGGTAATGGTAATATTCTGTCACTAATCCGAGGCAAATGGTTTTTAGTAATCCGTCGGAAATGGTTTTTTAGCGACGGATTTTTTCGTCACTATATACTAAACGTAGTACTTTATTTTATAAATTACAATCTAGTTTTAATAACTACTCTAACTTCTTTCAAAACTAAGGTCAAACAGAGTGTATACCTTGTGGGGTGGTGATGTGGACATTGCACCACAGTGGATACCCCCCCCCCCCCCCCGGGGCAATTCACCACGGTATGAGATCCTTTACGGGTTCCGAACACAACACAACCCATCTATCATTCTCTTTATTATATATATATATATATATATATATATATATATATATATATATATATATATATATATATATATATATATATATAAAGTGAGGGGAGTGAAAAGTTGGTGAGAGGAGTATGACGTGGCGTCTATGTGACACTGAAAAGTGAAGGGTTAATGAAGGGTGAAGGATGACCACATCCGTTGTTCTAACAATATTATGAAGTACAACTAAGTAGTTAAAACCAATCAATTCAAAGTACATGGAATCTTCACATCTAGACTTCAACCAAGAGTATATCTTAGACATAATGACATAAAGATGTAACCACTAATATATTAGTCGTTTCTAGTATTTGATAAATAGAAAGACTTTGTTTTCAAAATACAAAAGATTTTATAAAACTAACAATATATTAGAAAAGAACAAAACACCATAGAGCATAAATAACAAAGCTTGGGAAACGTTAGAGGGATCAGACGTATTTTATGATGTTTCTTTGGTGTCCAGATTGAAAATAAATTATGAAAAAAATTAGTTGTTGGAGTAAGGGTGAACTTCATGGAGGTAGAATACTTTCCGCAAGTTTTGGGATGTTTGGTTATTTAAATTCCATTTCTCTATCTTGGATTGTTGGGAGAGGGGGGAGAATGAGAATTGTATTGCTTATTGCAATGTGTTTATTAAGAAGTTAATTTCCAAATTATCAACTTGAAAGGTGAGAATTCTTTCAATTGGCGGAAGATTTGCTCTTTTAAAGTCGATTTTACGTGGCTTGGGGATATACTATATGTCGATTTTCAAAGTTCCTAACATGACTGCCAAAAGTCTTAAAGCTTTTCAGCACTTATTCTCTTGGGGGATGATTTGGAGAGCGCAAAATAGCTTGGTTTGTTGGAGGAAGTTCTTGGTTACCAAGAAAGACAATAGGCTTGGAGATGACAGTATGTTTTCTTTTAATCATGGCTCTTCCTTTTAAATGGAAGTGGTGGTTCTTTAAAGATGTTAACGTCTTGTGGGTTAGAGTGATTAATCTATTCATGGACATGGAAGAAATTCCAATCAAACAAGGAATATGAATGTCCATAATAGTGTTTGGCTTAACATTGTTTGTGCTTTGAAGCAACTTCACAGTAAAGGTATTAAATTGAATAATTTTTGTTAATTAAAAGTGGTTTATGGTTCTCGAACTAAATCTTGTCCGAAGCTTGAGTTGGGGAAGACCGCTTTCATAAAAGTTTCCAAGAAAGATTATGTTGGATATGGATAAGCAATGTTGGGTTAATGCCCATCTTAATGCTAATACACTGCTTAAATATGACATAGAAGGTCGGAGAACAATGAAATACAATGGTAAATCTATTGCATTCCTTTGTGTTTTCTAAAAAAAGGACCGCTAGGTGTGGAGTATTAATTGACCCAAAGTTATAAGGTTTCTTCTACGATGTGCTATTTAGACTATGTTGTTTTGGTTACTAGAAAAAGTTCAACTAGATAGAACGGATTGGTTTTGATCAAGTTGTATAATTTTATTTTTGGAGATTGGGGTTGAATCGTATTCGTACTCGTATTACCATTGTTGATAAGTGTTTTGATATGGATTCAGTTCTATGTCTAATATGTAATGATCACTTGGAAACTACTAATCACTTTTACTTCACAGATTGTGCTCCTATCATGCCGATTTGGAGCCCCATTACTAGTTGGTGGAACCTTGATCTTCCTAATGCTACTTTGATTGGGGATTGAATTTCTTGGTCGGATAATGCCAATCTTAAGACCACTAAAAGGAACTTCTTCAATGCAGTCATTACCACCTCCTTTTGGGTATTATAGAACTTTCACAACAATCCTCTTTTTGGAACAGTGAAACCCAAAAAACAAATATTTTTTATAACAATGTCTCATATTCTTTTTTATATGTAATAGGCATAAGAAGTACACTTTGAATTATAGAAAAACACGACTTCTTATTACTGAAAAATAGCAAAATACTTACAACTGAACACTCACTACAAATAGCCTAATCTACTCTCGATTATGAACACACAACAGCTACTATCATCAACAGATTACAGAACAGCGGAAAACAAGAAGACATAAACCCTAATTGACGGTAAGAAGAAGTCGCAAGCTGAGAGAGAATCACCCGGGAAAACCTAATGGAACATCTTAGCTACAGCGACCTTTGAAGACTTTTATATTACCGGGTTAACCCATGGATCACCCATGGGTTATTTACAAACCACGTGACTTATTAACTCCAAGTTTCCAAGAAGTGAGCCGCACTCCCTCCACTTGTTACTTGTCCAGCTTTAGTCCTCCTGCTACATCCATCAATTTCCAGCAATTACACAAATGACCCTCCAACAATCCTGCATAAACCACATAAGTTAGAAATGACATACACTTCACAGTAAGTTGTTAGGTTTGATAGTGGGAGACATATATTTCAACACCCCACCCCCCTCAAACATAAGAACTTACTATACCTCACCTTGAAAAGGATCACACAGACCCATCTGATCATAGAAATGTTCATGTTGCATAAGATTTTGTCAAAATATCAGCATGCTGATGTTCAAACAAAACTTTCTAAACTTTTAAAATTCCTTTAGAGATTTTATCCCGGATAAATGAACATCAACTTCAAAATGTTTTGTTTTTTCATGAAAAATCGGAGTAAGAGCTAACTTGATTGCAGATTCATTGTCACAACAAATGTTAACAAGAGTTAACCCTTCTATTCCCAAATCACACAAAACTTTTAATACCCACATTATTTCACAAGCTATAGATCCAAAGCCTCTATATTCTGATTCATTGGAAGAACAAGAAACAGTATCCTGTTTCTTGCTTTTCCACGAAATCAGTGAACCTCCTAAATACACAATATAACCTGTTACCGATCTTCTGGAATTTAAACACTTTGCCCAGTCAGCATCCACATACCCTTTCAGATCTAACACATCTGACTTCAAGATTTTAACTCCTTTTCCAAGATTTTGTTTAAGAAACCTTAGCAACAGAAAAACAATTTCAAGATGTAACTTTCAAGGGTTGTGCATAAACTGACTAAGAGTCTGCACAACATATGTAATGTCAGGTCTTGTAATTGTAAGATATATCAATTTTCCAATTAGTTTCAGAAATTCTGTAACATTTCTTAACAACTCATCACAATCATCACATTTTATTACAAAATTTGCTTCCAATGGAGTTTTAACAAGTTTACAAGCTAACATTCCAAATTCATGAGGCAATTCTAAAAAATATTTCCTTTGAGTTAAACAAAGACCATATCAATAACTTCAATTCCAAGAGAGTATTTCAATTTACCCAAATCTTTAATCAAAAATTGTGATTTCAGAAATACTTTAACTTTTTCAAATTCTGAAATATTATTTCCTGTAAGAATGATATCATCTACATAAACTAACAAAAACACAATAGATTTTTCGTTTGAATAAACAAATAAAGAATAGTCATTCAAACTTTTTTCAAACCCAAAATCAAACAATGAAGAACATAACCTTTCATTACACTTCCGTGGTGCTTGTTTAAGCCCATATAAGGATTTTAGAAGTTTACACACACGAATGTCACCTATAGTATGATAGCCTTGACGTTGAATCATATAAACATCCTCATCAAGACTACCATACAAAAATGCATTGTTAATATCTAGCTGAAATAAATTCCAACCAAACTTAACTGCAAGGGAAATTACTATCCTAACAGTTACCATTTTTGCTACAGGAAAAAACGTCTCCTTATATTCTATACCTTCACGTTGGTTAAACCCTTTTGCAACTAGTCTCGCTTTATACCTTTTAACTTCCCCATTTGATTTATATTTAACCTTATAGACCCATTTACTCCCAATTGGTTTCCGGTTAGACGGTAAGTCAGTTAACCCACATATTATTTCTGTAAAGTGCTTCCATTTCTTCATCCATAGCCTTTATTCAGTTTATATAAGTTGAAGCTTCATTATAGTTACGAGGTTCAACTTTTTTATTTAAATTTGACACAAAAAATTTATTTATTTTTTTTAAAAATGAATAATTTACAGATTTATCGATACTATACTTATGTTTATTATTCATAACAAAATCATTAAAACGAGTTGGAAGTCTAGATTCACGCCTAGGTCTAGAATATCCAGGCGTTTCACTTTGACTCAACCCTATACAATCTTCACTACTTTCCTCAGCTAGACCAGAAGTAGTAGTTACACCAACATCATGATGAGTCATTTGCACCATGTCATCATCCTGGTTGCACCAAGTAACATTGGTACCACTCAAAAAGAATTATTTTTAATACCAACATTTGGGCTAAACTATAGCACCAGTGAGCCTGTATCCTGGTTGTAATCAGGAACATAGTTGGTACCATCCAAGGAGTCGATGGCACTAGACTTATCAATCTCATGAGTTGCATCTACATTTCTTAGGTTATCATCGAAATCATATTTTCAGAATATGGTGGCTCATCATAGGAAAAAGGATCCTTAGATTGTAAAACAGTGTGAGAATCTGACTTCATTTTAAAAGGGAAAATGTTCTCTAGTTTGTTTTGCCCTATGACAGACCTCACAAGGTGGAATAACACTATTATCCAGATTAAGTTGGGTTTTAAGAACATTTAGAGCCTGATCAGCAGGGTGACCAAGCCGACTATGCCAAGTAAATTTTGAGAAAAAAACACTTTGAGAAATTAGCTCTATAAGAACTAATACCTGAAGAAGACGAATTTATGTAATAAAGGCCCTCCAGACTCACTACCAGTCTCCACTGTCCCATTGGACTGTGAATCCTGAATAAAACAGTTGTTTTCATTAAAAGTTACGCTGCATTTACTGTCTTTGCATAGTTTATGAACAGACAAAAGGTTAACATTAAAATCAGGAACAATGAAGACATCAAAAAGAGTAAGAGATTTAGTTAAAGGGAGATTCCCTATTGTATCAATTTTTGCTGACGATCCATTAGGATGATCAACTCTTAAGTTCAGTTTTGAAACATCAATTTTATCAAAGAAACTGGATTCGACTCATTTTTGCTATTTCATCATCTGTACTAGGACTTTGAGTCTTACTCAATTTCGCATTACTTTGGATCGGTAGCTCTCCTTTCTTGGAATTTTCCATATTGAACCTTTTCAGTACCTTGTCCAAGTACACACTTTGACTGAGTCCAATCAGTCTCTTCTTTCTATCTCTCAATATTCTTATCCTAAGAATATAGGCAGCTTCTCCAAGGTCTTATTGCGAAACACTTCCCAAGCCAAGATTTCACTTCTTGCAAGGTCGGAATGTCGTTTCCCATTAGCAATATGTCATCGACATACAGCACCAGAAAAGTGACTATACTCCCACTAGCCTTGATATACACACAGGACTCATATTTGCTCCTAGAGAATCCAAACTCTTTAACTTTCGCATGGAAGCAGAAATTCCAGCTGTGAGAAGCTTGTTTCAATCCGTAGATTGATTTATCAAGCTTACACACTCTGTTAGGAATCTTTGCATCTACAAAACCCTCTGGCTGATTCATGTAAACATCCTCAGCCAACTTCCTGCTAAGGAAAGCGGTTTTGACGTCCATCTGCCAAATTTCATAATCATGAAACGCAGCTATGGCGGGCATTATCCTAATAGATTTTATCTTAGCCAATGGTGAGAAGGCCTCGTCATAGCCAACCCCAGGGGTTTGAGTGAAACCTTTCGCAACCAGCCAAGCTTTGAAAGTGTGTACCTTTCCATCCATGTCGGTCTTCTTCTTGAAGATCCATTTGCACCTAATTGTCTTTCGACCTGGTACATTGTCAACCGAGTTCCAAACTTGATTGTCATACATGGACTTGATCTCGCTGTCCATTGCCTCTTTCCACATAGTAGCCTCAGGGCCTGCTATTGCTTCCTTGTAGTTAGCTGGCTCATCCAGATCTATCAGTGTACCATCACTAATAAACGTGTCACCTCTGAAGTGATATGGAAACCATAAAACTCAGGTGGCATGCTAACTCTACCGGAACGTCTAAGAGGTAATGAGGTGTTTATCAGTTCAATAGGAACTAGTTCCTCTGGTTGAGTGCTAGTATCATCTAAGGTTCCTTCATTGGTTGACTCCTGAATTTCTTCAAGTTTAATGGTACCCCTACTGTACCCTTTGAATATGAGCTCTCTCTCTCTCTCTCTCTCTCTCTCTCTCTCGCTCGAAACACTCATCTTCGTGTTACAAATACCACGTCCTCGCTCGGTCTGTAGAACAAATATCTAAAGGACTGCTTTGGGTAACCAATGAAATAACATCTCTCACTTCTAGCTTGTAGTTTGTCATGAGTTTCTCGTTTTACGAAAACTTCACAACTCCAAACTTATATGTGTGCTAATGAGGGAACTTTCCCCGTCCACATTTCGTGAGGTGTTTTGGCAACCTTTTTAGTAGGGACAAGATTGAGGATATGGGCGGCCGTCTCTAAGGCATACCCCCAGAAGTGTGAAACTATTCCACATTCTCATTTAATTGTGGTGTCTTGGGAGGAGTCAACTGTGAAACTATTCCACATTCCTTAAGATAGTCTAGGAACTCGATACTAAGATACTCACTGCCTCGATCAGATCTAAGCATCTTTATCTTCCTCCCCAATTGATTCTCAACTTCATGTTTGATCTCTTTGAACTTTTCAAAGGTTTCTGACTTGTGCTTGATTAAGTAGATATAGCCATATTTGCTGTAATTATCAGTGAAAGTCACATAAAATCGATTTACATCCCTTGTGTTCGATCTGAAGGGTCCACATACATCAGTATGTACGAGGTCCAACAAACCTTCACCTCTTTCACAATACCCTGTGAAAGGTGATTTTTTCATCTTTCCTAAAAGACAAGACTCGCATACATCATCTGACCTTAGGTCAAATGATTCCAACACTCCTTCTTTTTGGAGTTGGGGGATACATTTCTTGTTAATGTGTCCAAGACGACAATGCCACAAGCATGCTTTGTCTACACCGTTAGACGAATCAATTTGAAATACACTATTGCCTAAGTTGTCTACACACGTCACAATTTCATACACACTATCACAAGGCAAAGCCTTAAATATAAAAAGACCATTTTGTATATGCTAAAATAGATCTTCACATTATTAAATGAATATCTATATCCTTGTCTAAACAATGCGTGAAATGAAATAATGTTACGAGCCATTTCTGGCGAGTTGCAACAATCAATCAAATCTAAACTAACATCATCACTAAGCACTAGACTATAAACGCCAATCTTGGTGACAGGTGAAGATCGCCTATTCTCCATGATCAGGTTCATTCTACCATGCTCCATCTCCTTAATTTCTTTTAGTCCCTGTAGATCAGAACAAATGTGAAAAAAACTTCATGTATCTAGGACCCAAGAATGAGAAGATGATGAGTTATTAGAGATAATGTATATACCTGTAGACGATGGCTTCACTTTGCCATCCTTAATGTCTTGCAGGTATTTTGGGCAGCTTCGTTTCCAATGTCCCTTTTCATTGCAGTAGAAGCAATCAGCTTCTTTGGGACTCGAGACGGGAGGAATGTCAGAACTGGATTTTGCCCTTGGACCATTACTAGATGACCTGGCATGGGACTTTCCCTTCCAGTTCTGTCTCGAAGGACCCTTCCTCTTCTTCCCCTTTCTGTGTCTAATAGCCAGAACGAGAGTGCTACCAGAATTGGAGGATACACCTTCACCCTTCATTCCTGCCTCAGCGGTCTGCAGCATGTTGTGTAACTTTGCTAAAGTACTCTCGCTGTTGTTCAGATGATAAGCTAAGATAACCTGATCATAACAATCGGGTAACGAGTTAAGGACTATGTCAATAGCCAGTTCCTCTTCAAAATACACATTCAGTTTCACAAGGTGTTCCACATATCTTTGCATACTTTTCTTGACGAGCTCGCTTATGGAACTTTTCCATAAGGTCTTTGTTCATCTCGTATGACCAGTAGTCCTCATAAAATCTTTGCAATTCGGGGTCCATGGTTGCGACCATGATGTACGCCACTTTGGTGGCATCGTCGTAGTGTTTCTTGAATGAGACACATTCCTCAAGAGTAGCGGTTTCTTGATCGATCTCGATGAGCTCCTTTTCGAGAACATACTCTTTATCCTCGAACCTAAGTTTCATCTTTATATTTCGCATCCAATCGTTATAGTTGGTGCCATCTAATGTCACCTTTGAACAGAGCGAAAGGATTGATGTGAAGTTGGTGTTATGGTTGGAGTGGGAAGCGGACGGAGTAGCAGAAGCATCAGGAGTAGAGATTTATAGAAGAAGGTAGTTTTGATTAGATAAGGACAATCCTTAATATATAACCCAATGATAAATATTAAGGCTAGGATCCAACTATGCGATTAACAACTTAGAAGAGGGATGTCGTAATCTAATTGTTAATTACATAAAGGTATGTAAATGACGATTTACCAATTCCACCGCGGAAGATAATCATATTAAGTGAAATTCCTAGATCTTTTGAGATTCATTGAACTATTCAATGGCATGTTTAATCTCAGATTATGCTCTTCTATTTGCGACTGGGATGCTGAGGATCACAAACAAGATGTGAATAACCATGCAAATTGCTTGGTAACCTCAATGTCATTTATCATCTCGATTGATGTGTCGGTAAACCACACGCGCTCCATCAACAATGATAATTTATGAGATACCCATTACCACTCTTTATGAATCCCTATTAGTGTGTCGGTTAACCACACACATTCCACTAACTATTCATATAGTGTAATGTGCAATTTCATGGATTAGCATAGTGTTCACATTTTTCTAAAGTAACTAGATTGGGATTTTATTGAATGTTCTAGTACTTTGTCTAATAACATTATACTTTTAATGAGATTAGGTTCGTCCTATCAAATCCGTTCCGCTAACGACACTCCCATGATCAAGGAAGCGGTGGGTGAGAGTGGACACCCATTCAACCGTCATTTTATAGACAGTTTCCGTATACCCCCTTATAGACCAGTTTCATGAATGAGGCATACTAGCGATTTGACTGGCTTAATCTTATGGCTTAATCTTATACATATAAATATTAACCTTTAATAATATATATAAGATGTATTTTAAACAATTTAAAATATTTGGTTTTGTTCTTTTTAGATTTTTCGAATTAAATCTAATTTAATTAAATCTAAAATTAAAACCATATTGATTTATCCTTTAATTAACTATTAAATAAATTAAATCAATTTAAGATTAACAAATTAATTCAATTAATTTAATCCTATCCTTGCCCACTATGTTTTTTAAAAACAAGTCCAAGGGTTTCCATTTATTAAATAATCATATTTACCAAAAATAGAAAAACCCTATGGGAGGCCATCAATTTTCGAAAATGGGTGGAGGCTAGGGTTTCCAAAACCCTAGCCTAAAAATGACACATATGGTGGCAAGGGTTTAATTTCTATAAACCCTAAAATCCAAATTTTCTTTTAGAACAGTTCAACAGAAAAACAAGCATGGCTCTGATACACTGATGGATTTTATACAAACAATGAGCTTAAATCTTAAGTTCACATGCACCCTAATAAGGATCTATGTTTTTCTCAATTGAACCTATAAGTGTCGTGCCTCTAATGGCTCACACTCAGAATTTAGCAAACAAGAAGAACTAGAGAGAGAGAGAGAGAGAAGAGGATCCCTTGAAGGAGGCGTGAAATATGAGGTGCCAGTGGGTCCTATTTATAGTCTCCAAATGATAAGTGATAAGGCATATAACCCTTATTTAGATTCCTGATATGATAAGGCTTTTATCACATAACTGAATCTGTTTATCATTGCCGTAAATAAACCTTATACCCATATATGGATTTCGAAACCCATAAGGCTTTAAGCCTTGGTTTCGTCCAACCCATATACACAAGCCCTAATTGTCTTTTGCTAAACTATTGAACAATTACAATTCAGCCCCTGCACCTTTAATTAATCTAATTAATCCCAAAATTAAGTAATGTAATTAATCCCAAAATTAATTCCAATTAATTTCTGATTAATTATTAATTAAATATAACTATTTCCAATTAATATATTATCCTCATAATATATTACTTCTCTCTCTATATATGTCATCTTGTCCTCTGTCAGTTATAAGGGGAACCTAAAAGGACTGTGCTGCCATCAATTCAAGTATATTCCTAAATTATAGTTAAGGCTTAGACACCTTAATACAACAAGTATTTGAAAAGGTTTTTCCAAAGTTAGTCTGAGAGTTGTAGTTACGAGGATTACTCCTTTACTTAAAGTCTTTTGGATACCCTATCAATTTATAGCACCTTTCTATAGTATGGCCTTTTATTCCATAGTCTTTACACTGCAGTCCTTGACCTTGATTCCTAACTTTTTTATTTTTTGATTCATTAACCCGACTGTTAAAACCAGTGGGTTGAACCTTTGTTGAAATATTTGATATGGTTCCATTTTTTTAAAAGACTATTCTCGTGAGATTATGGAAAAGGCAGACCTGGCACTAGGAAGAGGCTCCATTAACAAGATATGGCTCTTCACTTGATCAAAGGAATAAACTAAGCCATTTAAGAATTGCATTAATTTAATCAATTTTGAATGATCATTATAACGTGTAGCAGCCTCACAAACACATTCGGGAAGGTTAGTGAGGCCATCAAACTCTTTCCAAAGTGTAACAAGTTTATTATAATATTCTGACACAAATTGCCCATTTTGATTTAGAGTGTTTATTTTTTTATGTATATTTAAAATCACAGAACCGTCAAATTTATGATATTTTCATATAATTCAGTCCACATGTCAGAAGCATATTCAGTGGATACATGATTAGCATAGATAGGTTCTGATAAAGAACCAAGTATCCACGAACACACAACTGCATTGGCACGTTCCCATTTTAATACCTTAGCAACATCATTGGTTGGTTTAATAATAGAGCTCTCAGCAAAACCTAATTTGTTTCTACCTTTCAAGGCTCTAGCCATAGAATTTTTCCTGATTCAAAAATTTTCAATACCAACCAACTTAAACCCAATTATAGTAGCAGTGGTATTATCAGAAGGATGTAGGTAAAGAGGATCATCATAATCAACAGAATCAGATGTCTTAGCACCCGACTCTCCTGTTATGATAGGTCCAGTCATTTTAATGATTAAAAGCACAAACCACAGACAAATAGTGACTAAACAACCAGGATTTGACACCAATGTGATGGTAGGTCAAGGTCAGTCACGATGTTTACAAATAAAGGAAGAACAAACACCCAAACACACGACAACAATATCGTAATACTTGAAAAAAAAATAGTCAATCACATAAGCACAGAGAACTGGTGTTCATAACCAGCTTAGCCAAGCCTAAGGACTATTATACAAAATAGAAAACCCTTGCCTATAGGCCAAGAAATCAGATATCCAACTCAGTGGACATCCTTTACTTGCTACTGACAAGGAGGGATAACAGAGAACTTATAGTGTGTCAACAGCAGCAGCTTCCCAAGAACAAACCCAAACAAATAACAAGAACTATATAGATCGAAGACTTACAATGGGTTATTGAGACAATACCACAACACACTTCATGGTGTTTGCTTGCGCCTGAAGATTTCAGGCCCCAAACCACTTCAACGTTTTCACTACGTCTTCTAGTAGTCTCCAGTGATTCACGATCTCAACAAAATAAGCGGAGGACTAAGACCCTTAACCAACACAGTCAAGATCGAGTAGATCTGACAGATAAGGACTAGATCCAATGGCCAAATAGAGATCAATTGTGATCTTATTCGACACAAAGAAGTCAGAAAAACGACGTCCAACGAAGATCTAAAAAAATCTCGATGAACTATAACAAATGTAGGTCTGAAACGAACAGAAAAGTAGAAAAAAAATCACAGATCTAAAGAGATCTGTAACAAATATAGGTCAGAAAACGACGTCCAACGAAGATCTAAAAAGATCTCGATGAACCGTAGCAAATGTAGGTCTGAAACGACCAAAAATTTTGAAAAAAGATCACAGATCTAAAGAGATCTGTAACAAATATAGGTCAGAAACCGACGGCCAACGAAGATCTAAAAAGATCTCGATGAACCGTAACAAATGTAGGTCTGAAAAGACCAGCAATGTAGAAGAATCACAAATCTAAAGAGATCTGTAACGAATATAGGTCAAAAAACGACAAGAGAAACCGAAGGATTATAGATTTAGCGATCAAAAGAACCAACGGGAATAAACTAATCCAACTCGACTCATACAATCTGGTCAGAAGAAGTTTATGACAAGTAAAACCCCGATTTGGCTCTGATACCATGTAGAAAAACACGACTTCTTATTACTGAAAAATAGCAAAATACTTACAACTGAAAACTCACTACAAATAGCCTAATCTACTCTCAATTATGAACATACAACAGCTACTATCATCAGCAGATTACAGAACAGCGGAAAACAAGAAGACGTAAACCCTAATTGACGGTAAGAAGAAGTCGCAAGCTGAGAGAGAATCACCCAGAAAAACTTAATGGAATATCTTAGCTACAGCGACCTTTGAAGACTTTTATATTACCGGGTTAACCCATGGATTACCCATAGGTTATTTACAAACCGCGTGACTTATTAACTCCAAGTTTCCAAGAAGTGAGCCGCACTCCCTCCACTTGTTACTTGTCCATCTTTGGTCCTACTGCTGCATCCACCAACTTCCAGGAAGTACACAAATGACCCTCCAACAATCCTGCATAAACCAACATAAGTTAGAAATGAAATACACTTCACACTAAGTTGTTATGTTTGATAGTGGAGACATATATTTCAACATGAATTCTTTCTCAATTGTAATTTTTTTAGCTAGCTCATTGCTAGTTGTTTTCATATAATTCCGTTGTTCCAAAAAAAAAATCACTTCGTTAATTCCAATTTCTCAACTTATCACCATGGTCACTATTTCATTGTACTTTTACCATCTCAAGGAACCCGCCAATCGAGAAACTATGAGTTAAAAAGTTTAAAATGGGTTGGCCCGTAATCAGTCACCATCTCTTTCAAAAGATCTGGACTAGGATCAAGCCATTTGCGGTCCAAAACAACAACTACTAGTACTATGTTTAGAAATAAATCAACTAAGGGCGGATGCAAGAAGAAGACATACTTTTTTATACATTAATAGGCTACTAATTTTGATCAATATTCATTTAAATATATGTGGTGTCCTTAATTCCACAAAATAATGGTGTCCCAAACAAATCCAAATTTTGTATCCGTCTCTAACCGCGGCATAATATCCTGTACATGAAACTTGTTGCTTAGTGAATTTGGATAGATATTATATACAAAAACAAACTAACATCAGATCCACCTCTAGCACTACACCAAGTGAAATTATAAAAACTCCAGGTAGGGGTGCAAATGAGCCGAGCCGGCTCGTGAGCTACCCGGGACCGGCTCGATAAAAGCTCGGCTCGAGACCGATTTTAAACGAGCCCGAGCCGAGCCCGAGCTTAAATATAAGGCTCGTTTATTAAATGAGCCCGAGCCGAGCCTGTGTCACCAAGCTCGATTAGGCTCGCGAGCCCTAAATGAGCCTATATAAAATATTATATATATATATATATATATATATATATATATATATATATATATATATATATATATATATATATATATATAAATTAAAACATATTTAATCATTAGAGTAAACGAGCTTCTTAACGAGCTCAAGCCGAGCTTAAGCTCGTTTAGGCTTATTAAGAATTAAACGAGCCGAGCCCGAGCCCGAGCCGAGCCTGTATATTTCTTAACGAGCCCGAGCCGAGCTTAGGTCCATAAAGCTCGTAACGAGCCGAGCCTAGTATATTTCTTAACGAGCCCGAGCCGAGCTTGGTCAGGCTCGGGCTCGGCTCGGCTCGTTTGCACCCCTAACTCCAGGCAAATTTGGATGTGATGGCATTTTAGTACGACTTTTAGAAATTGTTTTTGCATGACCCTTTGAGATAGGTCTAACAAACTAAAATTTGTATTTGAAGTGACCCTTTTAGAAATTGTGTGCAATGTGTAATGTGTATTCAAATTTCCAGAATACAAATAATTTGCAAACAAATTAAGCTTAATTACGACTTTTTCAAGTTTAAAGAGACCCACATGTCTCTTGATGTAATCATGAATTGATTGTTGCCATAAGAGGACTATCTTTGTTTTGCACCCATTTGGATCTTTCTCCGAAGTAAAAGTGGTAGCATATATGCTTTTATAATGAACTTTTTGAAAATGTCATATAAAACGGTTATTATATATATATATATATATATATATATATATATATATATATATATATATATATATATATATATATATATATATATATATATATATATATATATATATATCACTTTTTTATTGCTCCTTATGCCATACTTCTTTTTATTAGTGATTTGGATAGTTATTATTAACGAAGCTATATCTCGTCATTTACTTTCAATTGTCAATATGTTACTGTTGCTATTTAACCAATAAAACATGTTCCAATGTCTTATTTTTGTTTAAGATATTTATCTATAAAAAATTGCAACACTGTATTTGATATATGGTTTTGGAACTATTTGCAATATCTAGTTATCAATGTCTTATTTCCATAGTTTTTAGATATTTGAATTTATGTGTATTCATATTTTTTTAATTTAATTAATGTACAAAATTGAAATCAAAACCGGAAAGAAAGAAATACAAATGCAAGTTTTGTTTAAAAATTAAATTTTACAATTTTATATAGAATACTAAAAGAGAAATCTTATATCCTCCTAATATTTCCTCCTACTCATCCTCCTAACCATTTGAAATGATGACAAGTGTCATGTTCAATAAAACTAATAATATTTTAATCAACTTGTCATTATTTCACATGGTTAGGAGGATAGTTAGGAGGAAAAATTAGGAGGATATATGATTTCTCATACTAAAATATATATGTTATGCTTCTTCTTTAACATAAGTATATTTTATCATGGTTTGTTAACTAATTTATTTTAATGGGTTTATATTTATATTATTTAATAAAGTGTTTTTATAAACTAATTTCTATTTAAAATAGAAATGTTTTGTCAAAGTAGAAAGATACATAACTAGTTGCATAGGATGCCACACCTTGGCTTCAAATGGGGAGATATTTTGAAAAGTTAATTTCTAATGGTGAATTTGATAAAAATGGAAACTATTGTTGCTATTTTAGGAAAAACAAAAAATCTTGGGCATAAAGTGTGATCCAACAAAATTTTGGTTTATATATTCGGGCTTAAGGCCCATTAGCATGCTTTTTATTTTACCTCAAGACCAATGTAATTTTCTTGAGGCATTTTGATATCAAGATGAGTATATAGTTAGATTTTAAACCAATTCGAAGGAACTTAAAAACATCCAAATTGGGTATTCGTCATTGTTCATAAACACTATATATGATCAAGCCAAAAGAAGGAGCTAATCTATTTTTTAACTTCCAAACATGTTTCAAACTTTATCACGATATATACAGTTAATTCTTAAGTTTCAAATTCGAAACTCACATCATTTAGCATAATTTTGGATGTTTTTATTGATACATAAAAGTATATATCATCACCTCTAGATTATTCGATTAAGTTATAACCATAGTGTTCTAATCAATTTCTCTTTTAAGATAAACAATACACATGTGAACCTTTTCCATTAATCAAATTATTTATACATAGTTTGTATATATGCATTCATACAATATGCATATGCATTGACGTTTGATTTAATATCGATCTCATATTAACATAATAAGACCAAAGTTAGGTTAAAAGTCTTAAGTGTCTAATTAACATTTTTAAGAACCTTAATTAGAGCTAAATAGTCATTGTAACCTTCCCCTATAAAATCCATTGTAGTCTTATTACCTTTGTTCAACAAATCTCTCTCTTTGTTTCCAACAAAACAAAAAATATGGAGAGAAGTCAGAGTACTCCAATACATGATCTTGAAGTCAGAAAAGGACCATGGACGATGGAAGAAGACTTGATTCTAATTAATTACATAGCTGATCATGGTGAAGGTGTTTGGAACACTCTTGCCAAATCTGCAGGTGCTAATTAACCGATTAAATTAATATTTTTCTAATTAATATGTTTAATTTATCTTTTGTTCATTGTCATTTCTTGTTAATTAGGTCTTAAAAGAACAGGAAAAAGTTGCCGGCTTCGATGGTTGAACTATCTTCGACCCGATGTAAGAAGGGGCAATATTACACACGAAGAACAACTATTGATTATGGAGCTTCATGCGAAGTTGGGTAATAGGTTAGTCGCTAACTAAAATTTATTTGATACTTCTCAAATTAGATCATAATTTCTTATACTTTCATCACATGTACGACTATTTTTATTTGCTTTGTTAACTTTTTTAATATTATTTTTCAATAATCAATCCATGTCTAGTGACATGATTCATAGCCTTCGTTTGATGAGTTTGCGAATTTTGGTGGGTCATGGATGATGGTTAGGAGATCTTTACGACGATATTTGTGGTTATACTTTTAGAACTCATGAAACTAAAGTTATATATTGAACGATTAAACAATGATTTTTGATGATGTTAGAAAAGATTAAAGTTGTAAAAATTTAAGACTGTTGTTATGAACTTCGAAAGACCATAGGAGTACAAATATAAAACAAAAGAGAGCGCATTTAGACGAAACGTATGTTACTTAGTTAAAAATGCTTCATGAAAATTAATTGATATTTATTTTAGAATATACAAAGATCTTTTTAAAAAATCCTTGAATTATTTTGGGTATGGTTGATGTAAAAAAAAAATTAAGGCGTGAAATTTTAATTTCTTTTTACCAAGTATCACACTATTTGAATCAGTTAATTTATACAGTATGATAGATAATAAATACAAATAAATTTTGCAAGCGGATCAGGATTTTCTAATCAAAACTTTATTTAGATATGTGTTAATAAAGGAAAGAAAATATAAAGAGCAAAATTCTAAAAAAATATATGAAAACCGATGTTTGAAATAAATTTGATATTTACAGACTTCGATAACAATTTAGAGAAAAGTGAAAATATACAAATAAATACGAAATGTTTGTTTGGATTTTTTTTTTTCACGAAATAATTAGATATTATTGCATGGTTTTTCACTCGAAAAAAATATTTAGATTATTACAATTGATTTATATTACTTACCCAAAAATGCACGCTCACAAAAGTGTATTTCTTTCTTCGTATTGACGGAAAACCATCACCGAAAGAACTCAACACCCGTAGCCAAAAGTTATTTGTTGATCCTAAATTTTGTGGAACTCAATATTTCATAAGAATAATGCGAGTTCCGGTCCCCTTTATATATAGCTCATCACTTGATCCAAAAGTAAATCCTTCGATTTTGAACCATAGAACATGAGGATCTCTTTATTTCACAACATGTAACAGGTGCTATAATTTCTTAAACGTACAATGTGGGCCACATTTGATTTTTACAAGAGAAAATTACAAATATGGTATGATATACTAGGGATAATATCATAAAATCCTTTAAATATGTTAAAAATGTTCGAGTCTTTACTCTTTTATGCATTTTTGATTCATTTAAACCCTTAAATTTAGCATAAATATTCAGTTTTACCCTTTTATGCATTTTTGGTTTATTAAAACCATTAAGTTTAGTAGAAATGTTTGATTTTACCCTTTTATGTATTTTTGGTTCCTTAAAACACTTAGGTTTGACAAAAATGTTAGCATGTCATAAAGGTAAAATCAAACATTTTTGCTATATTTAAGGGTTTTAATGACCCAAAAATAAAGTTAAAAGCTTTTACGAACCAAAAATATATAAAAGGGTAAAATCGAACATTTCTGCTAAACTTAAGAGTTTTAATGAACCAAAAATGTATAAAAGGGTAAATCCCAACATTTCTAACAAACTTAAGGGCTTTTATGACATTACTATACTATCAGTATTTACTATTTACCCTATCATACATATAATTTGATTAAATGTTAACAGTTTGCATTGTTGTTTCCTTAAACGCACATTGTTAACCTAAAATGATTTGTAGGTGGTCAAAAATTGCAAAACATTTGCCAGGAAGAACAGATAATGAGATAAAGAATTATTGGAGGACTAGGATTCAAAAGCATATAAAGCCAACTGAGAATTTTAGTGGACAAACATCATGTCAAAACAACCAAGCACATATGATACCGACACAGACATGCAGTGTTGTAAATGTAAATCCGATGGAATTTTCGCATTATCCTCCTTGTGACAACATTATGAATTTTTCAGGCCCCATTGACACCGAAACGAATGAAAACACATGGAGCATGGAGGATTTATGGTCTTTGCATTTGCTAAATAACGACTAATTAGATTATGTTGTATAAATTTAATGGCGTCATATATGTGAGTCTAAAACTAAACACACATTTCGTTTTGTTTTGTTGTTTTTGTGTATAAGTGCGGTGTCCTAATCCTTTATCTAAATACAAGTGTTAGTTCGTTTTTATGTATTAACTATATAATGAAACAATATAAATGATATGCGGGTCTTATTTTGCCATGTCTTATCAGTAACATTATAAAACCAACAATAATGATTTTGTTTCGTGAGATAAGTTCCTTATTTTGTAGGTTAGGGAGACACTTTAGATACTAACTAATAAGGTAGGTGTATTTATTTAATTATTTGTCAAAATTTTAATTATTCCATTTAAAACAGTCTTGCGATTTGAGTTGAAAATAACAAGATCTATAAACTACTGATAAACAGAATTGATGTTTTTTAATAAAACAAAAACATTATTTTCTAATTGATAGTTAGTATCAATTAATATCATATAACTATAATCAATAAATTTAACGTATTGATATGATAACACGTCAAGTTCATTTAAATTTTATTGAAAACATCTCAAACTAATAAAACAAAAAAGTCAAATTGAAGTTAGGATATCAGTCAAAACAATCCCAACATTGTCTACAATGTTTCATAACATCTTAAATCATTTAATTTTAAAAATATGAAATTATTAATTTAATAGCATAGATTTATGATTATATCAATCACATTACATATTTTTGAAATTAGAAAAACAAACAAACAAACAAAAATTCCATGGTTGATGGTTGAAACCGACCTTGCATGTTTTGATAAATATTAAAAAACTATTTGTTTCAAGTTTCAACCAAAAAGTAATGGTATCCCGCCCATTAACCCCCATGATAGGAGCTCAATAGTTGCCATTGTGGTACTATCACGAATACAATTCACCTATTTTTTTAACCTGTTCATTTTGTTTGTTTTATCATACATACCTATAATAGTTATCAATAACTAAGAGAAACAATTTGAGTGTTAAAATTATCTAATGAACTATATGTATTCATATTGACAAACAAAAGAAATATAATTTTCCATATTTTAATCGACATGATCCATTTCTTTGATGATGAATGACTTGGTAATTATTGTTATGTAATTATTTGGGAAATCTTGAAGCCCCATTTAGTGGAGAAACATCCACCTAACTAGACCAATAGAAAAGAGACACTTGGAAGGTAGAATGATGTTTGTTTGCTATGTTGGGAAAATTTAATCTTTGGCTTTCTATATTGATACAAATTAATACATGAGATTTCGAGGATTGAAGCCCGACGTTAACCTAACTCTTTTAGCTCGTTACGAAAACTCGTCACATGGACAAGGGTTGACTACACATATACACACACATATGATAGTTGAAACCATCAAGATACTAAAGAGGAGCAATGGTCTTTTCTTGCTAACAAATATTACGGTGGTTTTTAGATAATCTTAATGGTTTTGGATGAATTGTTACTTTTTTTTTTTTCTAAATTACTTTTTTTACCAACTTTTAACATAGTATATGATATGACACAATGAGATAACGAGTAAAATGGCCTATTCCATTGAAATGAAATAAAGTCGTTTGATTTATTTGATTGAATGAAATAAGAATTTTGATTTTTTCTATTTTGCTAATTTTATCTCTAAGCCAAATATTTTTTTTTGGTTATTTCATCGTTGAATAAAAATGAAGAGGTGTAATAATCATTCTTACTTATTCAACGTTACATAAATTTAAAAATTTCACGATTCTAATTTAAATTTATTTTCTAAATATAACTAGAAAATGCATATTTTTATTTGGAGCTTATTGGCTTCGTAAGCTTTGATATTTTAATACTTTTATTTTATAGTTGAATATTATTTTATATTTTGTATATGTGATTTATGTTCCTGGACGATTAGATCACCTTCTATCTTATGCTCCATAGCCGCTTCAATATTGGAGGGGCAAGAAAGAATCTGATTCTATGTCCTTTTCCGAAAGGTTAGGGGCAAAAAAGTATCAGATTCTCCCATTTCCCGAAAATGGAGGGGCAAGAAAGTATCAGATTCTATGTCCTCTCCCGAAAAAGGAGGGACAAGAAAGTATTAGATTCTATGCCTTTCCCGAAAGAGGAGGGCTACGAAAGTATCAGATTTTATGTTCATGTTTTCGGAAGGGGAAATAAGGAAGTATCGGTTTACATGTTTACATGTTTTATGCTTACATGCCATATGATAGAATGTGTAGTTGTTGTGTGCTTACTAAGCATTGTGCTTACCTTTATTACTTTAACTTTTTTTTTTCGGGACCCTCCGGGGTAGACAAATGGAAGAACCCCAGTGTGACCGATCGCAACATGCATTCTCAGTTTTCATCGTTTTTACTTTGAGATGTTATTGTAACCAGGGTTTAGACTTCCATATTTTGTTTACAATTAGACAATTTAAAACTCTGATGCACTTTTGAAATATAATTAAGGTGTTTATTACATGTGTTAAAAAATTGATTGTTACAAGTTGGTATCAGAGCATGGTTTGAGGGATTTAGACATCCACTTGTGTGTGTTTGAACTCAAACCAACGCTCAAAATATATATTTTGTAAAGACAAGTTTTTCTAAAATAAACAAAGTCAGAAAGAAAGAGAATGCAATGCGTGCAGTCATCCGAAGTTCAATGGTTAGTGAGCACATATGTAAATGTTATGCTTGTTATGCTTAGTATGATTAGAAGTTAATAAGTTATGAAATGATTGATGATATGCATGCTAGAACTGCCTACTAGGAGTGATTGCCTTATATGTTATGTGCTTGCAATTTATGATGACATGTTGAATTGAATGATGTATATGCATGCAACATGTTACTGCTTATTTATAACATGTGATTTAGATGTTTATCAGTGATGTATGTATAATAGTATGAATATGCCTTAACAACCTACAAAGTGAGTACTTTAAAAACTATGCATGATTAGAATCACATAGGTTTAGAATTATTGATTTTTCCATTCTGCATGTTCTTGTTTGATTGTTGCCTTAGGGTAGGGTTAATTATTCGACTACCTATTTGGTATGATATCATGTATATTTAAGTATTCATGATGCAGCTAGCCGGATGTTAGCAAAGTTAAGGAATAATATTTACCGATGCAATAATGTTTTGTGCATACTCTTTGTCAGTAGTCATGGAAGTATGGAAGTTAGAATGCATGTAGACGAGTTAGTATGCCTAAAACAACATAAGTTATGTGATACAACTTATATGTAATTTAAATTATGTATAGTTATGCATGATTAGTATCGATATTGGCAATTTACAGAAGGAATGCCTTAAGTTATGCATGACTAGAATCACATAGGCTTAGAATTTTTGATTTGGCCTTTCTGCATGTTCTTGTTTGATTGTTGCTTTATGGTAGAGTCGATTATTCGAAGGCCTGTCTCGTTAGGTGTTGTGCATGTTTAGGCATGCATGATGCATTTTTCCATCATTGGTGAACACGTGAAAGACTGTGAGCCTTTAAAGTGTACTCTTAAGATAACCTAAGAATACTAGTAATATGTATAAGTAAGTAGTAGATACATGCCCAAACTTGTGAATCGGGAATGGTGGTGAAGTTAAGACTATGTGTGTATAGTGTGTAAGTAGTGTTATGGCGTGCGTATCACTATTGACACATGGTACTCACTGTGACTTGGCATAATCACAAGGTTTTCTGTGAGTCAGCCCAGGGGTAATGCGTAGAACTAAAACATGCTAGAAGAAATAATATACACAATAGTGACCGATGTGTCCTACCTGTGATGTAGTACTTTCATGTTCAATGCGTTAGTACTTATTAATAGTAAGGCCTTGTTTGGCAGCCTCTTAATTTTTAAGAGGTCTGAGATTTTAAGAAGATCTGTATTGTTAAGAAGAAAGGTAGGGCATTTCAGGAAGACACTTGTTTTCCTTTTTGTGCAGATATACCCTCATGTCTGTTTCTTTAAGATGCTATTTTTTTAATTAAGTGGCCAAAATTGAGAGCCTAACAAACACTCTGAATCTTACCCATTAAGATGTTACCTCTTAATAGACCAATTAAGTGGTAAACAAACACAACCTAAGTAACTCTGAAAGTATAGATAAAATGATGTAGCTTAATGTAACAGAAGTAGTCGAACGTGGAGTTACCCTATTCTCAACACTCTACTGATAGGCTTGGTTGCAACACGGTAAAAGTTACACGAGCAGTATAGTGATGACTCAATCATTTCCAGTGCAGAGCATAGAGGTTGTAGCCAAAAGACAAAGCATGAAAGAATTAGCCATTTGGACGAATAAAGGGGAGCGAGGGAAAGCAACTAGAACAAACCACATCTAGAAAAATATGAACAACCATTGTTCCTGGTACAGATACGAATATGCAGAGTAGTAAAAGGGACAAAGACCCGAAGACTCGAGAATTCTTTTCAGACTACTACTGAGAAAACCAAGATAGTACTAGAAACGGTGTCAAATGACTCTCTATTTGTAGAAATCATAGATGGTGAACTGTTTAGTTGATCATTTCTCATCAAGCAGACGACATCGTGTTATGATGGAAAGCGATCAATAGTAGCATCGGGTTCGAACCCAAGTTGGGAAAAACTAATCAGCTATGGTGAGGGACATTGCATCCGAGGCGGTTTTATGCAACCGTGGACGATTGGGTCCACTCATATTTATAGTTGGATTCTTAGGTACCCTAAGAAGTTGCTCAAATGATAATGAGGGAGCGAATTATGACCCCAGATTAGTTAAGAACTTGAACAGAGACAATGGAATTTACGAGTGGAAATGGTAAAACCCTGGTTGTCAATACGTTGTCTGAGGTCGGATGTTGAGAAGTGATCATTACAGATTGTATGGTGAATGGTTAAGGGATAAACAAGATATAACTTGATAGTTGCGGATAGTAAGGCTTATAGAACCTTTATGGTGGTTATAAATTATAAAGATGGAGAGAGAGAGAGAGAGAGAGAGAGAGAGAGAGAGAAAGAAAGAGAGAGACTGAGAGAGAAAAAAAGAAAGAAAGAAAGAGATAATATTTCTCTCACCTGTCAAATCTCACCATCTTATGGTCCAATGGAGAGCTTTGAACTCTTCCCATTATCCGTTGCATGTTGAGTTCTTATCTCTTGATATGATCATAAAAGATGAGAGAACTTGCATGTGGTGGAATGATGAAGTTATGGATGAAAAACTAGTTGTTCTCCTTCTTCTTTTCTCTCTAAAAAGCTGAGAGTTTTTGGACTCCCTCCTCCCTCTCTTATTTTCTTAATAGTTAGTGAAGATAATGCTTGTAACATTCTTTCTTGAAGATTAAAGTTGGTTTAATCTTTCAAGCTTAAGAGGTTGTTACAAACACAAGAAAGGACTAGCATCCAAAGGTGTTGAAAGCTTGTGGTGGATACATTTAGAGATCTTCAACAACATCCGATTTTTAAGTTGGATTCAAATGTCTACAAAGGTTGCAATTTCTCCTTTCCTTAATGTTTTTGAACTTTATCTTTACATGCATGTAATCTAAGATCCTTTGTGGGAATAATATGGTTTTATGTTTTGTTTAAGTGTTCTAGCTTTCGTTGCAAAATTTTGATATTTCATGTGTTTTGAACATCATCACTTGAATATAAATTCCATGAAAAAAGTATTAATCATTTCTACCCAACATCAAGGTATGTGTTCTTGGATTCTTTCATCGCTTGAACTGGGAGCTTAGCTAATGTTTCACTTGAAATGAAGAGGGTGGATGTTTAAGATAAGTTTATATTGAATAGGATCATAGTACATGGTTTATGGAATGAGGATATATAAATACACTCTTGAAACTGATTCGAAGGTCCATGTCTCCATGGTGGTCAAGTATGACACTTGAAACCCTAAGTGTAGATTATGAAATTAAAGTTATAGTAATGTGTGATTGCCAATTTGAACTTGATGAAATTAACTACTGGTAACATATATGTGTTAGAAAAAATTCCCAGTGTCTAAACAAGTATGGAACATTTCCATACATAGTATGGTCCTTATGGGTTACACACAAAACATGATTAAGCACAAAATATCAAGGGAAAAATAATAGGGAACTAGTTTGTTAATTTGTCATTTTATGTAAATTAACTTGAAACTAAATGGAAACTAGGCTTAAAAGAGACATATTCAAATTAGAGATAGGATTATCATTTAAGTGATAAGTGTTATCACTTATTTGAATTTAAATTGGGAGGAATCCCACATTGATGAGCATATCTAAATGATAAGGATTCCTCACCTAGAAATAAAAAGGGTGTTGAAACTTTAGATGCAAGCTTTTGAAAGAAACCTAGCTCTCACATATCTCTCTAGCTGTCGACCCCCCCTCTCTCACCCTCCTTTGTTTTGGCCAAAAGTAAATGGTCAGCCACCACCCTCCTCTGCCACTTCTCCCCTCGGTCTTGTAATCTCTCTGTTTAGCTTGCTCTCTCTCTCTCTCTCTCTCTCTCTCTCTCTCTCTCTCTCTCTTTCTCGGGTTGTAAAACCCAAGAACAAAGCTACGTTTGGTTACTTGGACCGCAAGCACCGTCAAGCTTCACGGTTTTGGAAGATCTTGGCCAGTAGTATGGAGGTTCCGATCACTTGGAGCTCGATCTACACTTTGGTTTGAGATTCCATTATAGGAGTGTTATGTTAGATTCTCGTTCATCCAATATCATATAAAGACTCATCAAAGAAAGGTATGAAACCCTAAAACTATGCTTTTAGGTTTATCTCGCGTTGCAAGTTTCGTTGAACATGCGATCTTCTTTTGGTTTTAGATTTCTTTTTTGTTATCGAGCTTCAGTTGCATTTATGGTTAACGATTTCTCTAAATTCAAAGCATATAGTGGATAATTATCCAATAAGCGGCTTCTTGGTCCAAATTGAGATAGTAGATTGATCATAGGTACATTAATTAATATAATGCATGTTTGAGGATTTAAGAAGGCCAAGGAACATAACAAACTGGATTTGACTTACACACCATTTTTAAAGGTGAGTAACTATATGTTATAGTTATTTAATAGTATGCTGTTAATGCAATCATATGTGCGATTAAAATCAATGACGAAGTTGCTTGGAATTTAGAGTATGCTTCATGGTAACTAAAATGGTGGGATTGCCCAAAATTAAGGTATGTTCTCATGGAAGTCAAATAATGGGACCACCCAAATTGTGTTATATTTCATGGATGTCGATTTGGGACTGTCAAATGGAGGGATAGTACCCTTGTTTGGTGCTCTTTGGGGATGATTATCTATGGATCATTTGAGACCAAATCGCAAAGAAAAAACATTGTGTTTAATGTGTATTTTCATATTTTATAATGGTTATGTTGAATTGTTTTCCATTGATATGGTTTATATTGTCACAAGTTACCTCATCTAGAAAATCATGCTAGTTGCCCACTAAGATTTACATAACTCAATGTTGTTATATTCCATGGTTGAAGGTAATAGTAGCAAAGATAAAGATCTAGATTGACTTTGATATGACATAACAAGATCTGTAAGATAGTTTCTTTTATATATTTTGATGTGATGTAATGTCACACCCGGCAGGCTAACACTTTGTATGTAAACTGTGGTTGTGATATGCTTGTATCATTTTGTTAGTATGATATACACCTTATGCATGTATCCAAAGTATTAAGTATAATTTTGTTTTTTGGTGTATGTTTTACTAATTTTGCAGGTCTTACAACTGTGGAAAATGATTTTGAAATGCGACGAGACTGCTCGGAATGTTTGGAGCATTCTTTAAACCATTTTTCGTGACAACAAAGATTCCAAGGCAATTCAACTCGACAATAAATTACGCACCATCTTTATTGGTGACTCGACTATCACAAACTACTAAACTAGATTTAAGAACATTGCATATTTCTTGGACAATATTGGATCGAAGACCTAGGAAAATAATTTGGTCATGTATAAAGTCAAAAAATTGCCATCAAAATTTCACTACATTGCTAGTCTCATCCGACATCGATATCTTTCTACTACTCTCCTAGAACCCCCCCCCCCCCCCCCCATGATGCTCATCTAAGAAGAAAAATTGATGAATACGGTCAGAAACTACCAACCTTCTCAATCATATAAATTATATTCTCCTTTGATATTAGGCTCCAAAAACACGAGAAAATTTAAGGCCAAACTAAGGTGGACACAGTTATCATGGTGACCAACGTATAACTCATAGTGGTCATTGTCGCTAGCTCAATTTATGAACGAAATCTAAACCAAAAACCGTCACGACAACTGCATAATCCACTAGCCTATGTTAGTACCCTTGCGGGGTTTCCATTGGACCGAGACATTATGGGTCTTTATGCCTCCATGATTCCACCAACCTTACGTAACATATTTTTTTTATCGATACCATCAATTGCATATCATCCTCATGTTCAATTTTGTATGCCAGCATCTTATTGGCCCATTCCTCTTACATGGACCAGTGCTTCATTGGACCATGCAGACCAACTCGTTTAGCCGCAAGCCCACTACATATTGACCAATGGTCCAACGCCTCCATAAACTTAATTTAAAACCAACACAACAGGGATAATATATCAGGCTACTTTGCTTTCTCAAATGTTTAGCTCCATGTACCTAGATGATCCAGGGAGCAACAGTCGATGCATGGATTCTTATGTCACCTCTCATCTCCAGACGAATCAAGTATACACCACTCATTAATAGTAATTTTAAATCTCATTATGTATTTTTTGGCAAACAATCTTCAACTTTTGTAACTAAAATGGGCATAATAACATTCCATACTATAATTCATGTTGGCTATTACATATCCATAATGCCCTTATCACACCCTAAGCAATTAAAAGTATTATTTTGTAAGTCAATTTACTGGTGATAATAATGCACCGTTGATTTAATAATTTGGTTTCTCTATGAAGTACTACTAAACTCGTTAAGCTCTCCTCTATTTTGATTGCACAAGTGATCTCTGTCATGCCACTTCTCCATTGCCTCAAGCTCTCACAACTATCACATCCTCTTTTTGGAAGCAACGTCTTAGGGGGTGTTTGGGATTTGCTTATTTAATGTTCTTATTGACTTATTGCACTTCGGTACCGGTAATAAGTAGTTTTAAGTGTTTGGATGATAACATTTTATAAGTACCCATTGACTTAAATAAGTAGTTTTTAATAAGTTACTTCTTTCTTACTTATTGACTTATTTAAGGAGTTTTTGATAAGTCTTTTCCTCATCACACACATAAACACCATTTTCCAAACACTAAAAAATAACTTATCAACTTATTACGTTTTGGTACTAGATAAACTAATCCAAACACTTTTTTAAAAACTACGTTTTGACACCAGATAAGCTTATAAGCACTTTTAATAAAAACCATAAGTTGTTTTAAATAAGCAATCTCAAACACCCCCTTAGTCATCCCAGAGCATGTGTTTTTTAGTATTTAGGGTCTAGTAATTTAATTCCTTGTAGCAAAAATACTTTCACATTATTTTTTCGTTGTCAGTTAGGAAAAACTGTGTGACCTCCTATTAGTTATTACAAGTCTATAGCTTCTTTTTATTTGATATAATTCATTGGATGTATGGACTACACATTTATCTATTCGTAGTTTTCTAGAGTATTATGCTATTTTCTTAGATAATTTTCAGTATTTTCATTGGGTTTATTCACTTGAAGTAATCCAAATGTTTTCCTAAACTTATTCCCTTTCGTCATTACAAATAAGTTTGGTTGTGAAATTAGATAGTTTCAATGTGATAAGAGTAGCAAGTTTTCAAATACCCGCTTTCATGACATGTGTGCTTCTAATGCACTACAAGAAAACAGTCAAATAGCAACGGAAAGGTGCTACAGAATACCTTTTCGTAGCCAAATTGCTACGGTTTATGCTACAGAATGACTTTCCGTAGCAAATTTACTACGACATTTGCCACGAAATGAAAATTCCGTAGCGAACACAAGAATAACTGCGGTTTTTGTCACAAAATCAAATTTCGTTGCTATATTGCTACCGATTTTGCTATGGATTGGATTTTCGTTGCTATTTAGCTACGAAAATATCTACGAAAATACAATACGTGGTTATTTTGCTACGAAAATACAATCCGTGGTTATTTTGCTACGGAATTATAATCTGTTGTTATTTTGCCACGAAATTTTGCTATTGACTGGATTTTTGTTGCTATTTAGCTACGAAAATACAATTCGTGGTTATTTTGCTACGAAAATACAATCCGTGGTTATTTTGCTACGGAATTATAATCCGTTGTTATTTTGCTAACGAATTTTGCTACGAAATTAATTTCCATAGTTGATTTGCTATGAAATAAATTTTCGTAGATAAGTAGCTACAGAAATGTTCTACGGAATTGTGGTCCGTAGTTGTTTGCAATTGAATCGATATACGTTGGTACTCTTGTTACGGATTTTGTTATGTCCTTTATTTCCATATATATTTAGCTATGGAACTTGTTTTTATAGAAATTTAGCAACGGAATTTTGTTATAAAACTAGTATAGCTATGGAATTTATTTTTGGATGAATTTTGTATATACCCTCATTAAACAGTAAAATGTCGTATTTGCCCGGCCTAAAATCCAAATTTCGTATTTACCATTTTTAACTTACAAAATATCGTATATACTCAAACCTTTATTTTAAATATTTTTTATAATTTATAATCATTTTTCATATTATATAATCATTGTAATTTAAATAAAAGAAAGAGATATACTATTCTACCCTTAAGTAACAAAACGTTTTGCATTTACCATGTTGCCCCTAGGGGTGAACGTTATTCGAATTAAACCGCAATGCACCAGGCTCTAATAGGGGGGGGGGGGGGGGGGGGGGGACGGGACAAAGTTTAACAATTAGTTTTCTTTCCAATGTTAATTTCATTTGAGTATCAGTTATTCGGTTTTCAAACAATTTGATTTGGTAGTAAAAGGATACAATTTACAATTAAGCGGAAAGTTTTCTTTTTAACATATAGTTTCGTTTTTTTTTTTTTTTTTTTTTTTTTGAGGGAGGGGGGGGGGGGGGGGTGGGGGGCGTAGTCTTCCTTCCGACACATGGGGGTAGTCTTGTTTCCGATACAGGGACCACCACCACCACTACAAACTATATATTAACCATTCTACAATTCAAGAAATAATGTAAAAGAAACATTGCTTGCTTGCTTGCTTCAGGCTTACAACCTACAACTCTAAAAGCTCTAACAATAAAAGAAGAATGTAGTTAGCTCATACAGGCTTCAAGAAGAAACTGCCTGATTGGATTTGTTGAGGTTAAAAAAACTAGTCTTCCTTCCGACACAGGGACCACCACCACTACTTTGCTCCACTTCCAAACCTCGTTTTATGTTCCACCTCCAAGACATCATTGCTTCCTAGTCAAACGCTTGAGAATACATCTAATCCATCATTCTTTTTTAACTGCACATGTAATGTGAGATATTAGCACTACAACAAAACGAAGCAAATGCAACCCCGGTAAAATGTTGCATTTGTAACTTTAAAAGCATGCATGACTCAAATATGTGTTTCTTACTCTATACGGTGGATTTATCTCATTAGACAAAGCTTTAGATGGAATGGATTGGTACCAACAACTGCAGTTCTTGTCTTCTCAATAATTGGTGCATGGGTTTTGAATTTGTTGTGATTGGAAGCAGGGAGGTCACCATATGTCCCTGCAGTTATGATAAAAATAAATCTATTAGATAACAAGCATAATTATACAGTGGATTTGTAACTTTATCTCAGTTTGATCGTGTTGAAAATTATAGTTAATTTATATCAAACTTGTGCTAGTTTTTTACCTCATAAGTCTTTAAGATATCTATGAAACCCCTAACGGTAAAACCCTAAATAAAACATGTTGAGCATGAATTTGAGATAATAAATGAAGAAATATGCCCTTCTGCTTCCTAATTGAATATAAACAAACAAGATCCAAATAGTCTTTGACTTAAAAAACATGGAATGGGATCGTGTTGGGTAGCAAGCTTGTGTATCTAAAAAGATGACTGATATTGTGAAGAGAAATCATGGTTAGCAACCATGGTAGATACCAGACCTTTCTTGTTTCCTATATGTAAGCTTTATTGGGTGGAATTGCAATTCCAAACATTGATCTTCCCAATCTGCAAAAGATATATCATATTAAGTTCTTTCATCATTAAATACAAGTTATAATACACGCTGGGCTATACATATACAAGAAACATAGTAAAAATGAATTACCTGAGAACTTGAGGTGATATAGAGTACAGTAGATAGAGTAAAGTTGAGGTCGGGTTAGATTACAAACAACACTATTGGCCATGAAATTGAATGGAAAACTATTGACCTTTCCTAGTTGTAATTCTGGTCAATTAGTTATTTAACACATAAATAGCTTCCAGTAGCAACCGAGTAGGACTAAAAAATTCACAGTGCAGTCAACAGAAAATCAAAATCCTCATAATCCAAATTACCATTCATGACGTCAACATCGTTAACACACGAAGTACGTATGACTCTTTTAGCCATAATATAAGGTTGATCGACAAAGATAATCACAACAATGGATATGACACAATAAGATAAACTAAATTTTATAATAAAACTGAGTGAATCATTCAATTATTCAATCCAGTTTCTGTCAAATGTGGTTAGAACATAGTACCTAATTTCGATTTTCGAGTTACAACATCCATTAATGACTCAATTTGTTGGCCTTCCCCTTCGGTTTTGAGTTGTTGTCTTCCCGAGTTGGTGTTTTGGTGTTGCTGAATGCTGATGGACTATTCACTGTTGACAATGTCTATCAAATCGTTGTTTTTCCTTCCTCCCATCTTCCCGGCTTCGTCAATTAGTGAGTCGCCACTGTCGAGTTCCCTACCTCCCGTCTTTGGTCTTCCTGTCTTGGCTGCCTTGTCTCGGTCAATCGGTTTTCGCCTATTCGCTTAATCGTTTGACGTCTTGACGACACGATGAAACAATGAGAGTGAAAGGGATGATTCGACTGCCAATGTAGAAGACGTTCAATCCGCTAGGTTTAAAAGAAGGGTAAATTGCATAAAAGTCACTAAGTTTTCCAATTTTCTCGATTTTGACACTGCATTTTTAGTTTTTGCAATTAAGTCATTATGTTTTCAGAAAAGTTGCAATTAAGTCATTATGTTTTCCAAAAAGTTGCAAAAATGACCATATGACCGGATTACCAGGTCATATGGTCAGATTTGCAATTTTTCAGAAAACCTAATGACTTAATAGCAAAAATAAAACATAGAATCAAAATCAAGAAATCTGAAAAAGTTAGCGACTTTTAGGGTTTATTTCATAAAAAACCCTAAATTTTCAACTTTTTTCTGCTTAAACCTAAAACTTTATTTTTTTCAAAAAAAACCTAAATTTTGGAGAAACTTTTTAATTTATCCCTTTAACCGGTTTTACAGGTTATACATACTTTTTTTTTTCAGAAAAAACCCTAATTTCTTTTTTTTTTTTCGGGAAAAAACCCTCAATTTCAGTGATTTTTTCAACAAAAAATGTTTCTTCGTTTTTGTAATTGACATAACTTTCATATACGATGTCCAAATTCTACGAACTTTATATCCCTGGAAAGGTCGTAAGTAATACTACAACTTTGCTTTACTGACTTTTGTTTGAATATGTTCAGATATTTCGCTACACTGGCTTGTTTTCTTATAATAGCTGTATATTTTGCATACGAGCTTTGTTTTGGACATTCTATAAGTCGACGGATTCGTAAACACGAATACATTGTGTAATGAATATTATTTAAACCAAACTATTATTTGTAGTATTATAATTTCCAATAATACATTAGGAAAGTTATGAAAATTACATTTCAACGTATTATCCTAATTTGCACTCTGGTTGACTTTTGTTGACCAAATTTGACGGACATCACAGACGGGGTCACAAGAAAGCGACGACGTGGCACTTATGTGGTTGGAGTTTGAACGGTACAATTTAAACCTTCACGAACGGATAAAATTTGAAATAAAAAGGCTTATAAAGACAAACAACGAGCCCACCATGATCGACAACGAGCCCGCGAAGAAAAACAACGACTAAAAGACATAAAATAATAGACTATAGTAGCGTAAAATTCGATAAATCATACAAATAATATTTTGGTTTAAATAATATTAATTACACGATGTATTCATGTTTACGAATCCGTCGACTTTTAGAACGTCGAAAACAAAGCTCGTATGCAAAAGATACAGCTATTATAAGAAAAACAAGCCAGTGTAGCGAAATATCTGAACATATTGAAACAAAAGTCAGTAAAGCAAAGTTGTAGTACTACTTACGACCTTTTCAGGGATATAAAGTTCGTAGAATTTGGACATCGTATATGAAAGTTATGTCAATTACAAAAACGAAGAAACATTTTTTTTTGTGAAAAAATCACTGAAATTGAGAGTTTTTTTCGGAAAAAAAAATTAGGGTTTTTTCTGAAAAAAAAAAGTATGTATAACCTGTAAAACCGGTTAGGGCGATAAATTAAAAAGTTTCTCCAAAATTTAGGTTTTTTTTGAAAAAAATAAAGTTTTAGGTTTAAGCAGAAAAAAGTTGAAAATTTAGGGTTTTTTATGAAATAAACCCTAAAAGTCGCTAACTTTTTCAGATTTTTTGATTTTGACACTATGTTTTATTTTTGCTATTAAGTCATTAGGTTTTCTGAAAAATTGCAAATCTGACCATATGACCTGGTAATCCGGTCATATGGTCATTTTTGCAACTTTTTGGAAAACATAATGACTTAATTGCAACTTTTTTGAAAACATAATGACTTAATTGCAAAAACTAAAAATGCAGTGTCAAAATCGAGAAAATTGGAAAACTTAGTGACTTTTATGCAATTTACCCTTAAAAGAAAGAGTTGATTTCGGAAATTATAAGTAATTTAATTAGGGAGGGATAAAGTAAAAATTAAACGTAATATAATTAGGAGGGAAATTAAAACTACTTAATTTTATTAGAGGGAAACTAAAATTAATTAACATGACAAATGAAATTTGAGAAAAATTCAAATGTTTATAAGAGTATTTAAATTTATACTTCTTCTAATCTTATAATTTATTAAAAAATTATTTTTCTATTAATATTTAGGTTAAAAATAAAGATTAATCCATTTGTATTTTGTAATCAATAATATTATATAATTCTAAATAAATTATATGTGTGTGTATATGTATAAAAATTAATTTTGCTTCTTCTTTTTTTAAATTAAAACAACAAATAATAGAAAACTATTTTTATAATAAACAATAAAAGAAAATTAAAAAAGAAAAAGATTAAGGGTAAAATTGTCTTTTTATGTCCATAAGGGACCAACCGCGCAACAAAAATAAACAGTAGGGATGGTCCGAAAGCGTATTTTCGCATCAGAATGGAGGGAGTAAATACGCTTTCAAATTTTGTACAAATGGGTTCAATCAATGTTTTCGCATCAGTATGTTATAGTGGCACAAATAATCGATTGCTGCAATTAGGTCGTCATTTGGGTTAGGGAAGGAAGGGGTAAATTGGTCCATCTAGTTTATGTCAAAAATTAGGGGTAAATTGGTCCATCTAGTTTTTTAATTAAATTAAAATGATTATTAAATATAGGAATAAATTAAAAATATTTAAAAAATGTTTACAATTAAAGATTGGGTAAATACGATATTTCAAGAATTACGAAGGGTATATACGATATTTATATTTTAGACCGAAAAATACGATGTTATCATATTTAACGAGGGTATACACGAAATTCACCATTAAATTTTGTGTTATAGTAAAAATATCAAGTTTTTTTAAAGATAATGAAATTGTAAAAGTATAAATTTTTAATAATAGTTCTTATTAGGAACTGGTTTAATAATAGTCATTTATAACTATAAGTACATAACTATTATTGGACTTTAATTGTACAAAACATTTGTATTGCTTATTTGTGTTATTAACAATTTAATTAAATAATAATGAATCATTATAGAAAAACTAAGATAAGTATGTGTACATAAGCCCTAATTAGCCCTAACCCTAAAACCTAAAATAATTATGGGTACATAAGCCCTAATTAGCCCTAACCCATCCATTAGCCCTAATTAGCCCTAAACCCTAAGGGTTTTGGAAACCCTGGCCCCTCCCCACTCTTATTTGCGATTTTATGATATAGGGTTTTAGAAGGTTTTCTATTTTGGTAACTGTGATTATTTATTAATTGGATAACCTTAAACCCCTTATCTGCTAATTTCGAAATTAGTGGGTTTAAGATAGGATTAAATTAATTTGATTAATTTGTGATGCCTATCTGGATTTAATTAATTGTTTAGTTAAAACATAAAATTAAATCAATTAAGGTTTAAATTTAATTTTTAATTAATTGTTAATTTCGAAAAATTAAATAGTTAAACCAATAATATTTTAAAAGGTTTAAAATACATCTTATATATATTATAATTAATAGTTGATATTATTTGTATAAGATAATTGGTCAGTCAAATCAACCGAGTAATCACTTAACGGGCCGAGGAACCCATTAAAACCCTAATCGCTAAGATCCAGCCGCCGAACAACCAAATGAAAAACCCTAGCCGCTAGGAGCCTTACCGAACAACCCCAAAACTCGCAAAAACATATCTGAAACACGATTTTTCGATCAAAAACCAACTTTTGAAGTTTTTGGCTTGAAGATCTTCAAGAACACCAAGAACATCAAACACAAAAACACCAAAAAAGTCCGAAAATCTCACAAAAACGGATCAAAACACTCTAAAAACTCCAAAATCTCAAAGAACAAAGATGATTAATATAAAAAAACAAGCTCTGATACCAATTGTAGGTCTCAAATACACTCAAGATCACTAAGATATCAATCAAACAATCAAGAACAAGGAGATTTACACAACTTCAATGCATTCTTGATTCATACAAGACTAATACATAAGTTGTTTTTGGTTGCTAGAACACTAAAGATCTCACTATGATTAGCACATACTTCTAGGACAACCAACCCACAAATGATGTCATAGTAATGCTTATATACTCTAGACCCAATTCCTAAACCATTGACATCAACCACAAAGACTACATTAACTCATTAGTCAAATCAACAACCTCAGTATCTATGCCAAAACCTACCACTCCTCTACACAATCACCTACACCAACACTGTAACACCCCATTTTCGGCGTTAGCGATTATAAATATTTTCAATTATTTAGTATCGTATTTTAAAAGAAATGAAATAAATTTTATTCTGGAAGTGAATCGTGGAATCAAATCCCGATTATTACAACTAATAATTGTAATAATAATAATAATAATAATAATAATCTTCTTATTAATAATAATAAATAATAATCTTAAAGTTTAGTATTTTAGGGGAGGGGGTAAATTGCCATTTTGCAATGCTTAAAAAGGAGACAAAATTGGTTTGTGGGTGAAATAAAAATAGACTACCAAAACCTAGGGGCTAAAGTTGTCATAGTCAAATTGTTGCATGGAAACCCATCTTATCGGCTGCTGCGTTTTTTTTGGACGGGAAAGAAAAGGCCGGAGCCTTTTGGCTTGATTAAACCCATCGTCAATCTTTAACTAACCCTAGGGAAAACCTCATTAAGGGTATCCGCCTCAATCACGTGAAAACGGCAAGCCAAGATGGAAGAGAGACCGAGAGGGAAGATCGAGAGAGGAGAGATCGAGTAGTAGCTTTTGCCGGAAAATCCTGTGCAAGGTGAGCCACGGTTGCTACAAGGCCAAGCAGAAACAGAGAAGAGGAGAGGGAAGAAGAAGCTTCAAGGTGGTGTTGAGTTGCATAGTTCAAGTAAGTCCTTATGCTAGTCTTTTGTTCTTTATTATCCAACATAAATCACCACCGTGACCACCCTCCACCACCATGATGGTGGTGATGAAGGGCTGGCCACGCCATGTTCATGGCTGGTCCTTGGGGTTTTGGTGTTTAATCTTAGAATAGCTCTTGCAAATGCATGTCAACACCACATAAATTAACAAATGTGCACACTAGTTCTGGATAATGAGTTGAATTAATTCATTAAGTGGCTTGTAAAGCATGCATTACACCTCTGAAAAAGCCACTTAATGATTTAAGGAGTTAGTATTGTGATTGTGCTCATAGGTTCAATGAGGAATGAGAGAATGAAGCTTGAGATTTAATTACCCCTTTTAAATTCGATAATCTGTCCAGAATTTTGAAAATTCGTAACAAATAAAGTAGAAACAATTAAGACATGAGGTTTTATGTTCTGCAAAGCCTAGGATGCTGGTTACATTTCATTAGTTTTGACCGAAGCCTGGAAATGACCCTAACTTAGGTGAAAAGTGCTATTTTCACTGATTGGTCCAGATCTGTGACGAACTAAGTCATCTGTCTTGTGAATATCACTAAAAATCATAAAAATATCATATAGGGGTGCGGTCAATGGTCTTAGTTCGGTTGGAAGTCTACTTTGTGCTTACCAAATTTCAGAATCCATTTCTTAACCCATTTAGAGGGATTATTATTTCTTTAAGGTGTGGTCCAGCTTGTTGACTGATCACATCAGTCTAATTGAAAATTTCACCATTAATTCTAGGAAAATGAAAATGACTTGAGGTCAGGTTCTATAGTATTGTCTTAGTGTCTAGTTAATGTCATATTTTTCTCAGAGCCTAATGATAACACTTCCTAGGTTCAAAGTTGCAAACTTTGCAACCTGGTCCAAAATTCAGCATGCTGTCAAGGTCCAAATGTGGGTGTGAGTCATGGTTATGACTAAGGGTCGTACGAAAGGGTTCTTAACACTTATAAAAAGACAAGTATAAGTATGTAGTAACTCTTAACATTGGTGAATTAAATATAAGAAGTTAATGGCCTCATGTGTGACGCATGATACAAGTATCTATATATAAAGTAAGGTTAGCTAGTATGCGTTGTAGTAACTTATTATACCTTATAGGGTATAAGGTGTGCATGGTGGAGCTCGGTGGCATCTTCAGAGTCGCTGTGTGGATTTCTACTTTTGCTGCTACGAGGTGAGTTTCTCACTACATTGTATGGATGTTATATGTGCTTTACTGTAGCTTATGTGTGCTTATAGGATGTGTGTGGGTAGTATCGGGCCATTTGGATGTCTAGTGTGTGTTGATGTATTGTTGTGTAGTTAGTACTAGACGGGCCTAGGTCTAGTAAGTAGATGTTATGGGCTCGACATACTGAGCAATATAGGGTGGCTCGACGCACTGAGCAATATAGGGTGGCTCGACGTAATGGTGTTCCTGATGCTCCAGCCCGTCCTACCCATACGTCTGGATTTGCTTCTCATTTGAAGATTGCCTCTAAATTGGTAAGTTATGCTTCTAATTATTAATATATTCTGTATGTATATGGTCATAATTTTTATGTTATGCAAATTGCAGAAGAGAAGTTTAGGATGCGAACCGGCTCATAGTGAGTTTTTCTTGTATACACACAAAAGAAATCATGACGTAGAAAATTTTATAAATGACAAAGATCGAGAAATTCATGTACTTTCCCTTGTTTTAAAATGTTTATGATTTTGTATCTTTTTTTTTCCAATGAGTTCATCTAAATCTAGAGTATAATAATTTTCTAGGCTGCTTATTTGGAAAAACGCAAAGAATTACAAGCAATAGGAGATGATGTAGATGATAACGCCATCTTTTATGATGTTGGAGGGCATGACAAAAAAGGAGGCTGTACTGTTTTGGGTCGTATGGAAAAGTGATTCCATCAAATAAAGGTTCTAACGATACGTATTACACTCTGGAGACAAATGCCATGAAAGAGCTATCCGAGAAGAATGCCAAGTTGGCTCAAATGAAGGAACTTGTAACTGCCCAAAAAGAACAAAATGAAGAGTTGAAGGAGCTACTAAAGACGCAAGTTGAGCAACTAAAGACACAAAATGAACAAAGCACCTCCAAAATTGAAGACCTTGAAAAAAAACTCCAAATAATTTTTTGACATCTTAAAAGACAAGAGAACGAAGTAGATCGAATAGTATTGCTTTGTTTTTAGCAAGTATTTATTTTGATTTAGACTTCTTTGCTTTTCATGTAATAAGAATTATTGACTTTATTTAATAATATGCAAATTTGTTTTGTTTTACGTATTTGTCTTTTTAGATATTGGTACCAAATAATTGGAAATTATATTTATTTTTGTAAATTGTTTCGTGAATTTCTTCGTAACAAAATTTGCTACAAGTTTTGCTACGGAATTACACCTACGGATCTTACTACGGAAGCTTGAGAACGGATCTTACTACGGAATCATGACCACGAAATTTGCTACAACGTTTACTACGGAAGCTTGTCCACGAAATTTGCTACATATTTTACAACGGAAGCATGACCACGGAATTGCTATGGATTTTACTACGGAAGCGTGACCACGAAAATTCCTACAGATTTTACTACGAAAGCTTGACCACGAAAATTTCTACAGAATCATTGCTACGGATTTTTTTACGGAAACATAGCCACAGATTTTACTACGGAACCCTGACCACGGATTTTGCTACAGAATTATTGTTATGGATTTTACTACGGAACCCTGACCACGAAATTTGCTACAGAATTATTGTTACGGATTTTACTACGGAATCTTGACCACGGAATTTGCAACAAAATTATTGCAACGGAATTTGCAACGAAACCCGCTACAGAAGTAGCAACGGAAAAAGAACCATGAAATTCACTACGGACAAACGGCTATGGAAATCGCTACGGAGTCCACCTACGGAATTCGCTACGGAATATATGCGCTACGAAATCAGTCCGTAGCAAACTTGCTACAGAAATAAAAGTTCGTAGCAAACTCATTCGCTACGGGATTTATTGTAACGGAACAATTCCGTAACAATTTCCATTGCAAAACCCATTTAGCAAAGGAATTTCAAGGTTTAGCAACGGAATTCGTCCGTTGCTAAATCGCTATTTTCTTGTAGTGATGCCATTAATATTCATTTTCATGCCCTCGTACATCCTATAAAATGAGAAAGATGAAAGAACGCTTTACACCATTAATACCATATTTTATTCCCTACCTTTTCATCTTTATCCACCTCCTATTTACTGGGTTGAATCCACACACCACACCTATCGTAAACTCTCTAAAAAACAACCCACCTACTTCCACCTATGAATCTTTGGATGCCTATGCTACCCACGTCTCATCAGCACCCACAACTGTGCATCATGTACCACCCTATGCATTTTTCTTGAATTTCCTTCCAACCAACAAGGTTTTTGGTTTCTAGACCTTGTCTCAAAAAATATATAATATATATCTATGTTGTGTTTGACGACACTGTTTCCATGTAGATATATGTCACCTATTCAACCCCCTTCTTATGAGTTCCTTGATGACTTTTTTATTACATCTCCTCTAGCCTAATATTTCATATAGTTTGAACCAAATACAATAAACCACGTCCCCAAAACATTCAACCTTATGCCTCTCTTATGTCCATTGCTACATTTGTATCGATAGACACCAAACCCCCATTTGATGCCACTTCGACAGCTTTGAACACATCAACTTCGACTATTTTTATACCCATGAAAATAGCCCCACCACCTCTATCGACTTCTCAATTCCCAATGACCACCTATGAACATCAAGGAATTACCAAACATATCCAACAAATAAATCTCTTAACCCAAAACAAGTCTCCATACCTTGTTTTTATTTTTATACTTTACAACATCCTTATTGGCATAATGATACGAATGAAGAATATAATGCTCTTATTACTGCAACATGTGGACATTACTAAGTCTCATGAGATAAACATTTTATGATATATACGCTTTAAAGAAAGAAACACAATATTGATGGCTCTCTGGCTTGATATAAATTGTAGTTGGTTGCCACTAGTAAAGGCAAATCTCGGGCATCGATTGTAGTGAGACATTATCCTGGTAGTCAAAATGGCTACGATAAGCATTTTTCTTAGTCTTGTCATGTCACATAATCGACTCATTCATCAACAAGACACAAAAAATGCTTTTGTTCACAGTTACATACAACAGACGGTTGACGTGCATCGGCCTCTTGGTTTACGGGACCCCGACTTCAAGACCATGCATGCCACTTCCAACATCCTTTATACAACTTCAAGTAGGCCCCTCAAGCCTCTATATACGGTTTTCCCAGTTTGTTGCTTGGAGTTGATCATAATCATTCAGATTCTTAGTTATTCGTATATTGCAAGGAACAGATTACAATTTATGCTCTACTACATATGGATGATATGTTACTCATCACCTCCTCATAGAATCTGCTACAATAGATCATTTCATATCTCGATAATGAATTCTCTATGATGGATCTCATGGAGCTTAATTATTTTCTTGGTATACTAGCGTAAAAATATGTTATTTGGATTCTTAAGCGTGCCAACATGCTCAACTACGATCTATGTCACATGCTCGTCGATACCCATGCTAGGATTGATGCCTCGGGCATCCCAATCGATGATATGGTTCTTTACCGTAGCGTAGTCGATGCTTTCTAGTACCATAGTTTTACCCATCAAGAAAATCTCGCATAAGCAGTCTAGTACATATGTCTATTTCTGCAAGACCCAATGGAAAAGGCATTATGCATTACATTTTAGGCATTCTCGATCATGGCCCATAACTTTATGTCACCCTATTTGCTCACCTCATCATGTATTCTAATGCTAATTGGGGAGGATGCCACACTACATGGCAATCCATTTTAGGTTGTTTGTTACTTGAAACAACTTTCTAACCTGGTAATCCAAGGGAAAAGATGTTATATAGATGTCTAAGCCAAAATACCAGGGTTGGCTAAGTTACTGCTGAGACATGTTGGCTTCAAAGCCTTCTTCGCACTTCCTTATTCATCCACCTAAGTTACTATCGTGTACTGCATCAACATGATTGCAACCTACCTTTTATCCAATCACTCCAAATTAATTGACGAAGCATATCGAGATCGACATACACTTTATTCGTGAAAAAATGTCTTTGAGCCACGTTCGAGTTTTTCAAGTACCCTCTACTCTCAGTATGCCAACATCTACATTAACAGGATTCCTACAGCCATATTTCAATGAGTTTCAATCCAGCTTAAACATTTAAAATTTTACGCGAGATGAGTTAAGGGAAAATGTTAGTGTATGTATATTAGATGTATAGTCTAACTTGTTTACAGCACATGTGTGGGCTGTGGCCATTTTACATGTAACTCGTCAGTAACATGTAATATTTATTCTCATTAATGAAAGAGATTACATTAATGGAAAATTAATATTTATCAAATATATTATCTCTAATAAAAAGGATAAATCCAATGTTTTGACAAAGAATTATAAGATTCTAAAAATGTCTAAATTAATGGAATGGAAGGTTTTTAGGATCTTTATTTTTACATGAAATTGCACGGAAGTAACTTTTATCAAACAAGGAACACTTCTTTCACATTAGTTTCTCTTAGATTCTCTTTTTAGGTCACTTTTCAGATGCCATAATCCATCTGACAAGGTACCCTACCACTATTTATGATAGGAAACGCGGTAAATAGACGATACTATTTTTTCTTTCACAAAATAAACGTAGCAAATATTTTCATTAAATTATGGTGTGGAGCTAAGCAATCACTGATAAGTCCATGGCTTAGTGAACAAATGATAACTATGGAGTAAATGAGTAATATGAAACAATTTTAAATTGGCATAATTTTTAATCTATAAAAGTTGATATAACCTACAAGCAATGTTTCATAAAAAATTAAAAATAATAATTTGATCGGATAACCAATTATTTCGTGTACATCTTAGTTATTTTTTGATTTTTTATACGGTTTACCATCAAAAATATCATTTGCTGCTCAATATTCATCATTTTGACCGACAATAGCCAGTGTCGGTTTTCGACAACTCTTACGGCAGCTTTTATCTCGAGTCATCTTAACGTTTGGTCGATGAGATGAGACAATATTATACATGACGGAATAAGGTTTTTAAAAGGCCAAATGGTATGGATGGAACAAGAACAAAATAGTTTATTGATCAATACTAGAATTTTAGTCTTACTCGATGGGGTAGAAGTGTGGAAAAAAAACATGAACCAAATACTTTTGACAAAAATACTCTTTTTTCTTGTTAATTTTCTTCCTCTTATCAGTTATTATTTTCTTTTTTAGTCTGGTCCAATCTCAGTCCTATCAGTACAGTCTCGTCTACTTCAGTTCCTCATACCAAACATTGACTTTTCATCTCTGGCAACAACCATCAAAATTGCTTTTATGTTCTTTATGAATAACAACCCCAAGAACAAGAAAGATGTGTCCATCATCAAGAACAACCACAATCTTGAAGTGTTCGTAAACCCAAAATTGATTTCTAAAACCAAAACACAGTATCCATCAAAATTAAAAACCCGGGAATCAAATGCAAAGAAGCACCAAGAACAAGAAATCGAAAACCTTACTTGCAAATTCATCTTCATCTTACGATTTATAGGCTTGATGTCCATATCAAGAACACTACCATGCACGGGTTGCAGATTTGGGTTTCCCTCTCCATTGCAATATCGTTTAAATCGTTTCTTTCCTGGAAATGGTATTCACTCATGAACATGAAAAATGCTTGCACGTGGGTTTGAAAATGTTGATTTTGTGTTTTATATCAAAACTCAAAGTCAAAGGTTGGGGACCGTGGGCCTTGCCTTGGGCCTTGAGGTCATGTATATTATCCCTTCATAAAATGTCAACAGGCTAGACTTCATGACACGAATAAACTCACACTAGGATCTTTAGGTTTTTATAATAGGGCTAATAACATAAAAACCACCGTAATTTGAGCAAAATTCTGGTTTAACCACTATATATTTCTTTTTGTTCTATAAAAACCACTCATACTTTCAAAAAAATTCATATTGACCACTGTTCATTTTATTTTATAACTTTTAACGATTTTTTTCATCGAAAGGTTACGTGAAAAGTTTCATATCGACATTTTAAGCAAATATTAGAACTTCATTGCAGTCAAAATGATACATAATGTTGTCTACATATAATTTTAGTTTTCGTAACTACTACTCTTCGGCCACGTTGTAAATGCATAGAGTGTCCAATTGAATCCACTAAATTTTGAATGCGACGAGGGTAAGAAGTGTTCCAATTTGACAACATACAATCATGAATTTAATTTGTTACAGTGGTCGCAATGTATCTTTTTGAAAATATGAGTGGTTTTTACGAATTTTTTTGAAAGTATGAGTGGTTTTTTTAGAACAAAAAAAATATAGTGCTTAAACCGAATTTTGACCAAACTGTAGTGGTTTTTATGTTATTAGCCCTTTATAATATTTTGGTATTTATTGAATATTGTATTCTAGGGGAAATAATAGATTCATGTTTTTAGGTAATTATACTTTAAGGTAAACGCATATCATTAACCAAGATGAGAATCCGATCAAAATAATGATATCATCGGTTTGTGTGTCTAGGCAAAACATGTGATGTAATAATATACGTTGTGTTTCTTCCTTAAGGGTGGGGGGAGTAGATCCCTCCCATCCCACTGAACCCACACGCCACGTCAGCTTTTCTCTCTCCTCTCACTTCCATTTTCCCCATCTTTCACCAATCTTTTACCCATGGAACCAGTACCCACTGAACCCACTGAACCCACAATGCCACATCATATAATTGATATTTAAATTCATTTATTAATTTAATAAATGATTTTTAAGATTTATTTTAATATTATAAATTATGATAATATGCAATTAATAAAATAAAAATCACAAATAACATAAAATTAAAAAACCACACCATTACAAAAATTAAAAAGAAAAGTAATACTTAGAAATAAAATCCTAAATACGGAATAATAAAACCTAAATAACGGAAATGAAATACTAAAAACGTTAAAACACCTAGTGATCCAAAGTAGGTATGTATGTATGCTCGATGTGGTCTACAAGATCCGCAAGAAGTTTTTGGTGAATTCCTTGATTGCGTATTTCGAGAATCAAGTCAGGGCTAACTTCTTGTTCGTTTGGGGAATCTGGAACATGTACTGGACATATAGCCCTACCTTCATCCTGGATGATCATGTTGTGTAAAATTAGGCAAGCGTACATGATATCTTTACAGCGATCGACCTCGACGGACCGTGCAGGCTGTCTGATAATAGCCCATTTTGCTTTTAGAACGCCAAAGGCTCGTTCAACGTCCTTTCTTGCCGCTTCTTGGGCCGCCTTGAAACGCTTCTTTTTGGGGGTAATAGGGTGTGAAAATGATTTCACAAATGTTGCCCAGTTAGGGTATATCCCATCAGCAAGATAGTACCCATGCTTGTATTCTTCCCCCTCCAAAACAAATGAACATGATGGTGCTGTACCAAGAATGGTATCATTGAATAGCGGTGATTGGTACAACACATTTAGATCGTTGTTGCCCCCGGCAACACCAAAATATGAATGCCATATCCACAAATCATATGATGCTACTGCTTCAAGTATAATTGTAGGATACCTGTGATCACCTCTCATGTACTGGCCTCGTAGATATGTTGGACAACTCCGCCAATCCCAATGTGTACAGTCAATGCTACCCAACATACCAGGAAAGCCATGTTTGGCTTCGTGTGCAGCATACAACAGTTGAATGTCACTGGTTGTTGGTCTACGCATGTATTCTGCACCATATAACTGAACAACACCAGAGCAATAGTTGTAGAGGCTTTCACGGGAAGTTCGTTCTGACATATTCAAGTATTCATCAAGTGAATCGGGGGTGCTACCGCCCCCCAATTGGCGGATCGCTGATGTGCATTTCTGCAATCCAGTGAACCCTTTAACTCCACCGGCATTATAAGTTGTCTGGAAAATTGGATAATTCATTTCCAAGTCTTGAGCAATCCGCACAAACAGCCGTCTACTCATTCGGAACCTATTTCTGAAAATAACATCCCCAAACTTTGAATTGGGGACAAAGTAATCTGCCATAAGCTGCTGCTCAGCAGTTTGTCGATCTCTGTGGATAAAAGTTCTATTACGAGGAACGCTAGAACTTGCAGTATTTTGGAACATGAAATGTGCAGCTTCAGCAATAACCGCGATCGTATTCACATCGGTATCGTCATCAGACGATGACGATACCAACGGCATAGGTTCATCCAGTAGTTTGCTGTGAACATACGGATCGGAAGAACTGGAAGAATCTGAAGAATCGGAAGAACTCATTTCAATTTAAAATAAATTTGAAATGAGGGTTTTTTTTTTGGAAAGGGGGAAAATAGAGTTAATGTTGAGAGGAAGAAAGAAGGGTAAAGGTGTGAGTTTTGAAGGAGTGAAGATGTGGTATTTATAGAGTTGAGGAAGGATAATATTTGGAAGATTAAAAATTTTTTTTTTTTTAATTAAACGTGGGATCATCGGCTTCACCATCCCGAGCCTCACCCCTCAACACCCGAACCCGCCGAGCCCGATGGACACGGGGCAGCGGTACCGGAGGTACCGGCGGTACCGCACCCAATCTTTCCGATCCCGCACCGAGCCCGAACCACTACTCCGTGCACCCTTAATTATCTAAAAAAATGAAGGAATGGCAAGTTTTATTTTTATGAGGAAGCCATGGATTTATTCAAAAATAATATTTCATAGGCGGGAAGCAATTGTTGATTTTTCGTATTTATTTATCTTTGCATTTCAAAATAATTATATCATCAGTTTCTACGTCTAGGCAAAACATGTGATGTAATAATATACGTTGTGTTTCTTCCAAATTATCTAAAAGAAGTGAAAGAATAGCAAGTTTTATTTTATGAGGAAGCTATAGATTTATTCAAAAATAATATTTCATAGGCAGGAGGCAATTGTTGATTTATCGTATTTATTTATCTTTGCATTTTCTTATCTATTGTCATATTTGGAAGATAACAGAAGAAGTGAGATTGATGTAATTTAATTTCATGTTGATGTAACTGTCAAAAGGGCATTTGGTCTAGTGGTATGATTCTCGCTTTGGGTGCGAGAGGTCCCGAGTTCGATTCTCGGAATGCCCCTATTTTTTGCCTATTTATGACTCCATTTCAACATGAGTTTATTGATAATGACGAACGCAAGCAGTTACACCACCATTGATGGACCTTCGAGAATCATTGATCAATCCCAAATCAATATCCAAAGTAATATCTTCATTTGCAATCTAATGTCTTTCTTCATATGTAAATTTTTTTATATATTTAAATTAAAAAGATTATAACATTAAAATTAAAAAACATTATATTAAAATAAGAAACATAAAATAAAATTAAGAAACATAACATGAAATTAAAAATTACAATCCAACTAAAATAACTATTTCAATCCGAAAAAACTTATTAATCATCTAGGTGGTTGTATTGAGATCGATATGATTAATTTAGAATATATATTCCTCCAAATCGCTGTAAAGCTATGGTGCTTGCCATTGTTACGTATCTTGTTTCTTATTTGCAAGTACGATACCAGCTTCTTATATATAAATAACTTGGGCCTATAGTTGTAAAACCAAAAATCCAAGGTTATAAAGTTGTTTTTCTAAAGTTCAGGGATGCTTTTGCAATCTACCCCGAAAACAAATTCGAACGTCTCTATACATTTTATCTCAAAATCAACCAAACCTCAATCCCTTTATCTTATCTTTTTCGTCCCCTCACTCTCCCCTGAGCTCTGCTTCAATGGCAGCGTCTTCAGCTCTCTCTACAGTCACCCTACGTTCATCCTCTCGCCTTTCACCCTCCACGGCAGCTCTCATTACACCTTCATCACTAGTTTTCCCCAAGCAGAGTGTAGAATTCCCCCTCCGAACCACCAAACTCGCTCGCAGATCGACGTTCCTCCCTCCTGTGGCCGTGGTAGCTGAGGAGAAGGTCGTGCAGCTGGGAGATGAAATCTCGAATCTAACGCTATCAGATGCACAGAAACTCGTGGAATACCTACAAGACAAGCTCGGAGTCACCGCGGCGTCTTTTGCTCCTGCCGCTGTTGTTGCGGCTCCGGGAGGAGCGGGAGCAGAAGCGGCTGCAGTAGTGGAGGAGAAGACGGAGTTTGATGTGGTGATTGATGAAGTTCCGAGTAATGCGAGGATTGCGACGATTAAAGTCGTTAGGGCTATAACGAGCTTGGCGCTTAAGGAGGCGAAAGAACTTATTGAAGGACTTCCGAAGAAATTCAAGGAAGGAATATCGAAAGATGAAGCTGAAGATGCGAAGAAACAACTTGAAGAAGCTGGCGCCAAAGTTTCAATTGTTTAGTTCATGAATTTGTGGTAAGTTTCTCATTTTTTTTTTTTTTTTTTTTTTTTTTTTTTTTTTTTTTTTGCCTCAGCGTAATGTAATCCGTTGTTAATTTGCTAGTTTTGATAATTGAAATTGATATTCTCTTTGCACTCTTAGTTCACGAATTGAAGGACATAATTTACTTCAACGAGATGCAAATTTCAACTCAAACTCTTCGCATTGTTCTTTATTATCAAATCTGTTGATATTACGATATCTTGTAACCTTGTCCATTTCAAGCTTGCAAAACGAGCTTCAATCTCGTTAAAGCGACGTGAATACATCTTATCAATGCTCATAGTTTCCTTTTCTTATCAAACCGAATTGGAAGATGCCTACATTCCAATCTATTAAAATTGTTTGCAGTATCTGTAGATTAATATTTGGGTTTACGTGGAGTTCATCATTCCATATGATGACAAAACTCTCCGATAATGTTTTCAATTCCAAAAATGTTTTTAACCTCAATCCGAACATGACCAATGATGTTAAGCTTGTGCATCCTGTTCTATAAAAATATTGAATTTAGAGTAAATTATCATTGAGATCGGATGACACAAACCGTAAAGATCTTTAAGATAATTAATGTTTATAAACAATAAATTTAGAGTAAATTACAAATTTGGTCGGTGTGGTATACTATAATATCATGTTTGATCCAAGTTAAGTCGTCCTTGTGGTTTCAGTCTTATAACTCTTATTGGATAAGTTTTGGTCCTCATAGTTGGCATCTTTCTACAGTTTTAGTCCAAATTTTGAAATTTTAGCACCATCAATCCCCATGGTTTCAAAATGCATCATGATTATATGTAAAATGACAATTTACCCCATTTTGTTTTTCTCATTTTGTTTTTTCTTCTTATTATATTTAATTATAAAATAAAGGGACCCTACTATTCAGTTATCCTCATCCCACCCACACCCCACCAAATTTCATTTGGGAGCCACCGGTGCCGCCATCGGCCCCGCCATCGTTGTAACTACATACAACACTTGCATTTGTTTTCTATTGGACAATTTTGGTGTAGATGTGAAGGGATCGGCCAAAAACCATCCCCAATTTAACCACCTTTATAGAAGAATGGAAGGAAGAGGAAGTCGATAGTGGAGATTGAAAATTCAAATTTGGGCAGAGGAAGTTGATAGTGGAGATTGAAAATTCAAATATGGGCGGAGGTAGAAGGTAGTAGAAGCTAGTGATGGCAGTGGATGGTAGGAAGAAAGGTTTAGGAAGGGTGGGGTGACCAATGGGTTGGGGTTAGAGATAGTGGTGGTGGCAGTGGCTGTGTAAGTGTGGTGGCGCTGCGTCAACGATGACTTTGGTGAGTGGTGGTTGGAGAAGGTGAGAAATCCAATAAGGTGGAAGTGGTGGCCGGTGATCGAGGAGGAGGAGGAGGTGATGGCTCGTGATGGAAGCGGAGGTTGTGATGGTCGTCGGTGATAGAAGCAGTGAAGGAGCAGCTGATGATGGAGGTGGCGGTTGTTCTACCTGAGTTTTTTTATCTTATTTATAGAAATGATCCCTATAATTTTTATAAAATGACAAAATAATAGAAAAGATAATATGAGGGTTAAATTTGTCGTTTACATGTAATTAACAGATAATGTTATATGGTAATCGGGAAAAAGAGCAAAATTAACGGATTTTGAAATTATCAAATATAACTAATTTACACACATATTTAGGAAAATGTGCAATTTTTGTCTTATTAGTTTTTTTAAACGTCAATAAGTGTTCAACTTTGAAAAATTTACGTAAACGGTCCTTATAATATTATCTGATGATCTCTATGTTTGAGAAAAATACATAAATGATCATTATGTTTGAGAATTTACAGAATCGGTTTTTGTAAAATTATCTAATGGTCTTTATGTTTGAGAAAATTATAGCGTGGTCCTGCAAAATTATCTAATGGTCATTCTATCAGAGTAAATTATAGAAATAGTCTCTACAAATTTATCTAAAGGTCCTAATAGTTAAGAAAATTATAGAAATGGTCCTTGAAGAATGTTAATGACTTATTCCTTAATTCATTTTTTATTTGAGTTGCGGTAGCTTCCGCGCTAGCAAGATAGGGCTCAGCCAAAGCAATACTAAGCGAGAAAAGTCCTTTCTATCTTCTTACTCATAGTCAAACAAGTTTTCGCCTTTATTGAGGTAAACAACCTTACTAAGGAGCGAGAGTATGGGAAACCTCTCAGATTGAACTAGGCCTTCTGAAGCATACATCCACAAAGGTAGGTATCGAAGGGGCGAGTTTAATAGTGTAGTACTTCACATTCATGGTTTGAGTAACCATGAAAGAAAATAGAGAAAAAGACCTTCAAGACTATCTAATGGTATTTATGTTTGAGAAAATTACAGAAATGATCCATTGTGTAAAAATTATGTTTTATTAATCGGTCTCTATGTTTAAGAAAACTACAAGAATGTTCCTTGAAAATTTATCTAATAATCACTATATTTAAGAAAATTATAGAAATGGTCAAAATTGGACCCCGTGTGTTACAGAAGTCCTCATCGAAGGACTTCAAAGATGTCGTCAGAGATGGCATTGAAGGAGAGATTTCTTGTTGAGTAAAGGTCGAAGTCGAAGGCTTGTCATAAGTGTCTTCGAAAGTGACATTGAATGTTTCTTCGACTCGATGAGTTCGCTTATTCAACACTTGAAACGCCACTGTTAGTTATACGTAACCTAGGAAGATGGCTTCTTCACCCTTCGTATGAAATTTGTTCCGTTTAACCTTCGGGCATATGATGAAACACCTAGAACCAAACACATGGAAAAATTTGACATTAGGTTTTTGTCCATTAATAATCTCATATGGAGTAACATTAAAACGAAAGTTGATATAAGAACGGTTTTGAGTGAAGCAAGCTGTAGAATAGCATCTGCCCAGAAGTAGTTAGAAGATTGGCAAAGTTGAGCATCGATTGAGCAACTTCGACCAAGCATTTGTTGCGCCTTTCGACCACTCCATTTTGCCGAGGAGTATAAAGCGCTATTAGTTATGCCTTATGCCATAGCTTGTCAAATAGCTATCAAACATACCCTTAGAAAGTAAAATGACGAAATTACCCTTGAACCCCATCGCGGGTTCCTTGGAGTCTGCGCTGCCTAGGTGTTAGGTTCGCCACACAAATTGCCGTTGAAATCAAAAACCCTAAGTGCGGGTTTTCACTAGTATTTAAAGGCACCGGGACCCTAGGGTTGACGAACTGCAACCTCCTTTCCACTGATTTTTTACCCTCTTGCTTTGTTGGGAATATTAGAAGGAGAGAATGATGAAGAGAAGGTGCAAGGAGTCCTTTCTAGACTTGATTCAGGGTCTCATCCGACCCCAACACCTCTATAAGTGAAATGGATCTTCACCCTTTTGTATTTTCGTTTGCTTAGGTTATAGTCATAGTTTGGATTGTATTGGAATAGTTTATGGATTGTGGTTAGAGTTTGAAGAACTCCTGATCACCGATCCAAAATGGAGCACATCTCTGGTGCTTTTGGGGATCTGATTTAGACCCCCTATGTCCTTTCAGAGTTATGCAAAGATTCTTGTGATTATAGTGGATTTGGAACCTAGGGTTAGGGTTTAGACGTGTTGGGTGTATGCATGGCGGATTGAGGGAGTTCAGACTTCCCCTTTGGTCCCTTGGATCGAGACTTAAAGAGTTTTGGTAGTTGTCTAGATCGATTAAGGACTCGATGAGAGTTTTGGGCGTTTTAAGGTTCGCGTTGCTAACTCCTTGAGTTTGCTTCGTGACCTACGGGAAAACCCGTAACTAGTTTCGCGGTTTGCGACGCTAAGAACAAGTGTTAGCGCCGCAAACTCCCGTGTTGATGACTCTTGGTTGGCGTCTGACCTTTATGGAGTTGACTACAAAGAAGTTTTTTCGCGGCAGCACGGTTGGATACAATCAGACTTATTATTGTTATTGTAGCAAAAAATGCATGGGATGTGCTTCAGTTGGACGTAAAAAGTGCATTTCTTCAAGGAGACATCAAGGAAGAAGTATATATCCAGTAGCCCATTGGTTTCGAGTGGCATGGAGAAAAAGAGTGTAACACCCTAAAAACGTTTTATATTAGAAATAATTTTAAATAAAATCATAATAGCATTTTTTTATTTATAAACGCTTTTACATAGAAATTAAATAAAAACTTATGAGAGTACTCGGTGTTACTACTAAACATAAATCTAAATCGAAAGTCTTTAAACTTTAAACAACCAGTAGGAGTTCGAATAGTCAGGTCGTGCTATTTTCCAGAACTACCCTTTTAAAACTTGAAAATGTTAAATATTAAGGGGTAAGCGAAAAGCTTAGTAACTCACATATCTATATATTCTGTTATATAATCACGTAAGATTAAAATCTAGCATGTAAACATTTCTCCTTGTCTCTTGGGAGAACAAGGATATGGTCCCACGAAGAGGCACCATAAAACCTGACCTCATAAAGGTGCACCGTAACCTGACCTCACAAAGAAGCATAGTAAAACCTGACCTCACAAATAGGTACCATAGCCTAACCTCACAAAGAGGCATCGTGCATGACCTCACAAAGAGGTACCATAAACATATCCCCATAAAGTAGTTGGGTAAGTTTCATAACATAACATACAAGCACATACACACATAACCACACAATATCACGTATAGAAAGTGATACTCACCTGAATTGATTGAGCAACTAACAGTAATCCAAAAACCATGATATCACAAATAACATGTATCAACCTACAAAACTTTAGCTAATTACTTATCGAGTCACAATAAGCCATTTCTTTATTTGTTTGGTTATTACTTAACAATTTGTATTTTTCGATCCTATGCACAACAGCTGTTGTCCTGCCTTTTTGACCTATTAGACTTCAGATTTATTGATTGTGTAAAGATAAATTTGATTAAATGGAATTCAAACATAATAAAACAAGCAAACAATTGAATAGAAATCGTGTTGAATGCTTAAAATTCAAGGATTTGTACAAATGATCATGCTTCGAATTACACAAGCTGTAATGAGCAACGCATTTAGAACCATCAAGCTAGAGACCAACAAAACCCTATACATCACTTGATATTTATAACATAAGCTGATCAAATACAAACACGTGTAATAACAATGATATTTATAACATAAGCTAATCAAATACAAACACTAGGAGTGAGCAAACACCGAACCGCAACAAAAAAATCGAAAAACCGCATTAACCGAAACCGAAACAAAAACCGAACGTGCATTTTTATTTTTATAAAACCGCAAAAAAACCGAACCACACTGCATGTAGGAACCGAACCTCAAACTGCAATATAAACCGCACCGCACCGCACCGCGTATTTAATATTAAAACAATAATTAATTATATATAAATAACTATTATCTAGCCATTATTATATTGAAAGTTAATAAAAATTGTGAAGCGGGATTATGAATATACGTTTACGAGTAGTGTTCCAAAAGTTAATAAAAACCGAACCACACCGCATGTAGGAACCGAACCTCAAACCGCAATATAAACCGCATCGCACCGCACCGCGTATTTAATATTAAAATAATAATTAATTATATATAAATAACTATTATCTAGCCATTATTATATTGAAAGTTAATAAAAATTGTGAAGCGTGATTATGAATATACGTTTACGAGTAGTGTTCCAAAAATATCCTTTTAGTCGTTACCACTTCTTTTAAAACCGCAAAAACGCAAAAAACCGCACCAATGACATGTGGTTAATAACCGCAACCGCAAAAAAAAAACCGAACTGCAAAACCGCACCGCATTAAAACCGCACCGCGCGGTTATTTTGTTGGAAAAACCGCATTTGCGGTTTGCGGTGCGGTTATTGCCAAAAACCACACCGAACCGTACCGTGCTCACCCCTAACAAACACGTATAATAACAAACCGCTGGAACTATTATACACAGATTCCATGGTGCATAATAGCATACAACAGACTGGTTAAAGGCAAAAAGGCGTCGGTGTCCAAATCCACTTCGTATAGAATGAGACTCCGAGTTCCCAAAAAGATTAACACTTCAACATAACAAAAATGTACTGAACATTCTCCCCCTTTGTGTGAAGTGCATGAAGTATCGAAGCTAGCAGTAGGAAACAACGTCCAGTATACACTCTCTTACTGTTATCCACCAAGTTATATGATCTTTAAGAGATTTGATGTTAGCAGCAGAGTTCTCTTTGCAAGCATAGACCACACAAAAACTACTTTCCAAATATATATCAAAAAAATTCTTTCCTACTGCCCCTTTATAGAAAAATTTCCAATTAAAACAACTCTCTAGGCTTCCTTAAGAATTTCATCATCAACTTTTTCAACGCCATCAAGTAAAGGATATATTGATATAGACATGAAGAGATTTGTTTAACTTTCTTGCAATTATTGACTCGTAGTTTGCAAGTTGGCCAATGTAATATGTCAAGAAACATGTCACGTATCTTTTTCCCGGTATTGAAGGTTTGGAAGTCTAGCATACCTTTCAAATCCATATTACACATCGATTTAAAAAGAACCACAAAATCATGGGGGTTCATGATTGGAAAATCTGCAACAGAGAACTTGCACATTTCACGTTCATCACCCTTTCGTACTATAAAATTTAGAATCTAAAGCCTATTTTCAAAAAGCTCTAACATTACAATAGAATCAAGGGCCACAATTTTCTTTAAACTCCAAAGATAGGCTCTTGTATCATGTGTGCATGAAACCTGATATTCAAATTGTTAAAATATTCTTCGTTTCCCCTTTCAATCCGAGCTACAAATTGAGTATACGAGAAAGTCCTTGGATTATACAGCAAATCAACCTGACTTTCATTTGTATTTGATACATCATAACTTTTCAATGGGAGACGACTGAAAACATCAAATTCACTGAAGCCCACATCACGAATCATCTTAGTATTCAAGGTTTTATTTATTGGGTCTAAATCATGATTTCTTTTAATCCTTCCAAGCGCAATAGAGTTTATTTGTCTCATCATCTCAATCTCTTTCTCTTTCTATTGTCTTTTCTGTTCTTTGCTCAATTCAGTAAGCTTTTCCTTTCCCTTATCACCACAAGGACCTGGGCCAGGAGAAGAAGTAGTGCTAGTAGAGAATGTAGGACCCGAAGAACCTAGGTTAATTCCTTTAATGACATTTGGATTCATGAGAAATAGTCTTGTTACCTAATATGCAATAACTAATGGTATTGAAGTTGTTGATACAATGGTGGTTGTTGCAAACATTGTAGTTGAATTTTCTCCCCCTTGTGACAAGTGGCCCCAGGGACACTAGGAGGCATCCTTGAAGCCAAGTTGAGAAGAGCTCCCAATCGGTTCTTGAAATCCAAAACAACTTTAGCCATAATGGCTTCTTTGTGAGCTTTGATTGTGGTAGCAAAGTTCTGAAGTGTTGGAACTAGAGATTGTTGAGTTAGATTAGAGACATAATCTTGAGCTTCATGTAGTTGCTTAAGGGTCTGAGAATGATATTACTTGTTAAATGACCTTGCATCCTCAAGAACCATTTTGAAAGTTCCCTAAATTTCTATTAACAAAGCCTGAAACATCTGAACCACATTATCAATCTTTGTATCCACATGTGCAATAATTTCTTGTTACTTTTCCATTAATCTTTTTTCAAATTCAGCAATCTCCTTTGTAAACAATTGTCGAATATTTTCATGACAAAGTTTGATTTTGTTCACACACGTCAACATTGGAAAAACCTGTTTCTGCAGCCTCAGGACCAAAACCTGTGTATTACCAAAGTAAAGTATTCAATTTGTAACTCAGTGTTTTGTATTGCTTCATGGACACAAGAGTCTCATCATGAAGAGTTCATCATCATCCTAAATATCAAAAGGTGTCACATGAAAAATCGGATCATCTTGGGATACAAGAGGTGAAGATGAATAATGCTTCTTAGTTTGTATATCCTTGAAGTTTCATTGAGAAGAGGATTGTTCAGGGTAACTGAAAAATAAGAGAATTGAATGGAACAGATCTACTAGTGGATGTGGGTAAAGGAGATGCTTGTGGTGTAAAAGGTTGTAGAGATGTATACATACCTTGAGATAAGGATTGAGAAACAATGGGTTCAGAAGTGGGAGACACAAGAGAGGTTGAAAATTCTGAAGATATTGGGACTTAAAAAGTGGTGATTATAGAAAGAAATCTTGAGAAGTGTATAATGATGAAGTGATTGGGGTTTATGAAGTGGTTGTTAAATTGAGTGGTATTTCTAAAGTAGGAATTGTTGATAAAATTGGAGTATCGGATGTGTGAATTGAATAGGTGATGTGAATTTCAAAAATGGGTGTAGAAAAAGTAAGGGGTACTTTTAAAGTTCTTAGAGGGAAAGGAATGTGAGTTTCATGCTCAAGAGAGGAATTTTCTTATGAAAGAATATGAATTATAGGATTTGACTCAGTTCCAAACGAAGATTGCACCACAGGATTGTCAATTTTCTCTTCAGTTTTTGATGGGGCAGATTTGGTATGTTTAGGATTAGGTTTCGTTGGTGGATGAGCTTCGAATGGTTTGCTCTTATGTTTACACTTCAGAGACGGGTGATCTTCACTAGTTCCGATAAGAGTTTTCTTTTTTAACTTCTTCTTTGAAATATCCTCTTCGAACACAGGAGTAATATTTTGAGTTTGATAAAGAAGTACCAACATTGACTTATAAGAGTGCAGAAGAGGATTATTTGCAAGTATCTTGCGAAGCATAGCTTATGGAATCTAACCACAAAATGGGAATTCGGTTCTGTTGGAAGTAGTTGGAACATTGACTGTGTGAAATCCCGTTGCCTACATACTTGGATCAACAACAACTTTCTTAGCAAGATAAGTAGCAATAACAATAACAATCCAAAAATGAGGCGAAGCGATTGCAGTTGCTCGCTTCAAATGATTAATATAAGAAGTAAAGTCGGCCCAAAGAATGGAAGCATAGCCAACAGGTAAATCATAGTAAATGCCAAACACAATTCGAAGAAAATTGTGGGCAGCAGAATCCAAAGCGAATGTACTTGCAGAGAGGCTTCAGAGTAGCACATCAAAGAAGAAATTCCACAAAGGTGGAAGGCATTTCTTCTTGAATTGACTGATATTATGCAAATCAGGATAATGGCCCATTTGATGTAACATATTCACCAAATCAGATACCGAAGCAGTCTGAAAAGGACCTTGCATTGGTAGTTTCAACAGTAGAGCAAATTGACGTTTGTTTAGGCTTAAACGTTCAATAGCACTAGGAGTTTCAACCTCAAACAAAATCGATTCAACTTTAATGGTATCTTTATTAGTATTGATGAATGTAAAATGATAAGCTTGATGTATCCAAATAGTCAGAACTTTAGGGTTTTCACTCATAGCATGACCAAGAACTGAATGGTGTAAATAGAGAACAAGAATACCTAAATCACCAGTGTAAGCCTCAAGATCAAGAATTGCCAAAAGATTTTCATATTGAGGCTTGAAGTTGGGAATAGAAGCTGCTTCATCAAGGTCAAGATATGCAGAATCGTGAGTTACCATGAATATTGTAACCAGACAAATAAATGAACTAAAATATTCATACAACACCAAAGGGGCATGTCAAAGTTTATTCAAAATTTGATTAATCTAGAAGTGGTCAAAACAGGCTTCAAAATATGTCATGTTGTAAGGTGAGGCTTGTGAAAAAAATTTAAGTTTCAGATTAGAGACAAAAGCATTGGGCCATGTTGGAAGTTTGTTATGCATTAGATACCTTACTATGAAATATCTTACAAGTAGACTAAGTGCATATACCCAGTGAAAAATATTATTTGTATTTCACTAATTTTCTTAAGAAGAACAAAATGACAATTCCTGAACCAAATACCAAAATTGATACACTTCGGATATTGAACATCAAGAGATATTTGGAGAGGTTTGCATAATTTATAAAAATAATTTGAAACCTCGTTCCACCAAATAGAGTATCTGGGAAGGGGTCATTTTAAAATGACACATGCACTAGTCAACCCTTTCATTGAAGAAAGGCTACTGAGATTATTCACACTTCCCAATTCAGGATTTAACTATGGCACCATAAGATTCCTTATTCTATCAATTAACATAGGGACTTGTGTAAGCAAGTTTAAAATGATGTGAAACCTCAATTATCAAATAGAATATTTGGACATTATTTATTTCAAAGTGAAGCATACACTACTCTATCAATTCATTTAAGAAAGATTACTGAGGTTATTCACACTACCCAAAAAAGGCTTCAACTATGGCTTAGTAGGATTCGTTCTCCTTTTCATTTAAGAAGCATAGTATGTAAGCGAGAGCGGCAAATTTTCAATCTTAGATACTCACCGCTCACCCATATAGTTCAATAATACTCTTCAGTATATCCCACCCTGGCTTTTTGTCAAAAAATTTAAGAATATAACAAAACAAGGAAAGTCTTGAAGTATAAAGATCCTGATAAGCACTTAGCATTCTGATTAATATATTGTTAAAGCCTAGTGAAGAACCACCGAGTAATATAGAAATAGGCCACTATTAAAGATATCATCATATTAGTATATAGAAAATATATAACAACCTTAACCTTATTCCAGATGTTGCAAGGCGAATCCTAAATATCTCAATTTCAAAAATATGAGGCTCATCCATATTGATGTCTTCTCCATTCGCTAGTGCACATGCTATAGAACCAATCTCATAAGTATTGGCACATCCATCATATCTAACGAGATTCTGCATGTTTCTTTTTAGTTTAATATTTGCTATAAATTTTGTCTCATTTTCTTTTCTCCTAGTTTCAAACTCTCTAGACTCTTGTTCAACGAGTTCTTCCCAAGACTCATCTCGTCTAGACTGTTCATTAATGGGTTGTTATTCATAATTTATGACAACTCTATCTGAAGTCTGTCACAAACTCCATCTCCTGGGTAGCATCACGATCTTGATTCCCTACGAGGCTTGTACTTTATCATTTTTTTATTCGGAAAATACAACCAGTCCTTCCTTGAATAGTCATTAATTAACATCAAAAAGTACGAGCATCCATCATGTGATTTCACCAGAGAAGGCCCCATAAATTGAACTTATTCCATAATTCCATTGCTTATGTGTTGACCAGTACTGAACTTCACCCTGTATTGCTTTCCTTTTACACAAGCTTCAAAAAAAAATTATTTCGCCACCAAATAGCCCATGTTTACTCAAGATTGACATGTCTTTCTCGCTCATGTGCCCCAATTTATGATGCCATAACCATGTTTATCATCTCATTACTCTAAGGATTGAGAAACTGCAATTGTTCCTTTAATCAAACTACCTTTCAGAAAACAAATTTCATGTTGCAGCTTTTCCTTCATAACCATAAGAGCACCGTTGAAGGCCTCGACCCATTTGTTATCACCAGAATATTTTCAGCCCATGCTTGGCCAAATGGCCAAGAGAAGCTATAAGGATTTATCAGAAGTTGATCTACATTTTCTTGAGGCTAAAGTTGCTCTCACTTTATGCAAACGAGAGAAGATATTTCCTCCTTCATTCTTTACTGTAATGGTGCACTTGTAACAGTGCACTTAGTGATCCATCTAACGATAGAGGTTAAGCTTGGAGGTCCTGTTGCGTTTAGGTGGATGTATCCTGTTAATTTGTTAATTAAGAAAGCTCGCTATGAAACCCAATAAGTCCAAATTATTAGGTTAATTTGTTAATTAAGAAAGTTCGCTATCATACCCTAGAGAGGGATTATAGATTCTGTTGAGAGAGAAGGAAAAATTCCAAGTTTTAAGAGCTCTGGAATTTGGGGCGTAGAATATGGTGCCAGTGGAGGACTATTTATAGTTTACATGGATGTTTAGAAATAAATCTTATTTGAATTGAAACCGGATAAGGATAATTGATTGAATAATCCATATTATCTTTAATTCAAATCTAATCTCCTATCCTATATGGTGGTGATCGAAATTTAGATGGTATATCCATCTAATTTCGTCCCCTATCCTCATCATTTCAATATTATCTATTGCCCAAATATTGATCAATTAATATATAGTCCATGCACTTCTAATTAATCCCAAATTAATTTAAATTAATTCCAATTAATTCAAATTAATTTCAAACTAGTTTCTAATTAATTTATCATCATATAAGAAATTAATAAACTATTTACTTCTCTCTCAATTAACTCTAATACCATTTGGACTATTAAAGATAACCCAAAAAGGACCCTATTATTAATGAAAAATCTTTACCAATTTAGTTATAATCTTAGACACTATTCCAACAGTTAGATGTATAGAAATTAGAGTATTTCTATGTAGAGAGACTATTTTCATAGGAAATCTTCGATGTGTCCATCATATCAAAGCAAAATGTTAGATTATTTTACAAACTCTATTTTGTGGTGTTTTATATCAAATGATCTATCATAGTAAATTTTAATACAAAATACACTTGGAATGGATAGTGTTTAAAATATAAATATCATTTATATAATTTTATAATCACATGAATTTTGATTATTTGAAACATACAATTTTCTGAAAAAAAAAAAAAAAGTAGATTCGTGCCCCAGCCCCAAAGAAGAAAGAACAAACGCATTTCCTCATAACTCTCTCTCTCATAGCCTCGTTGGCTCGCCGCCTTCACTATACCACCGCGCCGATCCGCTCACCGTCTTCTACCAACTCTAATTTTGAGGTATTTTGGTTTTCGAAATCCATTATTGTTTGTTACTTGTTATTTAGGGGGTTGTTAATGGGGAATGTTAACACTTAACATAAGTTAGGGTTTGTTGAAAATTCATTTGTTTATCGTCAATTGTTGCTACTTAATATTGTGTGAATTGTTGAAAACTGAAATCAAATCGGTAGGGATATAGTTCTGAAAACAGAGAAAATTGCTTACGATCCTGTTTCCGGAAATGCACTATGACACAGACCTTGTTTGGGATTGAAAAACTAAATCATAAATATTTTCTTTTTATAGTGATGCAAAACAACAAAGACTCTACTGATGATGAAACATACCGAGTTAGAAAGCTGGAGATAACAGACAAGAAGAAAGGATTCATGGAACTTCTACAACAACTTACAATTTGTGATCCCGTAACAGACGATGAATTCCAAAATCGATTCAAAGAGCTTGAATCCTACGGTGATGATCACGTGATTTGTGTGATAGAAAACGCCACGTCATCCAAGATTATTGCAACTGGAAGTGTGTTCATTGAGAAGAAATTCATAAGGAGTTGTGGGAAAGTTGGACACATTGAAGACATAGTGGTTGATTCAAGTGCAAGAGGGTTGCAATTAGGGAAGAAAGTTGTGAATTTTCTAGCGGATCATGCTCGTTCTACGGGTTGTTACAAAGTAATTCTTGATTGTAGTGCTGATAACAAGGCTTTTTATGAGAAATGTGGATTTAAAGAGAAAGAAATTCAGATGGTCAAGTATTTTGTTTAACAATTCAATCTATATAAACTTACATTATTCGAATTATATTTACTTTTTTGTTGAATGTTGATCCTAGTAAGTGAAAATATGCCTTTTAGTATAACAATAATATCATGAAGTAATTGTAGAATGGTGGTTCTTTTGGTACAATAATTCTAAAGTGTATAAACAATTTCTTATTAACAAACTTTAAGTCAGTGTAAGACAAAGTTTAGTTAGATGCCTTCGATAGAAGCTATTGGATCCAAGAATTCAATCCTACAAGTCCAATTTCATATTTGTAGCTTAAATATGTACGAAGATGGAAAGAAAAAGAATAAACAAAATTTTAATTTGGAATGTACATACCCATCATCTCGTGCTTGTGTCAAACTAGTATTAACATTCTCCAACTTCCAACTAAGGATGAGCAAAAACCGAACCACATGGCTAAAAAACCGTAAAAACCGAAACCGATTAATCGCAACCGAAACAATAACCGACGGTGCGATTTTAAATTTTGAATTAAACGAAAAAATTGGTGCGGTGCGGTTATAGAAAACATACCGAACCGAAATAACCGAACTGCACCGCATTGAGTAACCGCAACCTCGAACCTCATACTTAAATAATTATATAATTTTTTATTAATTAAAAAATATAAAATAAAATAAACTTAATCAGCATTGAGCGGGATTTCAATTCCTTAAACCTAATTCCCGATTAGTCGTCTCACTCTCACCACGTCTCCTTCCTCCTCGAGTACTAGGATTTGAGTTTTTTTTGGACTCCAATCTTAGAAACTTGTTGTTAAGGAATTGAAGCAAATTTTCGGGTAAAAATGGTGATTATTGTTGTGTTTTCAAACATACATATAAAACACCCAGAAACGGCAGCAAGAAACTTGATGTGTTACGAGCGTATATATGATTTTTGAAAATGATTTTCATATTAGTTTTACATTTTTAAACAGGGAAATACCATGTATGAATAGAACAACACAATAGGCAAGTGTACCTAGTCGATTGTAGTATACTAATGGTAAATCCGGGTTATATTTTTAAGTTAAGAAAATCAATTATTAATTAACAATTATTCAAGCAAACACTCAGAAGCGAGTTTTAATGAAAACTCGTAAAACTTTGTTTATAAAATAAATGACGAAATAATAAATTAAAATGATCATAACAACATGACAATAATAACAAGGGAAACTTTCGTCCAGGATTTGTTGATTCATATAAACCTATGTTGACTAGTTTTGATTATGTGCAATGAGTTTAAATAGGTTGCATTAAGTGGTAAGATCATATGGTCAAGTCACCAATTCTATGACATCTAAGTTAATTTAGCACAATGGTCATGCAACTAAATAACTTATAATCATGAATTATTAATACAATCTAGCATGCAAACATAGTCCATATCCTAATTGTCATAGTGATATGTTCATACAATCAATGGTCATGAGTTGCAACTAAATGTGATATAAGTCTTATTTCACTAATCAAGTTTATATCTTAGATAACCTTCCTAGTTAAATGGTCAATAACTAGTCCAATGATATATAGTTGTCAATTATACATCACAATGGTTCATGTGATCAATACGTTTAAATGGCCATTAAACTTAATCATATAAAGATGACTATCAAGAATACAAACTTTAACCACATTCAATATGTATAGCATGCAAGTTATATATCCTAACCGATGTTAAACTCGAATCAAGAACTAGATCAACACATATTTATATTAATGAATCAACATCACCTAGGAAAAAGCTACGCGAAATATAAATATAAATTACAAAACATAAAAGTAAACATTTATACTTAGATTCGATTTAACCATCTAGTTATGTTTGATCTGCTATTAGTGCAATGGATATTGAAAGTTAAATACCGATTTCTAAAGTGATTAGATGTTTTGGTCTAACTACCTAATCCTATGATTATAAGGTCATTAACGGCAATGGTCATGCAATTACATATTCCAAATAATCATGTATTGGTTCGTATCATACAGGATTTATTCGAGCTTTTGATCTCAATGGTCATGACAATCAAATTGGTTTGTACAGATTGGCCCTCTAGTACAGACTTTGCATATACATACAAGATTCTACCTTCGTGACTTAACCCTAGGATTTGGTCCATCACTAGTCATATCTGCCTAATGGTCATAGCACAGTTATGATAAAAGTCATATAGTCAGATTGGTCCTCTAGACTAAAATAACTCAGCAATAAGTCCAAAATAAAGGTTCCTTAACATATATGATGTCAAATGAATTATGCAAGATAAAATATAAAACGTTCAATATCCGATAAATAACAATCAAACCATAACTAGAAAGTAGTCAAATCTAAGTAATGAATAATGCAGATAACATGATCTGAAGAATACGGCCTAGGAAATCATAATAGAATGCTAAACATATATAAAGCAAACCGAATGAAGTCCCGGCCGAACATTCTTCAAGCTCTCGATTCCATACGTTCCGTACCGTCTCCCCCTTGATTCTACAAGCCTTCTGGCAGATGCAGTAGGCAAAATGTCGAGTTTGGTGTTGTGGAGGTGTAGAGATATGTTGTGATCTCCCAAAGAAGAGGAGAAAGCCTTGTATTTATAGTTGCACTGGCAATGGGCGCAGTACGCCCAAAGTTGGGCGCAGTGCGCCTATTGGGAATCTCAGCACGTTGGCCACCTTTATCGCTGGAAGAAGCACGTGTGTCTCACTTTTAATGTCGGATCTGAGGCGCGGTGCGCCCAAAGGTAGACGGGGTGCGCCCATGCACATGCTTGGCAGGTCCGTTGAATCATTGGATGATCGCACGCATGAATATATTACTCAAAAAGTCGGACGAAAAAGCGATTTCTGGAATCTTCATGGGCGCAGTGCGCCTAGATATGGGCGCAGTACGCCCAAGCTGTGGCCAGTTTTGCACTTAGTTTCTTTTTAAGCTCAAATCTTCGTGTAATCTGTTCCTTTGCTCCAAACGCGTCTTTTTAGCTTCAAAATGAATATTTAAGCATATTAGGTATCTTTAGTTCATAACATGTATGAAACTAAACTAAAATGACACTAATATCGCCCTGAAAATATGTATAATTTACGCGATATCAAAATACCCCACACTTGAACTTTGCTTGTCCTCAAGCAAACTACAATTTAAAACCAAGCCAAAAAATTTGATGTCCAAACAACTTTTCATACGCTACCACATATCTAGCGTTTATTACCGATGTTAAGAATAATGAATTAAGAATAAACATAGTAGATTATACCTAGTCATATGTATATATTTTTAACTTTTCAAAATCTTAAATAAATTCTCTTTCTATAAACGACAAGTCTTTAGATTGATAAATACTCATTTTTACATAACATCGAATACACCCATTAAAGATTCTTCTACCTCAAGACTTTTTGTCGAATTTCCCATATTTAGAATAAAAATCATGCTGGACTAAATTTATCAAGTTAAGTTATTATATCCATTTTTTTCGTACATTTGAAACTCGTGACTTTCTATGGAACTCTTGATTACAAATTTTCGACTCAAGACTGTACAGAGTCTACTAATTCAAATTCCAAAGGCCACTAAGGAAATTCCATGACTTTCGATGACACCCGTGTAGCGAGCTTTCGACAATATTATCCCAAACCAGTTGGTTTTAGGTAATAAGGAGTAGAAATGCCCGTAGGCCCCATTTTATGTCTACTTGCTCGAATGTCAAAGGCCACTGATTGAATTTTCCTTCATGAGTCTCAATCTTATGGTATAACATTACTTGACTTCTGCTTTTTAACACATCAGATTTATTGAGAATTTTTTTTTCTCATTTTAAGCTCATTTACCGAGGCTTATTTTCCTCAATTTAGTAACAGCATATAATTCGCACATTTTGCAAGTAGGGAAACTGACTCAATCTGTTTTGGCAAAAACTCAATTTTTAACAACTGATAAATTTTCAACGGGTCTATTTCATTATTTATGCAAAACATTTTGTAACTACCATCCTAAAAACTTGTCCTCTACAAAACTAGACTTTAGATAAAACAATGAAAAACAAAAATACACACATAAAATTAAATGTAACCTACAAATTTATTTTCAAAACATTTTTCTTAACAATTATCTTTAGGTAGCGTTCAAAATTGGAAAAGATGTTCAAGATAAAAATTTTAAATTGGCTCAGTTAATCATTGCAGTATGACGTCCTAACCCTACACGTATATTATACAATAATTCTATTGTATATATAATTCAAAACAATAAAGGGAGCAAAATGGAACAGACTCCCCTTGGGTACCGGTCGACGTCATATATGATGCTCTTTCCACAGAAAAGAATTCGTTGAATATGCTGCCAGCATTGAATCTTAGCAAATCTGCATATGCAACACTCGGACAAAAATTATTCACATACAAATAAACACACAAAAATTAAATCACAAAAGTAAAAGTAATAACAACGAAAGAAAAATATCACTCATTTTGTGGTCCCTGAAGTTTCAAATCCGTGGCTACTGGTTTGCGGGTGTGGTGTGGCTGTGCGACTTTTGACCGTCGTCAGTATCGCTGCCCCCACTGTAAAGAAGCGTCCCTCTTCTCAGTAGTGGCTGATTTTTAGCCATGTATCATTATGTACGACCAGTATCTGCCTCTTGTGTTTACGCGTCATGCACGTTTCCGTGTCGTGTAATTTTTTTGAAGTTGTCTCTTTCTCAACGCGATCCAGATTGTCGACGCGTCGCGTCCGGATGGCATACACGTCGCATTGCGTGAGCAGAAAAGACTTCAAAGTTTTGTCACTTCATTTTTCCCGAAATATTCACCCCACACTTAAAATATGCTTAAGGTGTGCAAATATCTATTTTATGATTAGTGATATGTCAATCAAAGCAAATACATAACACACAAAAACAAATGTACAATCACACAAATATTAACTAATAATTTAATTTTCTATACAAAAAAAAATCCGAATTCCCCGGCAACGGCGCCAAAAACTTGTTGTGTTTTCAAACATACATATAAAACACCCAGAAACGGCAGCAAGAAACTTGATGTGTTATGAGCGTATATATGATTTTTGAAAATGATTTTCACATTAGTTTTACAATTTTAAACAGGGAAATACCATGTATGAATAGAACAACACAATAGGCAAGTGTACCTAGTCGATTGTAGTATAGTAATGGTAAATCCGGGTTGTCGGACCCAAGGGAAAAAGGATATTTTTAAGTTAAGAAAATCAATTATTAATTAACAATTATTCAAGCAAACACTCAGATGCGAGTTTTAATGAAAACTCGTAAAACTTTGTTTATAAAATAAATGACGAAATAATAAATTAAAATGATCATAACAACATGACAATAATAACAATGGAAACTTTCGTCCAGGATTTGTTGATTCATATAAACCTATGTTGACTAGTTTTGATTATGTGCAATGAGTTTAAATAGGTTGCATTAAGTGGTAGGATCATATAGTCAAGCACAAATTCTATGACTTCTAAGTTAATTTAGCACAATGGTCATGCAACTAAATAACTTATAATCATGAATTATTAATACAATCTAGCATGCAAACATAGTCCATATCCTAATGGTCATAGTGATATGTTCATACAATCAATGGTCATGAGTTGCAACTAAATGTGATATAAGTCTTATTTCACTAATCAAGTTTATATCTTAGATAACTGTAACACCCGGCTTTTAAAACAAAAACACCCCTGAAAAATTTTTCATTTAAAACACGGTTTCAATACATAAAACCATAACAAGGGGTGTATTTTAATAAATACGGGTACAAGTGTATCAAGGAGAGTATAAAATACCATAACTCCTTTAAAGCCGGGCTGCTACTGACAGCATCTACGAGTCCTACTTCACGAGTCACGGACTCTATCTTGTCCCCTATCAGTATCATGCTAACCTGCAGGGACAGTAACAAACAGTATGAGCTACAAAGCTCAGTGAATAATCAAATCTACAATAACACGTATTAAATACAATCATATAACTGTCTGGATATCGAATCCAAACTCCTAGCCTTACTGGCTGACCATATATACTCTAGGATTTCACATCCTATTCTGTAGCCCTACAGGCTGAATCATAGTGACCTGTAATCAACAAGCCACGTTAGTTATTTGCATCTATAAGCATGTCTAACGATTTCTGTCCCATATTTCTTAGTCACACTGGACTGCATCATATATCATGGCTAACAGCCGTACCCTGTGTCATAGCTATACAAGCTGCACCAAAACATTATCAATATACAGTTCATAGCCCGCAGGCCGCACCAGCTGGGTTTAATAACCCGATTTCATAGCCAAAAGGCTGCACCATGTACCTGTAACAATTTCATAGCCAAACAGGCTGTACCGTATACCTGTAACAAAATCATAGCCATACAGGCTGTACCAAATATCATAGCCCGAAAGCTGCATCGGAGACATAGCCCGAAGGCCGCACCAATCATCGGAGACATAGCCCGAAGGCCGCACCGGAGTCATAGCCCGAAGGCCGCACCAATCATCGGAGACATAGCCCGAAGGCCGCACCGGAGTCATAGCCCGAAGGCCGCACCAATCATCGGAGACATAGCCCGAAGGCCGCACCGGTTGGATATACAATCCAAAAATCATAGCCATATAGGCCGCACCCATTGGATATCAAAATCCAGAAATCATTGCCCGTAGGCCGCACCCATTGGATAAAAATCCAGAATTAGTTATGGCTCACGGATTAGCCGCTATTGCCTAGACTCACGGTTCCGTTCTTGTCATCGCAATGACTCACGGCTTATCCGGTCTTGTCTCTTCAACGTATCTTTGAACTATCAGTTTCGTCCCACAATCAGTTTCAACCTGTAACAACTCAATCATCATATATCACATATGGTATCAGTGAGATTACTCACCTGGATGCTAGCTGCATCAATCCCCAGTTGTTTCTTGCCTTCCGATACGATACGTAGAATTTTGTCCCGCACCTATAATTAATCATTTTCAACATGATTATCTGTTAATACCCATTTCAACTAACTCTAATACATTAGAGTTCAAATAAAACATTGTTATAAGCAATGCCTAGTTAATAAACTTTCCGTTTACTAACTTTATATGAATTTTACTATTCACCGGGACATTCGGATCGGTCTACAGTGCCCCCGAGGGGTCGAAAACTCAACTTAATAATTTTCCCAAACTTTTCAAACCATAACGAGCATATGGTCCAAATTTGAGCTAAAACGGACAAGCCAAACGAAAGTTAGCGAGTCGGAAGTCCCCTGCTTGGAGGCGCACTGCGCCAGGAATCAGGCGCACTGCGCCTGGGCGCACCCCGCCCTGATCCTGGGCGCACTGCGCCCTGCGCCTGTGCAGAGCTCCTGGGCAGTCGCGATTTATGCACTGTAGCAAGCAGTTTTGGCTCATTAAGTCCTTAATCAGGTCCTTAATCGATTGGGGTTTGTTCTAGGACTAAAACCTTATACTTTAACAAGGTTTTCAACCATCTAAAACAACCAATTCAATCAAAATGAAGAATTAGGGTTCTTAGTTCTAACAACCCCAAACTTCAAATTCATCACTAATAACAACCTACTTCCATTTTCTTGAGTTGAGTCCTTTCTAGCATGACTCAATGGAAGTAATAAACCAATTTAAACACATAATCACAACTGAAATTCATAAATTTCAGTTTCTAAAATACCTAACCAAGAACACCCAAGAGCTTGGCTAGAAATCAAGTTACTAACCTCAATTAGTTTAGAAATCATCAATTCCAAGCCTTGATTCCCATTTCTTGCCTCAAACCCTTCAAGACTTGCTGAAATCGTGCTCCCCTTGCTTCTCCCGTTGCTGCACAATGGCTGGTCAAAGAAGAGAGTCAAACTCTCTATTTATACCCAAATTTTTACAAATTTAGTCCCTAAGTTCATTTCCTTGAACTTTGACCACAATAATCAAGTTTTATTACAATAAAACTTCCATTTCTTACATTTTGGCCACAACCAACAATATTTTTACATAATTGGTCGTTGACTTGGTCAAATGACCAAAATACCCTTTTTCGGTAAAACGACCAAAAATCAGTTTTTATAACATTTTAAGTCCAAAACTTAAAATATTATTTCAAACCAAATACTTTTCTGTCCAAAAGACCATTTTACCCTTACAAGGTAAAATGACCAATTTACCCTTTTATTATAATTATATAATAAAGTATCTTGGCGTTACAAATTCTCCCCTCCTTCAAAAGATTTCGTCCCCGAAATCATACAAACAAACGAGGGTAATTCTTTCTCGTTACAATTCCGGTTTCTCATATCATATGGAAACCTTCATGGTTTTGCTAAAGCACTTAACCATACTAGTCTTCTTATCTCGTGGTTATATCACCACTCGCATATTACTCATCCGGTTGTCCCGGGCACCTTAATCACTTATCTTCCTCATTTCAACATGAGGGATTCGTTAGAATTTATCACTCTATGTTCTCAAAACCATGAGACCCATAGAAAACTTTACAATCATCTTGAAGTTCATCAAGGATCTTCAATCAATACACCGCAATTCTTGCTTTTGGGATATACGGAAAGGTCCAATCAACAAGGACTCAACTTTCCTTTTTGTCCCACATAAATTACTAGTCTTTCCGGAGGTTCACTTTGAGTTCCACTTTCTTCCCTTACTTGGGGTTTCAAAGGTTTTACTCGAAAATCCGCATACTACTCTTGTCTATCTTGGTCTATTTCCAAGCTTTTTCGACCTTGCCAAATCGTTTCTTCTGTTTGAGATACAATCTCAGGTTTAGTCAACGGCTTTCCCCAACTTCTGTCTAGCAAATCAGCGTGCAACACGGTAGTCTATGCAATACCTCCTACGAGTCAATAAAACGCTAGTATAATACCTATACTATCTACAACTTCTACCAAGGATAGACGGTCATCTAGTCTTCCGCTAGGGTCTGTTATGAAGATTTCAGGCATAACTCCTAAGGTCTGCATCATTATCTCACCTCATCAATCCATCTGGAATTCGCACTCAGTACTTACTAGTACTTTTGAGCTAAAAACTTTACGAATTAATGCTAAATTCAGCAATTAATTCTAGTATCTCGATCCGATACAGTCGTCACCTGTAGTGCACTTCAACAATTTTCTTTATCTTTGTAGTTTTTCACTACTTTTCCACTCTTAATTTCTTCTTAGTCAGTATAAACATACACTGATTTCATCAATCAACCTGCAATTCACCCATATGGTGTCATACCCATACGGTATTTGCAAAGACTTTACTACAAAGTCTATGATATTTTTCGTCCCATTTCATTTTTGGGACCGACAGTCCACATACTTCTAATGATTTGACTGTAGTTACACACAAGTCAAACACTTTTCACATGTCTTTCTTCAGCCCCGGCCGCCAACACATAGGTTTTATCGACCTATACAGTTTGGTATCGCCCCGGGTATGCTGCATATCTGATACAAAATGCATCTTTTCAAGATGATTTTTATATTTCACTTGGCTTTGGAACTCACATTTACAACCGCCACGGGAGTTAAATCACTGTGATATTCCAACCAACTTCCGCTACTTTTCAATCATTTCTTCACTTTTTCAGACTTGCACACATCTTCCTGTGCTACCCGAATCAACTCAGGTGATCAATTTGCCACGTTCATAATTGCTACCGCAATCTCATGCATTCCCAGTCAACGTTGGATACCTTTCAATAATCCAATCTATCTTCTCTACGTAGCATCATTGCTAATGTTAGAGGTTCACACAAAGTTCATTCCAAACCTTTACAACATATCTGCGGTCTTTCTACCACTCAGACTTTACACTTTTCTTGGTTAACTTTAGTCAGCTAACCAGCAATCAAGGAGCACAACTCTCCTATAATAACCCGCCAAATCCAAGGAACTACAATTGTCAGTCGGATTCCTCAGGCGGTTCTAGTTTTACCACATCATCTATCCCACTGGATTAATTTCATCATCTTTGGCAGTATTATCATGCCCAAAGAGTTGAAACGTCTTTTAGACACATTTTCATGGAGAATTTACATATCACTGAACTCAGTGAAGTAACTCCAGTATCTGATACAATGTACCTCATATTCAATCTGGTTTCGAGAATATTACATTCTCAGTAGTCAATGTACATACACATTAACTTATCTTTCTTCTTTTCAAAGGGCTCCATCTGATGACAACTACGGTCATATGAGATCCCCATTTAAAAACAATTTCTTCTAATTGTTTTACCACTCTGCCATCTCTGCAGAGGCCAATCAACACAGAGCCTAGATAACAGGAACGGCTCCCAAGACCAGCTTAATCATAAGCTCTTCTTGCCAATCTGGCAGAAATCTTGGAAGTTCTTTTCAAAAGAATCATCCGAAAATTATTTAAAGTAGTACACTACTTTCACCACTTTATTAAGCTTGGCCCATACCACGTATGCCAACTACAACATCATTCCTTTACTAACTCTTTTCCGAGTTTAAGCAAGGAAGCTAACCAGTATTCTCAACAACTGTCATTTACCATGGATTTTCATCCGATTATTTCTGCTTTCTGAACCATCATGTTCATATTTCTACAATTCATGTTAGCATAATTCATTGCTAACAAATTCATAAGCACAATTGCTTCAGATTTACTGGTAGTCATCGGCTTCAGATTCATAGGGAAAAATGGTCCCGTAAATCTTAGGCAGACTACATTCCAGGTGTTCAATATCTTGAACATACTTGCTATCCACAATAGCTATTTCAAATATTTCATCCAAAATCGTTGATGAAAATTTTAAACAAAACATCGAGTCATCGATCCAAAGCATAGCTTCATGGATCAAATATAACATACACGAGTTATATTCAGAACAATGACATTTGCGACTATATCAGTCTCCTCACGAGCTTCTTCCACAATCTACTGGGATGCTCATGGTACCATGGGTCCTTTTCGACCATTCGTTCTTGGGTTCATCACCCGTCACTCCACATTTAGCATGTGAGTATTTCAATAAGAAGTGATCTATAGTTCCACACTGGAACCACTTCCGTCCCATACAACAAGCTCGAGCAATCTGCTCCTATCACCTGCAATTTCAGCATGTCACGGTAGAGTCTCAACTCTACAATCTTCCTTAGTGCCTTTCCTGCACTGATCACTATACATAGTGGCTCTGTTTTGGTCCCTTCCCTACAAGGTTGGACCCAATTTGTGACAACTTCTTCTGAGAAGTCCACTTTTATTTTCTGCTTTTCTTGTAGTCTCAACTACTGTTCTTTCACCTTGAATATCAACCAAGGTGAGCAACCGCTTTCTTTATCTGACCACATCAGCTACTACTGCTTGTCATGTGGATTTTTCCGCTACTTGTCTCATTGCCCCTCGTTCGATGGAGTCTTGAGAAAAGGCTGATCCGCCTCTTAAAGTTACACGCACTAAATTTCTCCCAGTAATATCCGCTGCTCATACTTCTTTTACGTTAGAAGTCAGCAATAGTTAGGTTATATGTGTATAATAACAACTATATACACCTAACAGTTCATCATGTCTACTGTTTCAGGGTTTAAGTCCAGGAATCTACTCTATAGACACCTAGTTCACTTAAACCTCGGCTCTGATACCAACTTGTAACACCCGGCTTTTAAAACAAAAACACCCCTGAAAAATTTTTCATTTAAAACACGGTTTCAATACATAAAACCATAACAAGGGGTGTATTTTAATAAATACGGGTACAAGTGTATCAAGGAGAGTATAAAATACCATAACTCCTTTAAAGCCGGGCTGCTACTGACAGCATCTACGAGTCCTACTTCACGAGTCACGGACTCTATCTTGTCCCCTATCAGTATCATGCTAACCTGCAGGGACAGTAACAAACAGTATGAGCTACAAAGCTCAGTGAATAATCAAATCTACAATAACACGTATTAAATACAATCATATAACTGTCTGGATATCGAATCCAAACTCCTAGCCTTACTGGCTGACCATATATACTCTAGGATTTCACATCCTATTCTGTAGCCCTACAGGCTGAATCATAGTGACCTGTAATCAACAAGCCACGTTAGTTATTTGCATCTATAAGCATGTCTAACAATTTCTGTCCCATATTTCTTAGTCACACTGGACTGCATCATATATCATGGCTAACAGCCGTACCCTGTGTCATAGCTATACAAGCTGCACCAAAACATTATCAATATATAGTTCATAGCCCGCAGGCCGCACCAGCTGGGTTTAATAACCCGATTTCATAGCCAAAAGGCTGCACCATGTACCTGTAACAATTTCATAGCCAAACAGGCTGTACCGTATACCTGTAACAAAATCATAGCCATACAGGCTGTACCAAATATCATAGCCCGAAAGCTGCATCGGAGACATAGCCCGAAGGCCGCACCAATCATCGGAGACATAGCCCGAAGGCCGCACCGGAGTCATAGCCCGAAGGCCGCACCAATCATCGGAGACATAGCCCGAAGGCCGCACCGGAGTCATAGCCCGAAGGCCGCACCAATCATCGGAGACATAGCCCGAAGGCCGCACCGGTTGGATATACAATCCAAAAATCATAGCCATATAGGCCGCACCCATTGGATATCAAAATCCAGAAATCATTGCCCGTAGGCCGCACCCATTGGATAAAAATCCAGAATTAGTTATGGCTCACGGATTAGCCGCTATTGCCTAGACTCACGGTTCCGTTCTTGTCATCGCAATGACTCACGGCTTATCCGGTCTTGTCTCTTCAACGTATCTTTGAACTATCAGTTTCGTCCCACAATCAGTTTCAACCTGTAACAACTCAATCATCATATATCACATATGGTATCAGTGAGATTACTCACCTGGATGCTAGCTGCATCAATCCCCAGTTGTTTCTTGCCTTCCGATACGATACGTAGAATTTTGTCCCGCACCTATAATTAATCATTTTCAACATGATTATCTGTTAATACCCATTTCAACTAACTCTAATACATTAGAGTTCAAATAAAACATTGTTATAAGCAATGCCTAGTTAATAAACTTTCCGTTTACTAACTTTATATGAATTTTACTATTCACCGGGACATTCGGATCGGTCTACAGTGCCCCCGAGGGGTCGAAAACTCAACTTAATAATTTTCCCAAACTTTTCAAACCATAACGAGCATATGGTCCAAATTTGAGCTAAAACGGACAAGCCAAACGAAAGTTAGCGAGTCGGAAGTCCCCTGCTTGGAGGCGCACTGCGCCAGGAATCAGGCGCACTGCGCCTGGGCGCACCCCGCCCTGATCCTGGGCGCACTGCGCCCTGCGCCTGTGCAGAGCTCCTGGGCAGTCGCGATTTATGCACTGTAGCAAGCAGTTTTGGCTCATTAAGTCCTTAATCAGGTCCTTAATCGATTGGGGTTTGTTCTAGGACTAAAACCTTATACTTTAACAAGGTTTTCAACCATCTAAAACAACCAATTCAATCAAAATGAAGAATTAGGGTTCTTAGTTCTAACAACCCCAAACTTCAAATTCATCACTAATAACAACCTACTTCCATTTTCTTGAGTTAAGTCCTTTCTAGCATGACTCAATGGAAGTAATAAACCAATTTAAACACATAATCACAACTGAAATTCATAAATTTCAGTTTCTAAAATACCTAACCAAGAACACCCAAGAGCTTGGCTAGAAATCAAGTTACTAACCTCAATTAGTTTAGAAATCATCAATTCCAAGCCTTGATTCCCATTTCTTGCCTCAAACCCTTCAAGACTTGCTGAAATCGTGCTCCCCTTGCTTCTCCCGTTGCTGCACAATGGCTGGTCAAAGAAGAGAGTCAAACTCTCTATTTATACCCAAATTTTTACAAATTTAGTCCCTAAGTTCATTTCCTTGAACTTTGACCACAATAATCAAGTTTTATTACAATAAAACTTCCATTTCTTACATTTTGGCCACAACCAACAATATTTTTACATAATTGGTCGTTGACTTGGTCAAATGACCAAAATACCCTTTTTCGGTAAAACGACCAAAAATCAGTTTTTATAACATTTTAAGTCCAAAACTTAAAATATTATTTCAAACCAAATACTTTTCTGTCCAAAAGACCATTTTACCCTTACAAGGTAAAATGACCAATTTACCCTTTTATTATAATTATATAATAAAGTATCTTGGCGTTACAATAACCTTCCTAGTTTAATGGTCAATAACTAGTCCAATGATATATAGTTGTCAATTATACATCACAATGGTTCATGTGATCAATACGTTTAAATGGCCATTAAACTTAATCATATGAAGATGACTATCAAGAATACAAACTTTAACCACATTCAATATGTATAGCATGCAAGTTATATATCCTAACCGATGTTAAACTCGAATCAAGAACTAGATCAACGCATATTTATATTAATGAATCAACATCACCTAGGAAAAAGCTACGCGAAATATAAATATAAATTACAAAACATAAAAGTAAACATTTATACTTAGATTCGATTTAACCATCTAGTTATGTTTGATCTGTTATTAGTGCAATGGATATTGAAAGTTAAATACCGATTTCTAAAGTGATTAGATGTTTTGGTCTAACTACCTAATCCTATGATTATAAGGTCATTAATGGCAATGGTCATGCAATTACATATTCCAAATAATCATGTATTGGTTCGTATCATACAGGATTTATTCGAGCTTTTGATCTCAATGGTCATGACAATCAAATTGGTTTGTACAGATTGGCCCTCTAGTACAGACTTTGCATATACATACAAGATTCTACCTTCGTGACTTAACCCTAGGATTTGGTCCATCACTAGTCATATCTGCCTAATGGTCATAACACAGTTATGATAAAAGTCATATAGTCAGATTGGTCCTCTAGACTAAAATAACTCAGCAATAAGTCCAAAATAAAGGTTCCTTAACATATATGATGTCAAATGAATTATGCAAGATAAAATATAAAACGTTCAATATCCGATAAATAACAATCAAACCATAACTAGAAAGTAGTCAAATCTAAGTAATGAATAATGCAGATAACGTGATCTGAAGAATACGGCCTAGAAAATCATAATAGAATGCTAAACATATATAAAGCAAACCGAATGAAGTCCCGGCCGAACATTCTTCAAGCTCTCGATTCCATACGTTCCGTACCGTCTCCCCCTTGATTCTACAAGCCTTCTGGCAGATGCAGTAGGCAAAATGCCGAGTTTGGTGTTGTGGAGGTGTAGAGATATGTTGTGATCTCCCAAAGAAGAGGAGAAAGCCTTGTATTTATAGTTGCACTGGCAATGGGCGCAGTACGCCCAAAGTTGGGCGCAGTGCGCCTAGTGGGAATCTCAGCACGTTGGCCACCTTTATCGCTGGAAGAAGCACGTGTGTCTCACTTTTAATGTCGGATCTGAGGCGCGGAGCGCCCAAAGGTAGACGGGGTGCGCCCATGCACATGCTTGGCAGGTCCGTTGAATTATTGGATGATCGCACGCATGAATATATTACTCAAAAAGTCGGACGAAAAGCGATTTCTGGAATCTTCATGGGCGCAGTGCGCCCAAGCTGTGGCCAGTTTTGCACTTAGTTTCTTTTTAAGCTCAAATCTTCGTGTAATCCGTTCCTTTGCTCCAAACGCGTCTTTTTAGCTTCAAAATGAATATTTAAGCATATTAGGTATCTTTAGTTCATAACATGTATGAAACTAAACTAAAATGACACTGATATCGCCCGAAAAATATGTATAATTTACGCGATATCAATTATCATGGTGTTGGGATATGGGAAATTGTGATTATCAGAAATAGAAATGCTCAACTGCTAGCGAATTGAAATTGTGCTTAACGAATTGAAACAGAAACTCTTAACTTACCTGTCTCGAGACCTAGCCACCCACACATTTGGCGAGTTTTAACAAATTCTTACGTACCAAGGTACATAAATTTCTAATTATGTCAATTTGTGATTTTTCGGGTGTTTATGCGTGTTTTATAGTTCGAATCTGTCTCGACTTGTTTTGTGCTTGATCCATGTATATGATTTACTCGATTTTTCCGAGATGTACATGATTCGGTTTGTTATTTTAAAAATAGGAATCCATGATTCGATTTTGTTGTTTTATTATAATCTAATTTCATACTGTAACTGAATTAGTGTGATTTAAGTTCTACTATCACCACATAGACCTAAGATCCTTTTTTTTGAACTTTGATCATTGTCATTGTTACAAAACTTTGTTAATTTTGATTTGAGTCCAAAAATCTTTCTAAGTTTATGAATTAGTGAGGGATCGTCATTTGAAATGTCATTTCATGCTTTCTGTGTTCATCCGATCCCTTGCTTCCATTTCTGTTCTCAGTTTCCTTGTAAAAGTAATCTCATCTACATTAGTTACACACCAATAGTAAACATCATGGCTTTTAGGTGAATATTTGGTTGGTGAATATTTTTCTTTTCAAAGGTTGGTGAAGCAATATTCAAAGGGTTGGTGAATATGTTGAAAAACAACTCGACATTCGCATTGATATATGTATATTATATACACACTCAAATGTATATAAATAGGGAGCTTCACTTGAGTTTTAGATGCACCACAACACACAATACATGTAAAGGATTGAGTGTGTATCTCTTGTAATCTCCTCAGTCAAATAAAATCTAGTTGTTGCCCGTGGATGTAGGATTGACACCGAATCCGAACCACGTAAAATCCTTGTGTTATCTTTTGCTTTATTTCCGTGAGTTTGTGTGTGAGTGATAGTGTGTTTATGCTGCGTGTACCCTGTCCGATTCCTAACAACTGGTATCAGAGCTTCGGGTTTTCGTAGGAGGTCTCGGTTTTAGAAATTAGAGTATGCTCTGTGGTTGCAGTTTTGTCTGATCTTCCACATCAGAAACTAATTTCTATTAATCGTATTAAAGGTGTCTCGGTACTTTGAAGGGTACTGTTCTGTCACACAAAAGTACTATAAAAGATTTGTCTCTTGTTTGTCGTAATGGCTGAAGACAAGGTTGTAATCGAGAAGTTCAACGGTTCTGACTTTAGCTGGTGGAAAATGCAAATAGAAGCATTGTTATGTCAGAAAGATTTGGACGTGGTACTTGGAGACAAGATTTGGACGTGGTACTTGGAGACAAACCGGAGAAAATGGAAAAAGCTGCTGAAGATGCGTGGAACTTAAAGGACAAGAAAGCTAAGGCGGTTATTACATTGTCGTTGGAAAGGAGCGTTGCTTTCAACATAATGAAGGAAACCACGGCACGTGGTATGATGGATGCTCTGACGAACATGTATGAGAAACCGTCGGCGGCTAACAAAGTGTTCTTGATGAGGGAGCTGTTCACTACAAGGATGAATGAGGAAGGTTCAGTTAGGGTTCACATTAACAATCTAAATTCAATTCTGTCCAGATTGTCATCTGTGGGAATTAAATTTGATAACGAGACTCAAGCTTTACTGCTACTAGCTTCACTACCTGATAGCTGGTCTGGAACAGTAACCGCTGTTACAAGTTCAGTGGGGACCAGTGGTATGACTTTTGAAGGGGTTAGAGATTTGGTTCTTGGCGAGGATGTCAGACGCAAGAATCAAGGTGGGTCTTCTTCTTCTGAGCTATTAAATATCGGAAGAGGTGGAGGGAATAGTAGGAATAGTGGGAGCAGTGGGAGTCGGGGAAGAAGTTCATCTAGAACTTGGAAGAATGTGAAGTGCTGGAACTGCCAGGAGGTGGGACATGTTAAGAGTCAATGTCCAAAGAAAGAATTGAACATTGCTGGTGCTGAGAATGTGTCTGAGGATGATGCACTGATACTAAGTATGGAAAGTTTTGTAGACTCTTGGGTCATGGATTCAGGGGCTTCGTTTCACGCCATGGACAACGGAGAAACGATGGTGGATCTAAAAGAATAAGATTTTGGGAAGGTATGGTTAGCAAATGACGAGATGCTTCAAGTAACGGGCATATGAGATATTGATCTGGTTACTTCATTGGGAACTACATGGAACCTGAAGAATGTCAGGGTGATTCCGGAGCTGAAGAAGAAATTGATTTCTGTTGGTCAGCTGGATAAACAAGGACTAGAAGTAAGGTTTGGTGGTGGTAAATGGAGGGTGGTCAATGGTAATTCGGTGATTGCTCAAGGTATGAAGCGTAGGTCATTGTATATGGTTGAGGTATCTGCTGAGGGAAGTATGACCGTCCCCGTTAAGCATGACAAAATCTGGTTCGCTAAATCTAGTGCTAAGAGAGTTCATTTTGCAAACATGAATTCTGGAGCCAAGGGGATGTTAGCTGAACGAGTCGGAAAGTCTAAACCATTCAGGGGATTTTGTGACAGTGGGAGCACGTGGTGTGTTCCGGATACAGTTACAAAGAGCCGTTGGGTTTTGAAGACTAAGACTGAAAAATTCTCTCATGTTGGAAGTTTGCAAAGTTTGGAGAGTGTTAGTGGTCCTCGGTGTATCTCTGGATCCGGTGGAGTGTCCAAGCCGGTTGAGACAGGGGATGAGTTGGTAGTGGTATTGACCACGGCTGAGTCGGTAGCGGGATTGGCTACAACTGAATTGGAGCTTGTAGGAGCTTCAACTGGCCCTTCTAGTACTTGATAATGAGGGGTGGCTGCAACTAGGAAATTGACTAAGTTTAGCTTGTTCTTGGGAACTGGAAGCTTGGAAGACTTGTTATGTTAGGAGATTGATGAGAGATGTTAAAAATATTCAAGTGGGAGATTGTTAGGTGAATATTTGGTTGGTGAATAATTTTCTTTTCAAAGGTTGGTGAAGCAATATTCAAAGGGTTGGTGAATATGTTGAAAAACAACTCCACATTCACATTGATATATGTATATTATATACACACTCAAATGTATATAAATAGGGAGCTTCACTTGAGTTTTAGATGCACCACAACACACAATACATGTAAAGGATTGAGTGTGTATCTCTTGTAATCTCCTCAGTCAAATAAAATCTAGTTGTTGCCCGTGGATGTAGGATTGACACCGAATCCGAACCACGTAAAATCCTTGTGTTATCTTTTGCTTTATTTTCGTGAGTTTGTGTGTGAGTGATAGTGTGTTTCCGCTGCGTGTACCCTGTCCGATTCCTAACAATGGCAACTGGACAAATATTCTCCCGTACAACACAAGCATTGTTCTACAACTACAAATAGTTACCAATTCAACGAATGCTTGATTTTGACTTCCTTTGTGGTATGTAACCTTACAATCTTTTCTTACTTTTAATCCATGAAACTTTACCTTTCAACTAACATCAAATGAAACTTTACCTTCCATGAAGCAATTCTAGAAGTCAATATTGGGGTTTCGAAGCTAAAACATGAAGTTTTGGGAGGAATCATTCAAGTACATTTTGGACCTATACCAATAACTAAAAGCTTTTAGAAATGGACTCAAGTGGTAAAAGTCGGATTTAGCATAATATGATGCCCTTTCTAGCAATTTGCAACAAAAAATAGCATGTAACATACACAGGAGGGTGTTTCCTTTGTAAAAACACCTGACCCGGGTACTATCCTGTTAGGAATCATAAAAAATTGTAACTTGATTGTAGGGCATTGGGGAAAGCATTTTGTCATTTTCAATGTCACCTTAGGGATAATTAATGCATGTTTAAGAGTTTAAAAAGGGTCAAATCAAGCTTAATAACGTTACTTTGCTAATTAAGATTGGATTGATGTTGGTAACTTAGAATATTTATGGTTCAATAGTTGATCTCCGACGTTCCGATCATCGTGAAATTGTGTATCGTTAAATCTATGGTGAATTCATTATCCAATAATGCATGTCCCTATTACATGTTATACTTTGAAACTTGCTTGGTTTTATTTGCTATGCACTTTTACTACTTAAGATACTATCATATGTCTGCATTCACAAAATGTCTTTGTAAAGAGTTTTTGGAAAAAGGAACAAACTACTTCGTTTTGAATTAAGATTTTGATTATGAACTTCTACAACTACTTATGATGAGTTATGACTTGTGTAACCACTTATGACTTGCACATTTAATTATTAGGGCCGGCCTAAGCCTATGCGAGCTGGGCGACGACCCAGGGCAACAAAGTTTACGGGGGCATCAAGTTTTCTGTAACTATTATTATGGGTCTTTTTATTGGGCTAAAATATGTCCAAGTCCATTTAAAGAGGAACTGCGTGATGGCGACAACTTAACCTGATAAAAAATCACGCCTAATTAATGTTTCGGTTTCAGATCTTTGAGATGGGTGAAGAAGAGGAAACGGGGATGGGTAGAAGTCGAGAAGGAGAAAGTGCAGAGGTTAAAGTTTTAAAAGTAATTATTTCTTAATTTCGTTCTCGTCTCGCAAATTCTTTTAATTCAAAAAATGTGATTCGAAAGTTATTTCTTTCTTAGACAGACTCTTTGCTATATTGGTTTAGTGGTTCTTGTTGTTCTCTTCTATTTTTTCTTATACAGACTCTTTACTATACTATGGTGGTGAACTAATTATTATAATTATCCTGTTACCTGTATATTGTTTTTTTAGCATCGTAAACTCCTCAAGGAAATTTCTATTGATTTTAAGAATAACGGAACCAAAATGGTACATCTCCACTGCTTGTAAATATAGCTCGTCTAACATTTTACTGGTAATTCGTAAAGTATAAATACAGATATCCAAGACTTCATAATGCAAGGTCTACTTCAAAGAAAGCTTGGTTCAATCATGTTATTAAAATAGTAAGTTGTGCTTTTGTGTCAACTTGGATTTTTATTACACTTGTGTTCAAAATGAACAATTAAAGAATAAGAAATAAGAATGTTATTGAAATGTCTGATATGCTTTTAATGCTATTGATTGTATGACAAAAAGACATGTTAAATATTAACACACAATTTAAAAAGATACCCAACTATACAATATCAATGCTTACTTGCTTATTGTACATATGTTTGGATTTTTTGGTGCTTTGGAAGCAACCACTTCAGGAAAAGTCTTCCTTCAATTCGTATTTAATCATCGGGTTATGTTACTACATGTTACACCAGACAATTGAGTCAATCACAAGATTTTTAAGCAACATCATCAAGATAATAAGCCTATCAGTTATCATTTGAGTTGTATTTCATTCATGTCATGTTTGTATCGGTTAGTTTGTGTAAATATGTGTCTTGTAATTAAAAAAAAAATATTGTTGCTATCTAAGTTATGTATTGTAAGGATTCGAAGTAGATCAACAACATAAAAATGGGGCACCTTTTTCGTTTCGTTCGTTCAGAACATTAAAAACCAATAGACTGATACTACCAATTATAATATAAAAATGTCAAATAAAGTTTTTGTTTGAATTACTTTTTATATTATGAGTTTTTGTTTAGATTTAAAGTTTTAAACTCTTAACGAAATCCTTTTTTTAATTATAACTAGGTTTGACCCGTGCTACACACGGGTTGGGTTTGGATCACGGGGCGTTTTCTTTTATTTTTCTCGCGGGTTAAAACTTGTGGGGTACTCTTTATTCAATAAGGTCGGGTTAGGGTTGCGGGGCGGTTTGTTTTCTTTTTCTCGCGGGTCGTAGTTGGTGGGGTTTTAAACGTTTTTAGTTTTTGTTTTTTGGTTTTGCTCGGTCCGGGCTGGATCGTATAGTAACAAAAAATAACAATGTACTTTTGTTAGTTTATTTACTATAGCATCCTACTTTGATTTTTTAATCTATGCATCCTACATGTGTAAAGTGAGCTAAAATAAGAAATTTGCCACCTCATCGCATATATTAGGATACAAAAAAGTTAGGATGCTATTGGTTTAGGTAAATTAAATTTTAGATATGTGTAATAAAAATTGAATATGCTATCGTGAATGTAGCTTAGATGAACTGGATCGATTAATTGAGAGTGTAAGCAATTCATCATTGACAATTGTAACAATTTGTTATTTCAAGATCGTGTAACCGGGAGAATGGTTTTGAAACGGTCAAAGTTGGTATGATTGTTTAATTAACATAGAAAAATAGTTAACCGTCTAAAGAGATAAAATGTTGAAAGTATGTTGTTATAGGGAAGGGATAAAACAGTATGGTGTTGCCGATTACAGTTGCTGCAATACCAAAGATACCAGCCAAAAGCCCTGTAGTATTAGACAGAACCAAAAAACACCTCCTGTGAAACACCAGAAATCTGAACCGATATATAGAAACAACGAAGCAGGTAAAAGGGTTAAATTTTCTTAAAAAAAAGTTAATTTTTATAATCTTAATTCTCTGATTAACTGGTGTTTAGTCGAATCGGAAATAAGGAATCAAAATCAGAACACTATAATCGAAAACCTATAATCCAATGGAAATCATAAAACAATCTGTAATTTGCAATCGGAATTTCCGAGTAAGAATCAGACCAAAGGATCTGCCTACAAATTTTATGTTCAAGATTGACATGGGTTCCGTAAATCTAGGAGAAAAATGTGTTCTCTTCTGCAGCAAATGGTGTTTGACTTTTAAAGACAACTGATTAAAAAACACTAATTTTGACTTTCTGAGTCAACTGACGAATAAATACAATTTTTACCTGGCTATCAAACTGACATCTAAAAACCAAGGCATATTGGTTTTCCATGACCGAATTAAAAATCCCAACCAAATCATCGCTTTGCGTATCCCTACACAACTCGTTGTCTTGCAAATCGACGCTCAAAGAGCGCACCGTGTGTCCACAAGCCTCGTTCCAATTCCCATCTTTCCTCTTTCGTTTCCCTCTTCTTTTTCTGATCGTGCCGCCTTTTTCATTGCTAAAATACAATCTTAAGTGTATAAGCTATAGAAAACGAAAAAATCATATAGAAACTCACATGATGATTGCAGCAAGGATTACAATTCTTGACCAACGTGTTAGGGTTCCTGGAATTGATAGTCAAATCAATATTCTGAAAGGATCTCTTTACGGCTTCAAAACTCTTGCCCTTATCCATGAAATTGTGTAAGGAAGGAGAAATCGCATGAATGGGAATCCGAATCGGAGTTCTAGATATTTTAAAAGATACTCTGTATATTGCAGTGGAAGAAGAGAATGAGGAGAAGTATTAAAAGATGAGATAGGCATACAATTAGATGAACTCACAGGAAAACCCTTACCGAAAATCATGATATTTCTCTGGTTCTTCCTTCTCTTAATCGAACCTTAGAGAGAGAAAGTGAGGAGGAGACTCGTCGTGGATATGTGTGTGACTGTGAGAGAATAAATCGGAAGCGAGATAAAGGTAGATGAGGGAAAGCGGTGATGAGGCAGGTGTATTTTCTAGGGCATGAGCTGGCGTCTTTGGTTTGTGGAGAAAAGCTACGTGGCTAAAGAAGATACCGCAAAAAAAAAAAACACTATCCCCTAAAAACCGCAACACCCCCCCCCCTTCCCTACCCCCAAATTCCTTCTAAAAATATGCTCAAAATTGATTATATAGTAATTTTTTCTTGAAGGATAGAAATTTGCTGCCGTAACATACTAATAGTTAAGTTATTTTAAAGAGTAAATTATACGGATTGTTCAATGTGGTTTGGGGTAATCTGCGTGCTTGGTTCCTAATTCTTTTTTTTAACTCGGATGGTCCCTAAAATCAGTTTTTGTTGCACGTTTGGTCCCTACCAGACATGAAAAGACTATAATACCCTTAAGTAATTTCTTTTTGATTTTTTTCTTATTTTTTATTATAACAATATTTTATTAAAGAAATTATTTAATATAAAATAGATAATTGGTCCTCCCCCACCCTTTATCCCTTCCCCAAATCCCCCCTCTCACCGGAGTAAGCCACCGTCTTTGTCACCGGACTAATTACACCAACCTCTGCCATCGGAAAAAGTAACACGTCGAATCCATTTGAACCCAGAAATCACACACATAAATCAAATTCAGAAATCTATCAAACCAAAAATCAAATCCAGAAATTGAAACAAGAAATCGGAACCAGAAATTCAAAACAAAAAATCAAGACCTAAAATTCAATCTAGAAATCAACACACAAGTGTTTGCTACAGCCACCAATTGTCGGATTCAACAAACCATCTGCAGGAACTCAAACCATCAAAACCCAAATGAAATCAATTGAAACCATAGTCAGAATATTCATACTAAAAACAAAATTATAGCCAAACCTGGAACCCATCCTATCGTAACCCTTAGCTGACTCCCCAAAATCGATTTTTCTGAAGAATGAGATCGCTAAACTGGTGGTAGTTGGAGGGCAGGCGACGTTGATCTCAACAGTGGATAAGACGGGCGAAAGGATGCAAGGATTCAAGGACAGGCGGCAACGATCCAATAGTATCTTGGTACATCATTTATCTGTGCGAATTGTCGCTGGCAACCCTCCAAACAACTAGCGATGATGGTGGTGAAATCGATTGCGGCGAGGATCAACTCGCAAAATTGAGAGTATTGCCGAGGAAATCGTTCATATCCCGTCCCCACAAATCAAATCGGAAGCAATCGCACCTGCATAATACTCCACATCCGCCATGACCATGAGAATCGAAACAAACCATGACAACTTCGATAGACTTCGATCCTTAATCAGATTCAGAAGACCCTACAAATGAAACCCTGCAACCTTGAGATGCTTGACTACAGTTCCTGTCCAACGATACAGGGGAAAAGAAACGGGGAAGACGATCCACCACCACATCCACATTGAAAGAGGAACGAAAGAGTCGTGGTTCCAATTTGAAGAGATTTGGGTTGATAGAATATGAGTATATGACGTTTAACCCTTAAGGGTAAATTTGTGGGGATATGAGATTAATTTTTTGTATTTAAAAATAATAAATAAATTTTAAAAATTAAAAAAAAATATTAAGGGTAAATTTGTCTTTTTACCTCTAGTAGGGACCAAGTGCGCAACAAAATCAAACAATAGGGACTGTCCGAGTTAAAAAAAGAATTAGGGACCAAACGCGCAAACTACCCCAAACCATAGGGACCATTCGTGTAATTTATTCTATTTTAAATTTCAAAATTACATTCTAGAATTATATATTTTGAAGTCGATTGGATTATCTGTAAAAAGCAATATTTAAAAATATTTATGAAATTGATGGTTGAACATATACCATCCGTAACCCCTTTTTGAATCAATACATACATACGTGTAGCGATATGAAGGGAAGCATAAACCCTAGTCTGCCTCTCTACCATTTACCACAGCGTACCGTGTAATTACAAATGTCACCGCTTCGTGACTTTAACATATCCCTTGTCTTTTCAGGGACAGCTTCCCTTCACTATGCTATAACTCGATTATCTTCATCCTTTTCCCCCAAATTTTCTTAAAAATCAACATTTGTTTTTTTTCAGTTTTAATCAAAGTTTCAAGAGGGTAATAAAACCCCACCTACTTTGATAGCGATTAACTCAAAAAATCTCACTCAAACCACACCCGACTGAGCTTCTTTCATGGTCTAAAGATTCTGCTATCCAACAGGTATTTCTTTCTCTCTGGTCACTTTGATTTGATGTGTGTTTATAGATTTAGGGTTCTGTGTATGTTTCCATGAAAATTGTGCAAAACCCGTATGAATTTTGTTTCGATTTCGTTGATTGTTAGTGGGCGTGTCAGTGGGTTTTGATGAGTTTCAACTAATAGCAAGCTTTCGCTTGTCAATGGCGGTTTTCAAAACCCTAAAAGTGGGTTTTCGACTGATGGGAATATCAAATCTTTTTGTCTACTTTCGAGTTTTAAATCATTACGTTTGTTAAACTTGTTTGTATTCCGAAGTTTTAGGGTAAACCACTAAATCTTTATGGGTGTTTAATTTGTTTCTAGAAATGGAAACCATTGACGGGAACAGCATACCAACTGAAACCCTAAGTGGGGTTTCTTCATCTTCTCAGCCGCCTGGTCCACCTCATATAACCATGAAACCCACTTCAGAGGAGCTATTCGGTAGCGATTTGGGGCCGGAAGTATTTGGTAGTGACTTGGGTTCGGAAAACGGTGGTGGTTCAGCAGTGGTTGTTACGACGGTGGTGGAAAAGACGGAGGTTACTGTCGTTACAATAGTTGAAGAAAACAAAGATGACACCTCAGAACCTTTCGACCACTCTGTTACAGAGAAAAAAGAGAACAACAACGAAGCTAAAGAGAACGAGAAAGAAGGGGCTTTTGGTCATTTGTTTGATGGTGATGAGGGTATGAACGTAAATTACAACAACGAGGCTAAAGAGAACGAGAAAGAAGAGGTTTTTGGTCATTTGTTCGATGGTGACGAGGGTATGAACGTCAATTACAACAATGAAACTAAAGAGAACGTGAAAGAAGGGGTTTTTGGTCATTTGTTTGATGGTGACGAGGTTATAAATGTAAATTTCAGTCAAAACGGAAATGAAGAGAAGTTGGTTCTCCAAGAAAATACAGGTGGCGATCTGATGGACGTCTGTTTATCCGATCAGAAAGAGGAAAATCCCAAAAACTTTACAGGTGGCTTTGAATCCACAGAAGATATAAACACAAACAAGAACAATGAGGAAAATGTTCAAAACGGTGAAGATGATGTCAGCAAATTACCAGAAAACAATGAAAGTGAAGAAGAAGAACATGATTTTGTTGTGGGTGATTTTGTGTGGGGCAAAATCAAATCTCATCCATGGTGGCCGGGTCAAATATATGACCCGTCAGATGCATCCAATTATGCCACGTCTATAAAACGTAAAGGTCATCTTTTAGTTGCTTATTTTGGTGACGGGTCATTTTCATGGTGTTCACCTTCTCAATTGAAACCCTTCATTGATAACTTTCAAGAAATGTCAAATCAAAGCGACTCCAAGAAGTTTGTGCACGCGGTCCGGACCGCACTCGAAGCGGTTAGCGAACAAGTTGAATTGGAACTGATCTGTAAATGTCAAGCTGTTGACCGTGTTGACCGGGCGGTCAACGCTGATGTGGCAAACAGTGGGATTAAGCCCGGGGTGCGGGTCCCAAAAGGAAACACTATCAAAACCTTGATCGAGCGAATGAACCCGATTGAACTTCTTTTGAATTTGAACTCGTATGCTACATTCGAGCCTGGTTCGAGAATGGTTGATCTTGAACTTGAACTAACCATGGTTAAAAGTTGGTTGAGTGTGTTTTATTTACAAAAGGGTGGTTACGTGCTTCCGGAATACTATGATCCGAAGTGTATCGAAGGTCTAGAAGACAATTGGAATGTTCCGGAATGTGACATGAACGGGCCGGAGAACGTGGATGACAAGTTGTATCAAAAAAGGAAGCAAAAGAGTGTGGCGGAGCTTTTGAGTGTCGAAGATGAACCGAAAATCAAGAAAGCAAAAGCTGTTAAAGATGGCTGTTCGGGGAGGAAAAGGAAGGCGGCGTTGGTGGTGGATATTACGCCGGAAAGTGATCACGAAAGTGGCGGCGGAAGCGGTGGCGGTGGCGGTGTGGAGGAGGACATGATGTGTTCACCGAGACAAAGGAAGAAAAGCAAGTATTTGTCACCGCCTTATTTGAGTCCAACGATTTGGACTGGGAAGCTATCAGGTTCGGGTTCCGGTTCTTTTAAAGAACCAAAACCCGAACCTGAAAAGGAAAAAGAAAAAGAAAAAGTTGTTGAAATGGCGGCTAAGCAGCTTGAGGAGACATTTTCTAGAAGGAAGACACGACAAAAGAGACGATCATCATCGGATGACCAGGATTCGAAAGACGAGGGTAAAATCGTAATTGATGCTGGTGTGAATGTGGACAAGGTGTTGAACGGGTTGTTACTTGCGGCCCTTGATCCATCGGGTTCTGTAGAGAAGAAGAAGCTTTCGGTTTTCACGGGGTTTGTTTCGTCTTTCCGGAGCTCTGTTTTCGAAAACGGGTCCAAATCGGAACCCAACCCGGATGTGGTTATGGAAGAGGAATCGGATGTTGGGTTTGTGAAGAGGAAAATGGAGGAGATGATGGAAATGGTGAAGGGGTTTGAAGAAGATGAAATGAGTGGAGAAGCGAAGGGGAAATTGGAAGGGGTGATAATGGAGGTTCTTGAGAGGGTGAAGTGAGAGTGTGGGTAGTAATTAGGTTTTGGTGTTTTTAGAAATTTGAAGGATGGAAATAGATATTTGTGTTGTTTATCTGTTTTTCTTTTGGTTGGATTAGTATTTAGTAGTAGTATTAAATCTTATTTGCACTTATGGTTTTGTCTGTGACCTATTTATCCTAGGACTTTCACATGTTATGGTTGTAACTAGGGTTGCAAATGGGTCGAAAAGACCTTTGTTTATTGGAGAAAATATGATCGACTTCAATCAGAAAAATATGGAGGGCTTAAAAAACTTCTGTCGAGTTTAAAAAAAAATCACTTACAGTTTTAGAGCTTGTTTTTTTATACCCGAGTTGAAATGTATTCGATAAAGCTCGGATAGTTTGTTGTTATACCTTGAACACGAATTCCGCATCATTTAAAATAATGGTAAAATACTTGTCCAGTCAGGTCCAACAGAAAAGACAACGATGTCCTAGTTTTGTGAACATTTTATAACATTGGCCGTATAACTTTAAAGAATCATTGATTGTCAAACCGACACTCTGCTTGATAAACAGTGGCAATGATACTGCAATACATCAAGGCGAAAACGGAATTTATATGACTACAAGATACAGAACTTTGACGAAAAATAGTACAAACGAGGGTATTTGGAAGATTTTACATTATTAAGTAAGCTCAAATAAACAACTGATCGTGGGGTGTTTCGTTTGCATTACTTGTAACATAAAAGGCAAAAATGAAATTCATACGACTACAAGATACACAACTTTGATGAAAATAGGTTTACCCATTTGGGTTATTTGTTTTTCTGTTAACAAGTTACTTCCATTACTTGTAACATAAAAGGCATTCTACAAGAAAAACTTTATGCAACTCATCGTTTAACTATGCTACAAAAACAACTAAAAAGCTTTCTTTGTTTCTCTCACCGTTTCAATCAATTAGATTGGGTGTGTGGATGTAGCACATGACAAAATCTATTCACATTAGACAATTGGGAATACATATCACGGGAGGAGTGTGACGGACACGGTGGCAGCCTATCACGACGTGCACACCGCCTCGGGTGCTCCGTGATAGGGGTTACCGTGATGGAATGTGATGGGTATCACGCGTGACCACGACCAATAGGAAAATTCAAAAAAAAGAAAAAACCAAAAATTACCGTTGAACGGCTAGAAAATTCAAAAAAAAAATAATAATAAACCAAAATTTACCTTATAAATACACACAATTTTCATTTACACATACTCACACAATTCTCAAATATATATTCACACCAATATGGATTATGTGGAGAAAATGGAGTTTTTTAAACAATACGATTCGGACGATGGCGAATTTACCGACACATTTTTTAATGTTGTTTCGCACGCTGCCGTTGAAGCGTCTTCAAACGTTAGACAAACAAGAACCACTACCGAGATCGGCAAGTTGCACACGATCTTTTGGTACGTGACTAGTTCGCGATCCTCCTCTTTATGGTGACAAACATTTTAGACTTCGTTTTCGTTTGCCTAGACAGTTATTTTTACGTATTAGCAACGCTTTAGATGCGCGATATGATTATTTTAAGCAAAAACCCGATGGTAGAGGTAGAATGGGTTTCAGTTGTATACAAAAATGTTCGACTGCACTTAGGTATTTAGCATTCGGTATAACAGCTGATGCTAGTGACGAGTATCTGAAATTGGCTGAGAGGACCGTAAGGGATTGTATGGATTGGTATTGTGCATGTGTTATTGACGTGTTTGACAAAGAGTATTTGCGTAAACCTATAGCTCGTGATATCGAGAAATTATATTTGGCACATGAAGCGAGACATGGTTTACCGGGTATGCTTGGTAGCCTTGATTGTACCCATTGGGCGTGAGAAAAATGTCCAACTGCGTGGCGAGGGCAATTTTCCCGAGGTGACGTAGGTGAGCCAACTATGATATTGGAAGCCGTTGCATCACAGGATTTGTGGATTTGGCATGCGTACTTTGGGGTAGCAGGGTCCAACAATGACCGTAATGTTCTTAATCAGTCTCCAATTTTCAATGATATTTGGACCGGGCGAGCTCCTGATATGTCATTCACAGTGAACGGACGTCAATACAAACACGACTACTATCTTTGTGATGGGATTTATCAGATTACGCCACATTTGTGAAGGCGTATGCGGTACCTCGAAGTGAAAAAGCAAAGATGTTTACACGAAAACAAGAATATGCTAGGAAGGACATAGAAAAGGGCATTTGGGGTCCTTAAGCAAAAATGACATGTGATCAAACATGCGCACGACTCTATGACGACGATAGGATCAATACAATTATGTATGCGTGCATCATTTTACATAATATGATGGTTGAACACAAAGGTAGAGCAATTTGAACATACGACGAGGCCGATGCAGTTAACCCGAATATGCAATTCATTCCTGGAACGGCCGAATATTTACGAGTAGTCGAAATTCAAAATTCCGAAACGTGCCAATATCTTCGTGAAGACTTAGCGGAGCATGTTTATCAAAACAGCTTGGATGAAGACGAGTAGTTTTTAATTAATTTCTATGTAATGTTTTTTTAAATTAATTTCTATGTAATGTTTTTTTTAATTAATTTCTATGTAATGTTTTTTTTAATATGTAATGTTTTATTAATGAAAAAATGGTTTTTCTATTTATTTTTGAATTTTTTTTAATTACAAAATATGATGTGGTGTGAAAAAATGTGATAAGTATTGCAAGTGGTGTGTAATGAAATATGATGATGTGTGATGTTGATGTGACGCTGATATGAAACCAATCACATTTGATGCTAGTGATAGACATTGGAAGTGGTCTTATATCTATAATGCTATATGATGCCGACACGACGTCCACTTAAACTTTTTTTTTTTTAACTTATGTATCCCTTCATTATTTGGTCAACCTTTCATCGCTACTTGGCATTGACCGCATTTTTATTCTTATTTAGTTCATGATAGATTTAAAATCCTCATGAAGATGATGGATGTGAAAAGGATTTTTTTTTCTGCCATTGCTTACCTATCTAAGACTTTTACATGTGTCAATTGGAACCGCAAATGGGTCGAGAAGATCAAATATGATCCGTGTCGAATCCGAAATATAATAAAACCATTAATATGCTTAACAACCTCAATAAGAAAGTCCTTATACAAAAAAGCGAAAACAGGAATTCATAGGACTGAAGAATACACAGCTGAATCTTCATGAACAAACATTACAAATGAAACAAGGGCAAGGATATTTTCGGGATTTTAAATTATTGGTAGCTTATTATAAGGAACAATTAATCATCTACAGGATCACGGGGGGTCTCTTCTGCACTGCGTTTGATTGTTACAACTGGGCATTCACAGTGCTTCACACAAAATTCACTCACAGTTCCTACAAATACCCTGTTCAAATAATAAAATGTATTTAAAAAAAACGAGATAATGAAAATTATTGATGGTTAGATGCTAAATATGGGAAATAGACATACCTCTGGAAGGGACCAAGACCCCTGTTTCCAACAACAAGGAGATCTGGTTTGACTCTTTTGACCTCATGGCAGATTACTTCTTTCGGATCACCTTTCTTTACCCATGCTTCACAAGCAACCTATCAGAAAATAGTGTTCTCTTAAGCGCATATAAAAGAGAGGATTAAATTGTGTGTGTGTATGTGAGAGAGAGAGAGAGAGAGAGGGAGAGAGTGAGACCCCTATATCATGACATCTGTTGACAAAGTACTCCAGCAGATGAGATCCATTAATCTTGTCCTTACGATTGGCATTTCTAAAGTCTTCTGGTGAGGCGTATATGCTATCAACTTCATCAAAGCCTACCAAAACACAAATGAAGAATTGAAATTCCGGTAGATTTATTGTATATGTCAATATGAAATAACGATTACAACCAGCAGTCTTATCAATTAGTGTTAGTCGTTGAAGCGTATTATATGTAATCATATTACAGCGTACAGTTTCATAAAAGTGAATATCAACATCCGTAATTTTAAATCAAATTTGTTATCATCACTCACATGAAGTACAGTAACAAATTAACAACAGCAAAACATCAAACTCGGTGACTTAATTTGATTTCATGATTCATAAACACTAGAATCACTTCATGGATCCATATGCAGAAGAAAACAGAAAATAGATATTAGAAAGGATGTACAAGCTGCATATCAGGTAGAAGTGAAGTTCAGGTAAATGTCTAGAAATGATAATTTAAGCTTAGAATTTCATAGAACTGTAAATCAACATCCTCAGATCGGTTATCAACAATAACATGGCGTACTATTGCAGATTTACACAATTACAAAACCTCAATCGCATATAAAATTGATCTCACAAGCCCTAAAATCACCTCAAGCTTCCATATGGATAGCAACGCGAAGTTGATAATAAAACGTAGAAATTCATAAAACTCAAAATCAAAATCAACACCAGCAATCTAGAATCAGGATTGTTGTCAACAATCACATGGCGTAAACTAACACATCATATAACGGCAATATCTCAATCGCTAAATTCGACATCTAAAACCCTAAAATCACTCAAGGATTCATATACACACGAAAAAACAAAGAAGGTTGTGAACGGACAACTGTAAACAAAAACACATATAGAAATAAGAGAAGGAATACCGTCTTCATCAGGAACTTGGACATGGAGAAAGAAGAGCTTGAAACCGGAGGTATTGGAACGTATGATCTTGTTCAGAGTCCATTCGAATGCTGATTTGCTACTAATTGATGCGTGTGGGTATCCTTTGATGCTTGACTCGTTCACTCCCATCATTATCCGAGTCACCTCCGACTCAACTCTCACCGACGCCATAGCTTCCTTCGGCTCCTAAACTCCACTCTGTACTTCCGTTTATACTTTCCTACTTGAGGAAGTCACTAGTTGTCGCTGGCTCGCTGCCCGTGAACACATGTCGTCCCGGGCAATTTGAGTCAAAAAACAAGTGTGATGCTATAATTGGTTGTCGACAAGAGGTTCCTAACCCCACCCAATGAATCACAAAAGTATGGAAAATATAAAAAGTAAATTTATAAAAAACAAATATGAAAGCAGTGGCGAATCTAGAATCAAAATTCACGTGGTTCCTTATTTATGTAAACCGAAAAAAACGAAAGTATTACAAAAATACCAAAAGCGGGTCGGATACCAAAAACGGGTCGGATCATGTCTTAAAAAATTAAACATAACCTGAATAGTTATATTAAAGTTCTTACAACTGAATCGGACGGGGTCTTATATTTTGAAATATTTTCATAATTGTATCATTATTGATACTTTCTAAAACACTTTTTTCAATTGTGCTGTAATTAACTAAATTACTCAACTAATCAACAAGTAAATTAATTATAATTTACAAAATTGCACAATAAAGCAAATCTCAATGGCAAAATAGATACCTCGCTCTCGGTTGTCGCCATATGAACAATTGAAGATAACAAAATACAAAACTGAAAATTATGTATTGTACGTAAATAACAAACCTGTGGACGGCAGCGGCAATGTGGTTATCAATCGCTAGCCGCTAGGGCAGGGCCGGCCCAAGCCCAGGGCGAGCTGGGCCACGGCCCAGGGCATCAACATTTCTAGGGGCAGCAACTATTTCAAATCTATTATTATGTGTATTTTCATTGGGCCAAAAATATGTCCATTTGGAACAGGAAGACGTCTAGGCGTGACTTCGTGAGAGTGTAAGACCCAAGGGCAGCAATAAAGGCGGGAACCTGATAAAAGAAGCACGCCCAATTAATATTCACAATTTCAAATGTTCGAGATTCGAGATGGGAGAAACGAAGAGACAGGGATGAGGAGCACCGAGGAGAAAGCGCAGAGGTTAACATTTTAAAACTCTCTCTTATTTAGATCCATAATCGACTTTGCTCCTCACTCCTCGCTACTCACGGTTATGCTTAAAGCCTCAAACCAAATCGTCTATATTTTTTAACTATCTCTTTGATTTCACTTAGATTGTGGTCACTCTGGTTATCTGCTCTGCTCTCACGCCAGCAACAATGAACTAATTGTCGACAGTTGACGCCTTCTGACGGTCTGAGCCTCGCCCCAGCCCCAAACTCGCAAGTTTTATTTGTTTCTCTGTTATAAACTTTATGCTTTCTTTGATTCAAAGGTCAATTGTTTATTTGTTTCTTTTTTATTGTTTCAGGCATATCGCATATGCTTATTTAATTGATCGTTTTTTTATTTTATTTGCTTTCAGACTATGTTTATAATGGTTGCAAAAACGTAAAACATACGATTGAAGCTTGTTATGACTTATGGTTAAAGTTCAAGCAAGATGGGGGAAGTAAGAGATTGTAGGGGAAGTTGCACAAAAAGAAAGCTGTTTTGACTCACAGTAAAAGTTCTTGCTTGATGAATGAGTCTATTTTTGCTGGTATGGTATATATCAGTATTCTTTTGTGTAAATATTCTCATGTAAAAAATTCGCCTCAAAGAAATAGTTGTCATTAATGCCTAAACGGAAGTCTTTGATTTACTTATTTACCCTTAGTATATATTTTTCTTCATAGTCACAACTCACAGGTCTTTGTTTTTTGGTAAAATAGTTAGCATTAATATGTTTAATATTTTTATCAATATTATATTTTTTTGATCAAGGACTTTGTGAATTTGATGAAGAAGTGTTAAATGCTATTTGTGGATTGTTATTTTAACAATTTCAATTAACAAATGAAAAGGACTCTAAAGGATTTATATATTTGTGTTTAACTTATGTACTTAACAGGCCTAATGATTTGTATATTCTTGATCCAAGAAATTGAATGAACACGTATTTTTGGGTGAAGTTTGTGTCAATATGGGTTTTTTAGTGACAAATATTTTTATTACATATTTGGTTTAGAAAATTATTGCTTAAATTGGTTTGTTATAAATCTAAGGCATAAAAACGGGGCATTATTATATGGTTCCGCCCCGGGCACGAAAAGCCATAGGACCGGCCCTGCGCTAGGGGCTGAGGAAGGCGGCCAGATGGCGGGCTGGGCGGCCGGCGGCAGCAAGCGGTGATCGCCGATCACCAATATCTCGATCACGAAACACGAATTCCACAATCACGATCACGTCAAGACGTTTACGTCAAGCCGTATTGTTTTTTTTCTTGGGTTTATTTAATGGGTTGGGCTTATATTATGTACGTAAGTAACAAATTACACCTGTGTACGTATTACGTAAGGAACAAGCCGTTTGCATTGTTGGGTTGGGCTAGTATTTTTCCTTCTCAATAAAATTAGGTAGGTCAAGAAATTTTTAGAAGGTAGTTCACTAATTTATTTGTATATAAATATATATACTACTATAAAAAAATAGGTGGGTCCTAGGTCCCACCTTCATACACATTAGATTCGCCCCTGTATGAAAAACGGATAAGTTTAACCAAAAAACATATATAAAAACGTAATCGTAAAAACTTAATAAATAAGTAAATTTAGACCAAAACTAATTTTGTAAAATAAATTAAAAAAATGTAAAAAGTTAATAAAAATAATATATTTTTGAAGAAATTAAGTTTTATAAATAAATATAAAAATAAATATGTAGATAGGAAAAACAATCTATCTTTTATAAAAGTTTGGGTAAATTTGAAGAAAATTAAATGTTAAGGGATGGTTATTGATAGGACGTGTACCATTGAATATGTTGATGACAAGTTTCGAACTTTGCCCTATAGATTAGAAAACATTAGAAAACAGGCGCCTAGCAAGTGAGCCATTTGGAGATTTGTACTTAATTTCCCCTAAATAGTATATGACTAATCAAAAATGTTAGGGTTATTTATAGAAAAGTTTCAATATTTTGGAAAAATTAATGATTTAGTCATAAATTTATTATTATTATTATTTTTGTACAAAAAAGCCAAGAAAATTGACAATTATAGTCAAATTGATCCATATCTTCCGGTAACCCTTTATTAGCCGGTAACGATGGCTGATGTGGCCTTGACTTGGTGAGCTGGTTGCTGAGTCTTTAAATGAGAAGGTGGGGAGCTATATTTAAAAATTTATTTAGTACATTTAAAGCCCTAATATCATACACCATCAAAGAGAGGGTTGTCGTCTTCTTCATCAGTTTGAAGCAGGGGGATTTAATCGAGGATGTAGGCAAGGGTTAAGAGACACGTGCGATTGTGGTGAACTAGTGGGAAATGGATTTCATGGACTCCAGGAAATTCAGGAAGAAGGTTCGTTGGCTGCCTTAATTTTCTTGATGAAGACAAGGACTGCAAGTATTTTGGTTAGGTAGACCCCCTATACCAAACAAGTGGTACAAAGACCTCATGTCGGAAATTCACAACAATGGCAATGTGGATAACCATGAATTTGTTGGAGAATTTATGGAACAACAACCATAACAACTTGAAGTTGGAATTGAAGGTGGAACTTGGAAAAGTAGTATTTTTTGTTTGTTTGGTTGTAATTGTGTTGACTCTGTTTAAGTAATGCTAGTATGTTTTATCTTTGGTTCTGTGTAAAAAAATGGTAGTATTTTGTGTGTTTTGTTCGGTTTTAAGTATGTGTTTTGTTTGTAATGTAGTTGACTTGTAATGAATTACCAAGTTTATGTATGGAATCATCGATGTTTGTATCAATATGTGTACAAAATTATGTATGGAATCATCCATTACCTATGGAATCATCCATTACCAATGGAATCATTCGAGGCTAACAACGGTATTTTAACCAGAATCATTGACGAAAATATAAGAGTAATTAACCAAAATATGATCAAACATGTATATTAACCAAAATACATACAACATATGCATCATATGCCCTAAGCCAGAGTTTGTACAAAAGGGGCTATACACAAAAGGGGCTAACACCAGTAACCCTTGGTTAAAGTTTGTACATGTGTTAACAAAAGAAATGTTTAGAAGCACCCTAATCTAAAGTAATTTCCTTCTCTGCACTCATCACCATCCCATCCTTGTCTACCACTTGCTTTTTCAATTTCAAAAGTTTTATCCTCTCTGAAGGACTCCTCTTTCTCACAAACTGTGGAACTGATTGAGTCTCATTTATGACCTCATCAGCCTGATCTACTTTTAGTCTCATTTATGCCCTCATCATCCTGATCTAGTGGAGTATCATCTAGGCCCTTATAAGCTTGATTTGCTTGAGATTTAGGGACTGACTCTGGGACTTCTGTCCCTTCTTGGGTCTCAGCTGCAAGATCCTGCATTAAGAAGAAGATAACATTAAAAGTTAGTGGTTTATAGCATAATGTATTCATTAATTTAAATAACATGAATATCATAAATCATACAACAGATAAATCAATCTCCATAGGCACTTTTATCAGTCCTTCAAACTTATTGAATTCATCTTCAGCTAAACCAAGGACATCCATAATTTCTTCAGAACTGTATTGTGATTTTCTCATGTCTTTAATAGTACCCCCTATATCATCTATAACTGCTTTAGGTGTGTCGTCATATACTTCACCATCTACTTTTGCCTCAAATGTTGCACCTCTCTCAGTAGCTTTGTTTCCACTCCCATCACCTCTTCCAACACCCTTTACACCACTACTGCCCCTCTTCTAGTTCCTATCCAGTTTAGCAAATCAGGTTCCAATCTAGGCCTACCCATTTTCTTCCTAGGTTGAGGTTCATGCACCACTTTTGGATTTTTGCATGAGGTTTTATTATGAACCCTTTGAAGATAATTTTTACACTGGACGGTTCTACCCTTGGATGACACCTGAGAGTACTCGTCCTCATTTTCAGATACATGTCTCTTTTTTTTCACACTTGGACTTCCTGGCATCCTCATTTCTATAGGTGGTAGGGCCTTCATGTATTTTGTTTCTTCCCACATATTACTTCAATTTATTGGGAGAATATTAGACTCATATGTGTTGGATTAGGTATCTAAGCAATGCCTTATAATTGTGTTTATCTTGTTAATTGAAGCAAAGTCTATTTGGGTTGCCCTCATAGCTGGAGGATTGATGTAGAGATCAGTAGAGAGAAAGGTTGATTTATTAATTGTTTAATAAATTAATAGAAAAATAAATAAATGGTTTATTAATATATTTAAGTGTTAATATATTAATTAGAAACTATATTAATTAATTGAGATTTAATCTAGAATTAATTGGATTTAATTTAGTGATTAAATTAATTAATTAAAGTACAAGGGCTGACTTGTATTTATTCAATAGTTGAATAACTGGCAAGAGAGAAGCCAGGGGCCAAACGTGGCGCCACCCTGGAGGCTCTCTCTAGGGTTGGCGAAAACCCTTGTAGGGTTTTAGAAGCCTGGTCCAAGTGGTCAACAGGCTTGCCCACTTTGGAGGCTCCTTAGGGTTTCAGGTGTAACCCTTGGAGGCTATAAAAAGAACCCTCTGGCACCCTGTATTTCATGCCTCCCTCTCTCTGTGATTACTCTGCTGGAATCTCTTCTCCTTGCTTTGTGTGCGACTTGCATTTGAGGCAGGATCAGTTTGCTGCTAGCTTCAAGAACAAGATCAAAAGGTTGGTTATTCTTTATTTGATCTTTAGAAATTATTGTTGGCCTTAGGTTTTAGTTTATAATCTTCATAGAAGAAAACATAGATCTTTTAGGGTTGCATGTGAACCATAAGAATTTTGTTTGTTCATTGATTGCCAAAAACCCTTCAGTGGTATCAGAGCTATGGCTTTGTTTTCTTGTGATTTGATTTGAATTGTTTTTGCCTTGAGTGTTTTTGCGAAAAACACCTCTTGAAAGAGGCCATGATCGATTTCTAGGCTAGGGTTTCCTAACCCTAGCTGCCACCCTTGGTCCCCCCCTTTTATTTGCTTGCCTTTCATAAGTAGGTTGTTATTTTTGGTAATTATTGGATAATTAAAATAACTGGAACCCCTTATCTTTGCATGCAATTTTCGTGGACTAGGGATAAGGGTTAGGAAATTAATTTGATTAATTTTTGTGATTTCCTTATTCGATTTAATTAATTTAATTAATTGTTAATTAAAAGATAAATTAAATCAGCATAAATAATTGATTTAAAATTTTCGAAAAATAGTTTTTAATTTGCGAAAGTTGTGATTAAATTAATTCTAAAATATTTTAATAAGATTAAAATATATCTTATATATTTATGATTAAAATTTAATATTTATATATAAGAAAATTGGTTAGTCTTACCGTTAGTAGGCCTCATTCACGAAACTGTCCTATAAAGAGGGTATAAGGAGACTGCCTATAAAATGGTAGTCTAATGGGTATCTACCCTTACCCACCGCTCTCCTGGTCAGTTGAGTGTCGTTAGCCGAACGGGTTTGATAGAACCGCTAAGCCTCTTAAAAGTATAATGCTATAATTGAAAGTACTATAACTTTGAACAAAACCCAATCTAGTTACTTTAGGTCAAAAATGTGAATTGGTGCTAATCCATGAAATTGCACATTGCACTTTGTGGAACATTGGTGGAGCGTGTGTGGTTAACCGGCACCCCAACTGGGGTCCGCAAAGAGTCGCAATAGGTTTCTCGATTTTGTCATTATTAACGGAGCGTGTGTGGTTAACCGACATGTTAATTAGAAATGACAATTGACTTCGAGAGTACCGAGCGAATTTGCATGGTTATTCACACCCGGTTTGTGATCCTCGGTATCCCAGTCACAAACAGCGGGCCATTCCCGAGATTAAAACATGCTATCGAACAGTTCGATAAATCTCAAAAGAAACTAGGAATTCCATTATAATTAGATTATGTTTCCGCGGTGGAATTGGTTGAATCGTCATTCGCCTACCTTATAAAATTTACAATAAAGATTACGGCATCCCTTTTCAACATTGTAGATTGTTATTGTAGGATCCTAGCCTTATATTTGTTCTTGGGTGAATATAAGGATTATTTAATAAATGTCTAATTAAAACTACCTTCTTCTTATTCAGATGTCTTCTGACCAATCCATTCCTCACGCGAACCCCGGTAATGTCACCTCGATTCTGTCATTGTGCTCAAAAGTGATGTTGGACGGCACTAACTACAATGACTGGATCCGCAACATCAAAATGGCTCTAAGGTTTGAATACAAAGAGTATGTTCTGGAAACCGAACTAGTTGAGGTTGACCCAGATACCGCTACTCCCTAGGAAATCGCCTCGTACACCAAACACTCGAATGATGCGACCAAGGTGCCTGCATCATGATCGCTACCATGAACCCTGAACTGCAGCGTATCTATGATGACTATTGGCCTTACGAGATGCACAAAGAGCTCGCGGAAAAATTCCGCAAGCAAGAGCGCATTGAAAGGTGTGAGGTTGTAAAAGCTTTCACTAACGGCAAGCTTAAAGATGGAGAGTCCATCTGCACTCATGTGCAAAGGATGCATGGTTATGTGGAGAGGCTTAGGAAGCTGGAAATGCCTGTTCATGAGGATTTAGTTGTTGACATAGTGCTAAACTCATTGCCCAGTTCTTATGACCAGTTCACACTGGCGTATCATTTGAACAACAATCAGGCAACTCTAGCTGAATTACACCGCATGCTTCGTATTGCTGAAGACGGGATGAAGGGAAAAGGTCTACTCCCGGTCAACCCGTCTGTCCTGGCTATTGGATCTGGCAAGGGAAAGAAACGGAAGGGCCCTCCGAAGCAAAACTGGAGGGAAAAGACTCATGTCGGGACATCTAGCAGTGCCCCGAGAGCCAAGTCTTCAGGCATTCCGCATGTCACAAACCCCAAAGAAGCTGACTGTTTTTACTGCAAAGAAAAGGGTCACTGGAAGAGAAGCTGCCCCAGGTACTTGCAGGATATCAAGGATGGCAAAGTAAAGCCATCACAAGCAGGTACATATTCTATATCTAATAACTCATCTTCTTCCTGTTCTTGGGTCCTTGATACAGGATGTGGTTTTCATATCGGTTCTGATTTGCAGGGCCTAAAGGAAAGTGGGGAGCTGGAGCACGGTAGATTGAACCTGGTCATGGGCAATGGGCGAACGTCACCTGTTACCAAGATCGGTGTCTATAAATTAGTGCTTAGTAGTGGAGTTGTTTTAGATTTACATAATTTTTGCTATTCGCCTGATATGGCAAAGAACATAATTTCTTTTCATGCATTGTTCAAACAAGGTTTCTATTATGAGTTTAATAAATTGAATGGTTCAATTTCAGTTTTCAAAAATGATGTTTTTATATTTAATGCTATGCCTTGTGATGGATTGTATGAAACTATTATGTGTGTTGATAATTATGGTAAGAATGTTTTAACTATTGATTCTTCAAGCGGTATAGAAAAGGCGTGTCTGTGGCATTGTCGCCTTGGTCATATTAATAAGAAACGCATCGCCCAACTCCAAAAGGATGGAGTGTTGGAATCGTTCGACCTCAAATCAGACGATGTATGTGAATCTTGTTTACTTGGCAAGATGACAAAATCACCATTCAAAGGTTCCTTTGAAAGAGGTGAAGGTTTGTTGGATATCATACACACTGATGTGTGTGGTCCCTTCAGAACAACCACAAAAGACGACATGCGGTTCTATGTGACCTTTACTGTTTTAGTAGATAGGGGTATATCTACTTAATCAAGCATAAGTCAAATACCTTTGAAAAGTTCAAAGAGTTTAAGAATGAAGTTGAAAACCAACTGGGCAGAAAGATAAAGATGCTTAGATCCGACAGAGGCTGTGAGTATCTTAGTATCGAGTTTCTCGATTATCTTAAGGAATGTGGAATTGTTTCATAGTTGTCGCCTCCAAGAACACCATATTTGAACGGTGTTGCTGAAAGGCGAAACCGAACCTTGTTGGACATGGTTCGTTCCATGATGAATCGAGCTTCGCTTCCAATTTATTTCTGGGGGTATGCCTTAGAGACTGCCGCCCATATCCTCAACCTTGTCCCAACCAAGAAGGTTGCGAAAACACCGCACGAGATTTGGACGGGGAAAGTTCCCTCGTTGGCACACATCAAAGTCTGGGGTTGCGAGGCTTTCGTGAGACGAGAGACTCAAGACAAACTCGCAGAAAGAAGTGAAAGCTGTTATTTCATCGGATACCCGAAACAGTCATTTGGATACTTGTTCTATAGACCGAGCGAGGACATGGTCTTTGTAGCAAGACGAGGATTCTTTCGAGAGAGAGAACTCATTTCCAAAGAGGACAGTGGGAGTACAATCAATCTCGAAGAAATTCAAGAGACGCCCGATGAACCAACCTTAGGAGAAACTAGCAACCAACATGAGGAAGAAGTTCCTGTTGGACCATCCGACATCTCATTGCCCCTTAGACGTTCGGGTAGAGTTAGCATGCTGTCCGAGTTTTATGGTTTCCATATAACTACAGACGATGATACGTTTGTCAGTGATCGTACACTGACAAATTTGGATGAACCGGCTAACTACCGCGAAGCAGTGGATGGCCCCGAGTCGGCCAAATAGAAAGAGGCAATGGACAGCGAGATTAAGTCCATGTATGACAATCAAGTTTGGAACTTGGTTGACAATGTGCCGGGTCGTAAGACAGTCGGGTGCAAGTGGATCTTCAAGAAGAAGACCGACATGGACGGTAAAGTACACACCTTTAAAGCTCGGCTGGTTGCGAATGGATTCACTCAAACCCCGGGGCTTGATTATGATGAAACCTTCTCACCAGTAGCCAAGATTAAGTCAATCAGGGTGATGCTTGCCATAGCTGCGTTTCATGATGTTGTTCACAAAACAACTAACTTGTAGTTATTATGATTTTAAAGTCTTAATCCAATTATTTACCTAATTATATGACTATTAGACTTACGAGCAAGTATTACTCGATCATTTAATAGTATAGTTTTGGTAAGTAAAGGTATCGAATTTCCACAGGGAGCTAATAACTAACTTAAAGTTTTCAATTATCAATCAAACAGTTTAGAGGCGAGTTTTAGTAAAAACTCGTAAAACTAAGTTTTGGATGTTTGTAAAATAGACGAAATAATAAATAACAATTATCGTAACAACACAATAATTAAGAGATAATATGATCAAATAATAACAAGGGAAGCTTTCGCCTAGGATATGTTGATTCATATAAATCTAGGTTGACTAGTTTTGATTATGTGCAATGAGTTAAAATAGGTAGCATTAAGTGGTAGGATCATATGGTCAAATCACCTATTCTATAATTTCTTAAGTAAATATAGCACAATGGTCATGTAACTAAATAACTTATAATTATGAATAATCAATATAATCTAGCATGCAAACATAGGCCATACCCTAATGGTCATAGTGATATGATCATACAATCAATGGTCATGAGTTGTAACTAAATATGATATAAGTTTTATTTCACTAATCAAGTTTATAACTAAAATAACTTCACTAGTTAAATGGTCAATAACTAGTCCAATGATATATAAGTGTCAATTACACATCAAAATGGTTCATATGATCGATACGTTTAAATGGTCAATAAACTATAATCATATGACGAAGGCTATCAAGATTATAAACTTTAATCAAATTCAATATGTATAGCATGCAAATTATATATTCTAACCGATATTTAACTCGAATCAAGAACTAGATCAACACAAATTTATATTAATGAATCAACATCACCTAGGCAAAAGCTACAGGGAATCTAGCCTATCATGGTATCAAGTATACAATAACAATATGAAAAATACATGATAAAAGATACCAACCGGTTAAATTCGATGAATCCTTGCAACAAAATGAAGATCCTAGCTCCTTCTTGCAATGTAAATAACTCTCAAATACATTTATCACACATGAAATGTTGAAATACACGAAATATAATAGTTCTAAAATGTCAAATAACTGATTTCTCTCTTGGATTCTAACAATCGTCCTCTAAATGGTCGTCCAATGCGTTCTATTTATACCAGGCGGAGTCTCAGGGCGCGGTGCGCCTGTGTCAGGGCGCGGTGCGCCTAAGTGGATCAGATCTGGCAGTCTTTATCGCTGGAAAGGCCACGTGATGGTTCGCTTTTCAGATTGGATCTGGGGCGCGGTGCGCCCAAAGGTGAGGCGTGGTGCGCCCTTGCACATGTTAGGCAACCAGGTTGAATCATTGGATGCACCCACGCTTCATTATTTTAATCTTAAGTGGACCAGCATGTCGAACACTGGCATCATCTCAGGCGCAGTGCGCCCTTGGTCTGGGCGGGGTGCGCCCCTGCTGAAATCAGATTTGCATTTTGTTTCGTTTAACGCTCAAATCTCTTGTAAAATCCGATCTTTCGCTCCATATGTGTCTTTTAGTTACAAAATGTATTTTTAGCATATTAGGTATCTTTAGTTCATAAAATGTATGAAACTAAACTAAAATGACACTGATATCGCCCGGAAAATATGTATAATTTACGCGATATCAAAATACCCCATACTTGAACTTTGCTTGTCCTCAAGCAATTCTTAGAATAATTTTTAGGTAAAAAATTCAATCCAAATAAACAAATACAGACACCATAAAAAAAATCAATGTCAGTCAACATGGTCCGAATCAGTTTTGTAAGGACCCTATATATTGAACAAACATTACCCACTTTTAGCTTTGTGAACCACTTTCTTTGGCTACTCGAAGGACGAATAGACTCGTCAAGATTTGGTGATTAGGAGTGTGTATCAGACAAATGAAACAGAGGATGTACCCAGTGGGGGTACTTTTCATCTACCTTTTATGAGGCTTTTATCCTATTGAAATTGGGATTTTAAATTTCCTCTGGGCAAACACCCGGTTTTGAAAGTTTCACCCTTGTACTGTCCTTTACTGTTTACCGTCTCAAACCTTTCATTTCCTTTTTCTCATCACCAATCATAAAACTTCAATCTTCGATCTCGACATGCCAATATATTCTATATCTTCAATTTTTAGCTCGGGTTAAGTCTCTAATTTTTGTAGACTTCTTGATGTTTTCGTCTTTTTGCTCTTCATTTTCTTTGAAGTCTTTAATTAATCGTTGGATCTCTTTGACTTTTTTCTATTTTCTCAAGAACTTGGCTTCTAAGAATTTTCTTAGATGCGTTGAAGTAGATTGTGATCAAGCTGGTATTATCGATAAATTTTATGACTTGATCCCAATGATGTGTAATAGGGGATCGTCTTCAAGTTTCATCAGGAATCCATGCGATGAATCAAAAATAGTGATGAGAAGGTGGCAATGTAAGGTTGTTTGAGACTTGGGAGTATAAAGGTTTAATCCTTTCAGAAACCAAGATGCGAATTTTCTGATAAATAATATGCAAGGCTTATTATTTGTGTGTACACATCATCCCAATCATCCTCCTCTAAACGTATCTTAATTCATTAAGCACCTGCATCTGTCTTCCAAACAAGTAGTTTCAAAGTGGTCGGTTAGGCTAAAAGTGTGGTTCATTTGTTTAGTATAAAGAATTTCAGACAAAACTCAGGACCAATCTTATGATTCAATTTTTATGACTTGGAACTATGGTATCTGATTTATAAATTTTTCAAAATTTTACCCAAAATTAACCTATAAATGCTCAAAGACAAATAAAATACAAGTGTAAGTACTGCAATCCCTACCCCATACTTGAACAATACAACGTCCCCGTTGTATAAATATTTATAAAAGAAGCTTATGAAAAAGGAGTATTGGAACCGACTCCCCTGAGGTATTGTACAGGTGATTGCAGATGCTGAACTTGGAGCTCTCGGAATGGATCGTGAGATGTCATCGTTTCAGTGCGATCTTATTATATTTTTATTTTTATTTATTAAAAGGACTGAAACAAAAGTCAGTCTTTTTGCACAATTATCAAATAAAACACGCAAAATCTCAAACATTACGGTTAGATAAACACACAAATAATAAAACACACCACAAATAAAAACACACTAAAAAAATCAAAATGAAAATTCAAATCATAGTTTTTTTTGTTTTTGTTTTAGAAATCACCCAAAATAAAAATATATGACAAACAATACCATAAATGTCAATCCAAATCCTCAGTATCATCAAATCCATGCCCATGCGGCTGATAGTCTCCTCCTGATGGATCACCATGAGCCCCACTAGACTGTCCTGCTCCTCCCATCCTTTGATCCCATGTCGGATAGGGATACTGCGGGGGCAGCTGCCATCCTGCCTGCTGATACATGTGTCCCATGTACAGATGTGTATCATCCAGGTAGTGTCCTAGGGCATTCGCCTCTTGCTGGCGACGCAAATCCATCTGGACCATTTGGTTATAGGGGAAATTTAAGTTTACATCTTGTTGTGGTCCTTGCTGCTCGTGCTCGTGCTGGCGGCGTCGGCTCTGTCTGGAAGCAGAGGGCTGTGCTGCTTCTGTCCCAAATCCCGGTGGCGGAGTGGTGGTAGTAATACTGATGAAATCGTACGTGTTCGGTGCCACCCTCCGAATCATAGATTTAAAATGTGATTCGGAGAGGATTTTCGGGTGCTCTGTTTTGACCGTGAGCATGTTGATGGAGGAAAAATCGCCCAATTTCTTTGCGATCCGTGTAATCATATTGCCACCGCAAATCGGGCTAAGCGTGTTTTGCCCTTTTGCTCGCTCCCTAAAAAAACTGCAATCGCGTGAGGGAGATTGAATCTCACATCGGGGTTAATTGCTCCCCAAAGTGCTGGCAAATCCAGGTACGGGCATTTGTCAAACCCGTATGATTGGTTCACGGTGAACGCTAGAAAACGGTGGAGCATTCTGTGGATAGGATTTTGGATTTGGGAAGCTTTATTATCTCGTGGTATTGTATTGTTGACGTTTGCTATTTCTTGAAAGAACACACTGCATCTCCCTTCGCTGAATTTGCCCCTGTCGTAAGTTGAAAGATAAGCCGGGAAGTGTGGGTGAAATGCCAGCTCCTCGGGGTAAAGGTCCAGGAGATACGCGAATCGGGCAAGGGAGACATCATGCCAAGTTCCCATCAATCGGAAACGAATATCTTCATCAGTTTCTTTCTCATATTTGAAAGTAGAAAGAAACTCTAGCGTTAGCTCCATATGCACATTTTCGTTTATCCGGAAGATGTTGTTCCAAGCCTCGTCAGTCACTACCCCAAATAATGGATCTTCGAATTGGCGGATGAGGTAAGGTGTCAGTTTGTCTGATATTCCAATTGCATCCAGCTTGTCCCAATCCACTGCTGGAGCAACATTCATATCCTTCTTTATCAAACTAGCCAAGACATATTTTGCATCCCGGTCTTCATCTGAATTTCCAAATCTTAAGTATGGGTGACTTGTTTTTGAGGTTTTGAACTTAGTTCCTGCAATAAGAATTCAAGCATTAAGCCAAACAAGCAAGAAATATAAGCAAAAATGGTCAAGGCAGGAGGCAGGCGCGATGCGCCCATGGGACAGGCGCAGTGCGCCCTGCGGCTGCTCGGGTCTGCCTGTTTAATTCGTTTTCAAACCTTGTTTTTGCTCAAATCCAGCCAATATTCGTGTATGCATTATGATAATTGATACAATAGACCACAAATATCACAAAACAAACATCAATTACATCGAAAATCAACAATCTAATTTCTAGGGTTTGTTCTTCCCCAATTTGTCAAATTTGTGTGAAATTTGATGTTTTTGTTGTGCAATTGAAGTTTGTAATGTAATCTATTAGTCATATGTATCAATAATCTTATCAAAACAACACCAAAATTGGACTATAATCAAGGAACACGAATTTGCAAGTCAAGAACTCATTTTGGAAGAATTCCAATCAATTTGATGTTAAAAACTATGAAATCTAGTAAGAAAAGTAAGAATATTGCACAAGGAAAGGAAAGAATTAAAGAAAACATACCCATATATGAAGATTAACCAAGAAAATAGAAGCAAAAATCGAGTTTTGGAGGTTTTGGCTCGGGCTCCTGTCGGCGGATCGCGTTTGAGGGAGAAAGGGAGTGTGAAGAATGAATTTTGACAGCTTACCCTTCTGTTTTGTCTGTGAACCGGCGCGGTGCGCCCTCTGAATGGGCGGGGTGCGCCCGGCGCCTGCTTTGCACTCTTTAAAGCTTATGAATTTTTGCCCTCTAATTTCTTTTCTTGTATTTAATTTATATGTTTTATTTATTTCTATTACCACAATATATATATATATATATATATTTTTACCACACAATATTTTTATTTAATAATTTTAATTTTTTTTTTTTGTTATTTAGAAATTAAAAATCAAATAAAACCAAAGGAAAAATAACACATACCAATCAAAAACTCGGGTTGCCTCCCGGAAGCGCTTCTTTTTCATAGATTTGGAGTCTTTTTAGCTGGACTCCATTCCACTCTAAGGTTCTACTGTTTGGAGTGGGATGTCTTCGCGTTCGTTCTCGATGTGAACGCCTTCCTCATACCGCTTAAGTCTGTGTCCGTTCACTTTGAAAGTCTCTCCTCCTTCCTTAAAAAGATCCACAGCCCCGTGTGGATACACTTCTTTGATTGTGAACGGACCATACCATCTTGTCCTCAGCTTTCCAGGAAAAAGTCTTAAGCGTGAATTGTAAAGTAAGACTTTTTCCCCTGGTTGGAAATCTTTGTTTCCTTTTAACCTTGAGTCGTGCCACCTTTTGATCTTGTCTTTGTAAATTGCTGAATTTTCGTATGCGTCATTTCGCAGTTCATTTAGCTCATTTAATTGACACAAAAGGTTAGTACTGACAAGATTAAAATCCATGTTACACGATTTCAAGGCCCAGAATGCCTTGTGTTCAACCTCAACTGGGAGGTGACAAGCTTTCCCATACACCAATTTGTAGGGGGTAGTGCCAGTAGGTGTTTTAAAAGCGGTTCGAAAAGCCCATAGTGCATCATCAAGCTTTTCGGACCAATCTTTTCGACTAGTTCCCACAGATCTTTCCAAAATTCGTTTTAAAGCCCTGTTTGTGATTTCCGTTTGACCACTTGATTGCGGGTGATAAGGTGTGGATATTCGATGGGTCACCCCATACTTATTTAAAGCATTTTCCATTTGTTTGTTGCAAAAATGAGTACCCCTATCGCTTATAAGAGCTTTAGGGACACCGAAACGTGCAAAAATGGTTTTCAAAAACTTAACCACACCTCGAGCATCATTTGTGGGTAAAGCTTTTGCTTCAGCCCACTTTGATACGTAGTCAACCGCAACCAATATATATTTGTTTCCTTGGGAATTAGGAAAAGGCCCCATAAAGTCAATACCCCATACATCGAAAATTTCACATACCTGGATAGAATGCAATGGAATTTCATTTTTGGAGGAGATATTACCCGCTCGCTGACACGGATCGCATGTCTTGACGAAAGTTGTTGCGTCCTTGAAGATTGTGGGCCAATAAAAGCCTGCTTCAAACACTTTTCGCGCAGTGTAATTCGCTCCGTGATGTCCACCTGTAGGTCCTTGATGGCATTGCTTAAGTATGTCTTCAATTTCCTTCCCGTGTACACACCTCCTTATGATGTTATCCGGATATGATCGAAAAAGGTATGGCTCGTCCCATAGGTAGTACTTGATGTCGGCAAAGAACTTTTTCTTCTGTTGATGAGTAAGCCCTCCGATCAGCACTTTGGCTGCAAGGTAGTTCACAATGTCCGCATACCAAGGGGTTTCCATTTTAACATGAATTGACATTACATGTTCTTCAGGGAAGGAGTCGTTTACTTCCTTTTCTTTTCTCGCCTTCTGCTCTGCATTCTCCAGTCTTGACAAATGATCTGCTGCCAAATTCTCGGATCCTTTCTTGTCTTGAATTTCAATATCAAATTCTTGTAACAGCAAGACCCAACGAATTAAGCGGGGTTTGGCATCTTGCTTGTTGAACAGGTACTTGATTGCTGAGTGATCTGTATAGACAATGGTTTTTGATAAAATTAGATAAGGCCTGAATTTATCAAAAGCATACACTACTGCCAGTAGTTCTTTTTCAGTGGTAGTGTAGTTTTCTTGAGCAGGATTCAGAGTTTTGCTGATGTAGTAGATTGGCTTGAACTTCTTGTCGATTCTTTGGCCTAGGACGGCTCCCAACGCGATATCACTTGCGTCTGTCATTAGTTCAAAAGGTAGATTCCAGTCTGGGCCGATCATGATTGGAGCAGTGGTTAATTTAAGCTTCAAAAATTCAAAAGCATTAACACATTCATCATTAAAATCAAATTTTACATCATTTTGTAAAAGTTGTGTTAAAGGTTTTCTTATTTTAGAAAAATCTTTTATAAACCTCCGGTAAAAACCGGCATGTCCCAAAAAGCTTCTGACTCCTTTCACGTTGGTCGGTGGTGGAAGCTTAGCAATGACTTCAACTTTTGCTATGTCGACTTCAATCCCTCGACCCGACACTTTGTGGCCCAAGACTATTCCCTCTTTAACCATGAAGTGGCATTTCTCCCAATTGAGCACTAGATTGGTTTCTTCACATCGTTTAAGCATTTTGTCTAGATTAGACAAACAGTTTGTAAATGAGTCACCAAATAGCGAGAAGTCATCCATGAAAACCTCCATTGAGTTTTCCATCATATCATGGAAGATTGCCGAGACGCATCTTTGAAAAGTGGCTGGAGCGTTGCATAGACCAAATGACATTCTTCGGTATGCGAAGATTCCTTGAGGGCAGGTGAACGTGGTCTTTTCTTGATCTTCTGGGTCAATGGGAATTTGAAAATAACCTGAAAAACCATCCAAAAAACAGTAATATGCTTTTCCTGATAAACGTTCCAGCATTTGATCAATGAAGGGAAGAGGAAAATGGTCTTTTCGTGTTGCATCGTTTAATTTGCGATAATCGATGCACACCCGCCATCCAGTCACTGTTCTTGTAGGTATAACTTCATTCTTTTCGTTGGTAATGACGGTTATTCCTCCCTTCTTTGGAACGACATGGATAGGGCTGACCCATTTGCTGTCAGAAATCGGGTAGATGATACCCGCATCAAGTAGCTTCATGATCTCTTTATCCACCACCTCTTGCATTTTAGGGTTAAGTCTTCTTTGGTGCTGGGCCGATGGCTTTGAGTCTTCTTCCATCAGTATCTTGTGAGAGCATATGGTAGGGCTTATTCCCTTGATGTCTGAGATGCTCCATGCGATGGCATTCTTCCTTCTTTTGAGAACTTTCATAAGTTCTTCTTTCTCTTCTTGGCTCAATTCAGCAGAAATGACAACTGGGTGCTCTTTGGTCTCAGTCAAAAATGCATACTCCAAATGGTTTGGAAGTATTTTCAATTCTGGAATGCTCTGGTTCCTTGGAGATTTTTGTCACACCCCGATCCTTGGCGGAATCGATCAAGGCGTGATATATTGTTCAAAGTCTCATGACAACTATGTTATAATATGATTAGATTCAATTAAGTACTAAGTAGGCAAACAAGATCCACAACATACAAATACAAATTCCAATACAAACAACATTTATTACATCAAATTTAAATACTCTTGTGGGTTTCTAAGGTACACCCTACTTTTCATCAACTTCATTCTTCAAATCTGCATCATGGGTAAAAACAGGTCAACTACGAGAGTTGGTGAGTAATCTAGTTTTATTAAAGAAAATTGTGAGTTTGAAATATTTATAATTTGAAACTTGTTTTCTTTGGAAATCGACAAGTAAGTATTATTGAGATAACGGTTTATAAATCAAAAATTGATTAACAAATGATAACAACAACAATAAGTCCTCACCCTATATATACATATGTATATGTATATATATAGGATGGAGCATCTAATCATCATACACACTCAACCACGTGCAATCAATCACCTTAGCGTCCCAAGGCGGGGTGGTCAACCCAATAGCGCTATTATTGTCCATAACGTACCTCAAGAATACGGGCATAGTCATGGAGATTAGACTAAAAATGATAATGCACTACAAGTACATGTAGCGTAAACAAACAATAATTATACAAATAATGATTCATGTATAAATGTCCCAACAATGTCTCAATTGTGAGAAAATAATAAAGTGAAGTTGGAACATATTATAACCACATGATACACCCCAAAAGTATTGAAAATTATAAAATATGGGGTAGATTACTCACATTAGTCCAAACGGAATACGCGTGTTGTACGATAGACGGCTCGGGTCAAAACGACGTGGAACCTATTATAATTAATAGTTTTGATTTAGGAATCGATAAATGGGAATATAGTATTAATAAGAATAATTAGACACATATTCTTATATTAGATGGATTGACAATTATCCAAATTTTGTTTTGAATATTAATGTATTTATATGTTAAATGAATTTTAAATTGAATTAATTACTTTGCTTAATTAATTTATATTTTCACTTTAGACAAGATTTTAATAATTTCTTATTAAAATAATAACTAGTCAAATTATAAGTATTTACAGATTTTATATATTATAAACAATTATTTATATGAAATAATCATTAAAAATGCATTTTTACATGCTTAGATATTTAGGAAAATGGTTTTAAATACTAAACAGTAATAAAACATTCTGAAATTTTCAGAAAATCATTATTTCATAAAATGGTAATTACTGTAAAATTTGCATATTTTTCTTAACTGCTTTAGTATTTATTTAGTATTTTAATAATTAAACCACAACAAAATTCGGGAAAAATAATAAATGATTCCCAAAAATTCTGGTAAATTAACCATAGTTTGCTAACATTATATTGAGCCTACTGTAAATATTTTGGATATTTTGGACTAAGGGAAGTATTTCTTATGTTTTTCATTATTAACTAATCACTAAAATCATAAATAATAGGAAAATATTAAGAGAAATTCATTAGACTTTTTATTTATGATTAACATGTTATATAAGATATTCTGATAAGGTTTTATAAGTTTTGGACATGTGTAGCTATTTATTATCTATTTAAACCATTAAATAATCATTAAATCAGGAAAAATAAGCAAACATTATTACAAAAATCTGTAAATTTGTTCATGGAGTCTCTAATATGTTAATAAGGTGCGAAAAATATAAAATCTAGTTTTTAACATACATAACTATATTTTGCAATTTATTTATCTACAACAAAATAAAATACAAAATAAGCATCAAACAGTAATATAAATGCATGAAACTTTATAAATCCACTTTACTCAATATAAGGGTTGTTCCAAAATTTTCCCAGAATTTATTGACTGCAAAAAGTATTTTATGTGAATTATTGCCATATTTTATTGCAATAATTATAGTAATTCAATAAAAATAAGTTATTTTCTGAAAATTTCCAGAACTTCTTATTTTATTTATGAGAATCTGAGAAAAATCAGGTTTATGCATAAAATGAGTTTTAGATATTTTGGTGGATTTAATTTGTTTCATGTATGAATTTGGAACTTTTAACAACATACCTTGATGAATGCTTCAAGAGGGATGGAGATTTGAGTATGAGGGATTGTTCTTGGCTGGAAAATTGATATTTCTTGGAAGAATTTCGAGATTGAGAGTGAGAGAAAGAATAGAGAGGGTTTGAGTGGTGATGAGAATAATGTGTTGGGAGAAAAATGAAAGGAAAGATGATGGGAGGTGTGAGTGGGAGACCATGGGAATAACTTTTGACTTTAGGTGGTCTTCATAATTTCCCACTAGTACAAGCATCTCTATGTAATACACTAATTAATATAAGAATTTTATAAAATTTAATGTAGAGTTTATAAAAATAGAGTTTTATAAAAAAATATGTTATTATTTGATTATAACAATCTACTTTGATTTGAAGTTTAATTATAGTATTCAAGTTTGACTCTTTTAATTTAATTAGAGTATCATACTTTGATTTGATTTTAATATGGTATCATAATTTAATTTGATTATAGTTATAACGTTATACTATGCTATTTTGCTATTAACGTCAATTTATATCGTATTGTATAGGTTTTGATCCTATTAGCGTCAAGTAAATCTTGAGTAGGGTTTATTAAATTTCCCAATTGGGTTGGGTTGACCCGAATCCATTTTAGGCGGATGTCACAGTCTCCCCTACTTTAGGAAATTTCGTCCCGAAATTTAAGAAGAGAGTACCTTAAGAGAAAAGTTGTGGGTATTTGGTACGCATTTGATCCTCACGCTCCCATGTATACTCAGGTCCACGTGCTGACTGCCACCTGACCTTGACCAGGGGAATGCGACTTCTTTTGAGTTGCTTTTCCTTTCGGTCGGCAATTTCCAAGGGTTTCTCGATAAATTGCATTGTCTCGTCGATTTGGATATCCTCGAGAGGAACATGAAGGTTCTCGTCTGCTAAACACTTCTTGAGGTTGGCTATATGAAATACTGGGTGTAATTTATTAAGCTCTATTGGTAGATCCAACTCGTAGGCTACTGGTCCGATCCTTTTCAGGATTTTGAACGGGCCAACATAGCGTGGTGCCAATTTACCCTTGCGTCCAAATCGAACCACACCTTTCCATGGGGACACTTTTAACATGACCATGTCACCCACGGTAAATTCAAGCGGTTTGCGTCGCTTGTCGGCGTAACTCTTTTGTCGGCTACGAGCTGCGAGAAGGTTATTGCGAATCTGAGTGATTTTGTCGGTTGTTTCCTGGATAAGCTCAGGACCAACGATTGGAGAATCCACTGTTGCGCGAATCACGTGGGACTCGCCAATTTCATGCCAGCAAATAGGAGATCGGCATTTACGGCCATACAATGCCTCAAATGGTGGCATCCCGATGCTAGAATGATAACTGTTATTATAGGAGAATTCCACCAACGGTAAATGAGAGTCCCAGTTTCCTCCGAAATCTAAGACACACGCCCTCAACATATCTTCGAGTGTTTGAATTGTCCTCTCAGATTGACCATCGGTCTGAGGATGATAGGCGGTACTGAGATCGAGGCGGGTTCCCATGGCTTCTTGAAGTGATTGCCAGAACCGAGAGAGAAATCTCCCATCACGATCTGAAATGATGCTGAGAGGGATGCCATGCCGAGTAACTATCTCATCGACGTAAATCTGAGCAAGTTGTTCGACCTTGAAATCTTCACGGAAGGGAAGGAAGTGAGCAGATTTAGTCAAACGGTCAACGATTACCCAAATGCTGTCATGTCCCTTTCTGGTACGGGGAAGTTTGGTTACGAAATCCATGGTGATCGCTTCCCATTTCCACTCGGGGATTTCCGGTTGGACCAATAGTCCAGAGGGTCGTTGATGTTCTGCTTTGACTCTGGAACATGTAAGACATTTGGCCACGAATAAAGCAATATCCTTTTTCATTCCCGACCACCAATAATTGGTTCTCAAGCCATGATACATCTTGTCAGCGCCAGGATGAATGGAATATCGAGTTTTATGGATTTCTTCCATCAGGAATGTACGAAGATTGTCGCGATCTGGGATCCAGATGCGATCTCGATAATAGAAAATACCATCAGATTTACTTTCCAACTCCCCATCAATTCCCGTGGGCATGTCATTTTCGGTAATTGCCGAGTGTTGGGCTCCTCGAATTCGGTCACTGAGATTGGACAAGATAGGAGAACATATTAGATGAAATGCTTTGGCATGTTCTTTTCGGCTTAACGCGTCGGCTACGACGTTCGCCTTGCCCGGATGATAGCGTATTTCGCACTCGTAATCATTTAGGAGTTCGACCCATCGTGTTTGCCTCATATTGAGTTCCTTTTGATTAAGAATATGTTGCAAGCTCTTATGATCGGTGAAAATTACGCATTTAGTGCCGTAAAGGTAATGCCTCCAAATTTTAAGAGCGAAAACCACGGCACCGAGCTCCAAATCATGAGTCGTATAATTCCTTTCGTGGATTTTGAGTTGTCGCGACGCGTAAGCTATAACCTTTCCCCTTTGCATCAAAACACAACCTAGACCGAGATTGGAGGCATCGCAGTATACCACGAAATCTTCGGATCCTTCAGGAAGTGTAAGAATCGGAGCGTCACACAATCTTTGTTTAAGGGTTTGGAAAGCGTCTTCTTGCTTGGGTCCCCAATCAAATGGCGTACCCTTACAAGTGAGAAAAGTAAGCGGTAAAGCGATCTTTGAGAAATTTGAAATGAAACGCCGGTAATAGCCAGCTAAACCGAGGAATGACCGAATTTCCTTGGGGTTACGTGGGGCTTTCCAATTCTTAACTGCTTCAACTTTTGCGGGATCGACTAAAATACCCTTGTCACTTACAATATGACCGAGGAATTGTACCTCATTTAACCAAAACTCGCATTTCGAAAATTTGGCATAGAGCTGATTTCCTTGCAATGTTTGGAGAGTTAGACGAAGGTGTCTTTCATGGTCTGCCTTTGTCTTGGAGTAAATGAGGATGTCATCAATAAAGACGATAACAAAACGGTCGAGATAAGGTTTAAATACTCGATTCATCAAGTCCATGAATGCAGCAGGGGCATTCGTTAGGCCAAAAGGCATAACGGTGAACTCGTAATGGCCATAGCGGGTTCGGAAAGCGGTTTTGGGGATGTCTTCTTCCCGTACTCGAAGTTGGTGATAACCCGAGCGGAGGTCGATTTTTGAGAAACATGAAGCTCCTTGAAGCTGATCAAAAAGGTCGTCGATCCGAGGTAACGGATATCGGTTCTTGATGGTCAATTTATTTAACTCCCGATAATCGATACACATACGGAACGAACCATCTTTCTTTTTGATGAAGAGAACCGGGGCTCCCCAGGGTGAAGTACTAGGGCGGATAAATCCCTTATCGGTTAATTCTTGGAGCTGACTTGCCAATTCTTGCATCTCGGTTGGAGCCAACCGATATGGAGACTTGGCTATGGGAGCAGCCTCAGGAACGAGATCGATGCGGAACTCTAGCTCACGTACTGGAGGGAGTCCAGATACGTCATCGGGAAAGATGTCAGGAAAGTCTCGTACAATCGGAATATCTTCGATCTTCTTTTCTATGACCTTTGTTTCCACCACATGGGCTAAGAAAGCCATGTATTCTTTACGTAGATACAATCGAGCTTGAGTACATGACATAAGACTAAGCTTTTTTGAACGAGTCTCGCCATAAATACGAAGACTTTGACCGTCGGCAAGAGGAATACGAATAAACTTCTCGTAACACACTATTCCAGCATGGTTTTGGGATAGCCAATCCATTCCCACGATGATGTCGAAGCTACCAAGTTCCATAGGAACTAAATTGACAGAAAATTTATGACCGCAAAAATCGAAAGTGCAATCTTGGATGACTGCATTTAGTGAAATGTTTTTTCCATTGGCGACTTCTACGGTAAAGTGTTCATCAAGTATCGTGCGAGGTGTGTGAAGTATGGGTTCAAATTCCAAAGACACAAAACTTTTATCGGCACCTGAATCAAAAAGTACTGACGCGTAGTAGTCATTTATGAGAAACGTACCATTTACGACCTTGTTATCGGTCTGTGCTTGGGTTGCGGTAATGACAAATGCTCGGCCTTTGGGAGCTGGAACCTGCACTGTTGGATTTGCCTGGGCTTGAGTGTTAATGATATTGACAAGCCTAGGACACGCGTTTCTGAAATGGGTGGGGTCACCACAGTTGAAGCATGTTCCAGTTGGATACCGGGTTTGTGTTTGCTGATTTGAGGGTAGAACGAATGATCGCTGAGTTTTTGGTGCACGGCATGTGTCCGCCAAGTGGCCATAGCGACCACAAGTCGTACAAAGGCGACACGGGCTGGTGGACATATGGTGATAGTTACAATGGTTACAGAGGGGGTGAGGTCCGGTATACAGCTTTTTGTTTGGTTGGGTGACTTGGGTGATAGGAGCAGTAGGGGTAATAACAGCATGGTTGTGGTGATGGCTTTTCCGCTTCTTTTTGTCGTGTCGGTGTGAGGACTCGGACTTGACAATTAAGGGGGTCTCAGGGGTCGGCTTTTCAGTTGTCATCTTTGAACCCTTGCGTGGGAGGACACCATCGTTCATATTATCCTCATTGAGTTGACCTGCTATTTCAATAGCAGATTCCAAAGTAGATGGCCTGCTGCTGGTCACCGAATCACGGATCTGGCGCGGTAACCCTTTGATGTAGCGACGTATTGCAGTTTTCATAGGTTGAACCATGTGAGGTAGGAGTCTTGAAAGATCATAGAATCTATTAGTGTAGGTCGCGTTGTCTCCTCCCACCTGTTTCAGATTCCAGAATTCCTCCTCGAGAGTTTGCAATTCGCTGTCCGGGCAGAACTTTTCTATCATGCGTTCCTTTAGTTTTGACCAGGTCATTCCCAAGGCAACACCCTCTCCTTTTGCCCGTTTTTCTAGGTTCCACCATGAGAGAGCATGACCTTGGAGGCACCCTGTAGCGTGACGGACCATCAGGTCCTCAGGGCACTCGCTGTGGATGAAAGTACTCTCCATTTCTTCTATCCATGTGAGGAGTGCGGTGGCACCATCTATGCCTTTGAAGTAAGGCGGATTACAGCTACGAAAATGCTTAAACGAGCAACGATGAGTGGTTGCTGGAGCTTGCGGCTGAAGAGTTTGAAGATGGGTTGCAATTGTTGGGATGACATTCGCTACCTCCTTAGCGATAAGGGCGGCTAGCCTTCGGTTGTTACGAGCAGCGTATGGGGGTCGTAATGCCATCTATGAGAAACACGCATATGGACTTGTGAGTTATTTGTAAATTGATTATGGAAATTAAGTTTGTAGACATTGTTGGGTAAAATGATTGTAAAACACTTGTTGGGCCATGGTTAGGAGTGTTGGGCACCTTTTGGGCTTTCCATGGGTACTAAATGTGAAGCATGTAGCAATTGCGTGGGCCCCCACAATACTAAGTTTTCACATGTTTTTCCCACTTCAAGGCCCATTAGGGAACTTAATAGTCCAATGAGTTGGCCATTTTGGAGTGTATCTTTTCGGATACGTTTGATAAGGTCGGGTATTTTGATGGCTCAAAAGTAATGTGAAAGACGCGCTTTGGCCTATAGGTTTGGGAACTCTCGCCTTTGGTCCCCAGGTAAGCAAACTGGTCCCTCGGTTGATTGGGATGTATACGAATGCTTACCTAGTCAGGACTTTCGGGCTACCGGCACCTCCCCCTTCCAGTTACTACGCGTCCATTACTTTGATCCTACCCAACTAGAGTGGATGACTTTTAATTTCCTATGAGCTCTAAGGAATATATATGTATATAAATTTTTATTTTGAAACCATTTGAGTATGCGTGTGATTTTAAGAGAAATAGGAGAAAATTCACAAGTGTATGCACACATATAAGTGTCGGGAATAATACGTAAGCACATAAGGGAGCAATTAGCACACAAAGGTATTCCTAGGATTTTCTAAGTGCGAATTGCATGCAGTGGTGTGTGCATTTTATAAACTAGCATACGAGAGGACCCTAGAGGCTATAGACTAGGTCAAGGCAATTAACCTAATTCCCTATAGTCAAGGGCTCTGATACCAATCTGTCACACCCCGATCCTTGGCGGAATCGATCAAGGCGTGATATATTGTTCAAAGTCTCATGACAACTATGTTATAATATGATTAGATTCAATTAAGTACTAAGTAGGCAAACAAGATCCACAACATACAAATACAAATTCCAATACAAACAACATTTATTACATCAAATTTAAATACTCTTGTGGGTTTCTAAGGTACACCCTACTTTTCATCAACTTCATTCTTCAAATCTGCATCATGGGTAAAAACAGGTCAACTACGAGAGTTGGTGAGTAATCTAGTTTTATTAAAGAAAATTGTGAGTTTGAAATATTTATAATTTGAAACTTGTTTTCTTTGGAAATCGACAAGTAAGTATTATTGAGATAACGGTTTATAAATCAAAAATTGATTAACAAATGATAACAACAACAATAAGTCCTCACCCTATATATACATATGTATATGTATATATATAGGATGGAGCATCTAATCATCATACACACTCAACCACGTGCAATCAATCACCTTAGCGTCCCAAGGCGGGGTGGTCAACCCAATAGCGCTATTATTGTCCATAACGTACCTCAAGAATACGGGCATAGTCATGGAGATTAGACTAAAAATGATAATGCACTACAAGTACATGTAGCGTAAACAAACAATAATTATACAAATAATGATTCATGTATAAATGTCCCAACAATGTCTCAATTGTGAGAAAATAATAAAGTGAAGTTGGAACATATTATAACCACATGATACACCCCAAAAGTATTGAAAATTATAAAATATGGGGTAGATTACTCACATTAGTCCAAACGGAATACGCGTGTTGTACGATAGACGGCTCGGGTCAAAACGACGTGGAACATATTATAATTAATAGTTTTGATTTAGGAATCGATAAATGGGAATATAGTATTAATAAGAATAATTAGACACATATTCTTATATTAGATGGATTGACAATTATCCAAATTTTGTTTTGAATATTAATGTATTTATATGTTAAATGAATTTTAAATTGAATTAATTACTTTGCTTAATTAATTTATATTTTCACTTTAGACAAGATTTTAATAATTTCTTATTAAAATAATAACTAGTCAAATTATAAGTATTTACAGATTTTATATATTATAAACAATTATTTATATGAAATAATCATTAAAAATGCATTTTTACATGCTTAGATATTTAGGAAAATGGTTTTAAATACTAAACAGTAATAAAACATTCTGAAATTTTCAGAAAATCATTATTTCATAAAATGGTAATTACTGTAAAATTTGTATATTTTTCTTAACTGCTTTAGTATTTATTTAGTATTTTAATAATTAAACCACAACAAAATTCGGGAAAAATAATAAATGATTCCCAAAAATTCTGGTAAATTAACCATAGTTTGCTAACATTATATTGAGCCAACTGTAAATATTTTGGATATTTTGGACTAAGGGAAGTATTTCTTATGTTTTTCATTATTAACTAATCACTAAAATCATAAATAATAGGAAAATATTAAGAGAAATTCATTAGACTTTTTATTTATGATTAACATGTTATATAAGATATTCTGATAAGGTTTTATAAGTTTTGGACATGTGTAGCTATTTATTATCTATTTAAACCATTAAATAATCATTAAATCAGGAAAAATAAGCAAACATTATTACAAAAATCTGTAAATTTGTTCATGGAGTCTCTAATATGTTAATAAGGTGCGAAAAATATAAAATCTAGTTTTTAACATACATAACTATATTTTGCAATTTATTTATCTACAACAAAATAAAATACAAAATAAGCATCAAACAGTAATATAAATGCATGAAACTTTATAAATCCACTTTACTCAATATAAGGGTTGTTACAAAATTTTCCCAGAATTTATTGACTGCAAAAAGTATTTTATGTGAATTATTGCCATATTTTATTGCAATAATTATAGTAATTCAATAAAAATAAGTTATTTTCTGAAAATTTCCAGAACTTCTTATTTTATTTATGAGAATCTGAGAAAAATCAGGTTTATGCATAAAATGAGTTTTAGATATTTTGGTGGATTTAATTTGTTTCATGTATGAATTTGGAACTTTTAACAACATACCTTGATGAATGCTTCAAGAGGGATGGAGATTTGAGTATGAGGGATTGTTCTTGGCTGGAAAATTGATATTTCTTGGAAGAATTTCGAGATTGAGAGTGAGAGAAAGAATAGAGAGGGTTTGAGTGGTGATGAGAATAATGTGTTGGGAGAAAAATGAAAGGAAAGATGATGGGAGGTGTGAGTGGGAGACCATGGGAATAACTTTTGACTTTAGGTGGTCTTCATAATTTCCCACTAGTACAAGCATCTCTATGTAATACACTAATTAATATAAGAATTTTATAAAATTTAATGTAGAGTTTATAAAAATAGAGTTTTATAAAAAAATATGTTATTATTTGAGTATAACAATCTACTTTGATTTGAAGTTTAATTATAGTATTCAAGTTTGACTCTTTTAATTTAATTAGAGTATCATACTTTGATTTGATTTTAATATGGTATCATAATTTAATTTGATTATAGTTATAACGTTATACTATGCTATTTTGCTATTAACGTCAATTTATATCGTATTGTATATGTTTTGATCCTATTAGCGTCAAGTAAATCTTGAGTAGGGTTTATTAAATTTCCCAATTGGGTTGGGTTGACCCGAATCCATTTTAGGCGGATGTCACAATTTTTGCTTTGGAAGTATCGTTTTATCTTGGTCAGCAAAATGAGGTTCATCTTTCAATAGTTCTTCCAGTTCCTTCAGATCCTTTTCTGGATCGAAAGATTTCTCAGCAAGTTGCATTTCATGACTGTGGTTTTCTTCTTGTATTGCCCTTGCCTCTTCTTCCAATAGCAAATCGAAAGTGTCGATATGGAAGACCGTGTCATCACTCATCGTCGAGTGTTTGATCGTGTGGTCCATGCCAAAGGTGATGGCGTCAGTGCCAACCCTAATGGTTAGTTTTGTGTCATGGACGTCTATTAATGCTCTTGCTGTGGCCAAAAAGGGTCTTCCGAGAAGAATGGGAACTTCATCATCTTCTTCCATATCCAGTATGACAAAATCTACAGGAAAAACAAATTTGTCAACTTTAACAAGAAGATCTTCTACAATACCTCTAGGATAAGTTACCGCCTTATTAGCAAGATTAATTGCCATTCGAACTGGTTTCGGTTCTGGTAGATTTAGCTTCTTGTAGAATGAATATGGCATTAAATTTATGCTAGCGCCTAAGTCTGCTAAACCATAGCTACTAGCATGGTTTCCAAATGTGCAAGGAAGATGTAAACCGCCGGGGTCTCCCACTTTCTCTGGTAAGTTTTTCATCATCGTAGCGTAGCATTTTTCACTTAATGTGACCAATGACACTTCTTCCATTTTCTTGCGGTTAGTGAGAAGGTCTTTGAGGAATTTGGCATATTTTGGCATTTGTGTGATTGCATCAACGAAAGGAATGTTGATGCTTAGCTGCTTTAGGTGTTCAAGGAATTTCTTGAATTCTTTGTCTTCTTTCTCTTTCTTCAACCATTGAGGAAATGGAATGGTCGGTTGGTGCGGCTCTGTTGAAGATGTCTCTTTTGTTCCTTCGCCTTTTGTATGCTCATTATCTTTCTCCGCTTTACCTATTTGTGATTCAAGAGTTGAATCGATGGTATTTTCCACGACTGCTGGTGGGATGATTTTACCGCTTCTGGTAGTTATTGCTTTGGCTTGGGCTCGTGGGTTCGGCTCGGTGTTGGTGGGAAGTGTCCCTGGTAATCTATCTTGCAAAACTTTGGATATTTGACCAATTTGGTTTTCGATGTTTTGAATGGAGGCTGCTTGATTTCTCAGTTGAACTTCGGTTGCTGAGTGTCTCTTTTCTTTTCTGATCCTTCCATAAATTTGCCCAAAATGTCTTCTAAACTTGGCTTCTTTTCTTGGGTATGTTGTGGGTTAAATCCTGGTGGTGGCTGTTTATGTTGATTATAGGGTTGTTGCTGGCGTTCGAATGGTGGTTGTTGCCTCTGTTGTTGGTTGTAAAAATCATTTCCTCCCCGCCAGTTATTTCTTCGTATCGGGTAGTCGAATCTATCTCCGGATGAGTAACAAGCATCTGCTTTCTTGTTACCGTCTTCATCGTAAGGACAGTCTTTTTGTAGGTGAGGACCGCTGCAATTGTCACATCCTACCGCGATGGCATGGATGCTTTGATTCATTTTCTTGAGGTCTCTCCCAAATTGGTCCAGTCGGTTATGTATGGCTGACATTCCTTCCACTGCTTCTTCTTTTAGCTTCCTTCGACATGACGGATCTCTTGAGGAATGGTAGTGGTGGGAATGTTTTGCAAGTTCCTCAATTCTTTCGTAAGCATCTGTGGCGGTTAGGTTTATGAGTGGTCCTCGCCCGTCGAGTAATTGTCTGGTTTGTGTATTGATGCAATCATAGAACTTCTGTACTTTCTGATGTTTGTCCATATCGTGTTGTGGACAATCTTGAATCAATTCTTTGAATCGACTCCATGCTTGGTACAAAGTTTCATCTTCGTCTTGAAGGAAGTTTTGAATTTTTGCTTTCATTTTATTGATTTTGGAAGGTGGAGTGTATTCTTCAATGAAATCATATTTTAATCCGTCCCAGGTAGTGATGGAACCTGGAGGTAGTCTCTTTAACCATTTCTTTGCACCTTCGCGTAGTGTCATTGGGAAAATTCGTAACATGATTGCATCTGAGGAAATTCCTGGAATGTTGAAACAATCAGTTATTTCCGTGACTTGCTCGATGTGTTCGACTGGATCTTCGTCTTCCGTCACTTTGAAAGTAATTCCTTTTAAAGCGGAAAGGAAATGGCCTTTAAGCTCAAAATTTGCATTTTCAGGAATTTTTGGACGTATGAGGCTTGGTCCTGTTCCGTCTCTTGCTCGGTTGTAGTATGCTTTCAAGGTTGGTTCTGGTTCGTTAACTGGGGCTGTCATTTCTTCTATTGGTTCTTCTTTTGGGAATATACTTCTTCTTGTTTTTCTCCTGATGTTAAATTCACGTTCTGGTTCGTTCAATGGAGGTATGATGTTCGGTTGTGAACTTCGGGTCATAAACTACACATTAGAAACTGTTTGCAAGTTGGGTGCGTTTCTCTTTTTTTTTTATTAAAATAAAATAATTTATTTTTTTTATATATTATTATTAATTTTTTTTTATACAAATAATTTTTTTTTATAAAAATAACAAATGGAATAAAAAATTAAAACCTTTTAAAACCTTTATGTAATTAATCAGTTATAACAACCGAATATCTTATCAAATCCACTATAATGCGTTGACTATCAAATAAAGAACGGCCAGGCAGGACAGTAGGGAGGCAGGACTCTTTCGGTCAATGACCTTTCGAAAATCCAACAACCAAACCGGATCTGTCTATTCTGACACCGTTCTCGTAAGTAGAATTACTAGCATGATAGTTGGATTGATAATCAATTTAGTTTGAAACAACTAAATAAATTGCAAGTGGGTCTTAAAATTATTTAGTAAACAATAATAGAGAAATACATGCAAGTTTTGAAACAAACTAGAAAAATTAACTTCCCACGGTAAAAACCGTAAAAAGGATCAATTGACTAACAATTGTAAACAATAGAATTAACTTGTAGTTATTATGATTTTAAAGTCTTAATCCAATTATTTACCTAATTATATGACTATTAGACTTACGAGCAAGTATTACTCGATCATTTAATAGTATAGTTTTGGTAAGTAAAGGTATCGAATTTCCACAGGGAGCTAATAACTAACTTAAAGTTTTCAATTATCAATCAAACAGTTTAGAGGCGAGTTTTAGTAAAAACTCGTAAAACTAAGTTTTGGATGTTTGTAAAATAGACGAAATAATAAATAACAATTATCGTAACAACACAACAATTAAGAGATAATATGATCAAATAATAACAAGGGAAGCTTTCGCCTAGGATTTGTTGATTCATATAAATCTAGGTTGACTAGTTTTGATTATATGCAATGAGTTAAAATAGGTAGCATTAAGTGGTAGGATCATATGGTCAAATCACCTATTCTATAATTTCTTAAGTAAATATAGCACAATGGTCATGTAACTAAACAACTTATAATTATGAATAATCAATATAATCTAGCATGCAAACATAGGCCATACCCTAATGGTCATAGTGATATGATCATACAATCAATGGTCATGAGTTGTAACTAAATATGATATAAGTTTTATTTCACTAATCAAGTTTATAACTAAAATAACTTCACTAGTTAAATGGTCAATAACTAGTCCAATGATATATAAGTGTCAATTACACATCAAAATGGTTCATATGATCGATACGTTTAAATGGTCAATAAACTATAATCATATGACGAAGGCTATCAAGATTATAAACTTTAATCAAATTCAATATGTATAGCATGCAAATTATATATTCTAACCGATATTTAACTCGAATCAAGAACTTGATCAACACAAATTTATATTAACGAATCAACATCACCTAGGCAAAAGCTACAGGGAATCTAGCCTATCATGGTATCAAGTATACAATAACAATATGAAAAATACATGATAAAAGATACCAACCGGTTAAATTCGATGAATCCTTGCAACAAAATGAAGATCCTAGCTCCTTCTTGCAATGTAAATAACTCTCAAATACATTTATCACACATGAAATGTTGAAATACACGAAATATAATAGTTCTAAAATGTCAAATGACTGATTTCTCTCTTGGATTCTAACAATCGTCCTCTAAATGGTCGTCCAATGCGTTCTATTTATACCAGGCGGAGTCTCAGGGCGCGGTGCGCCTGTGTCAGGGCGCGGTGCACCTAAGTGGATCAGATCTGGCAGTCTTTATCGCTGGAAAGGCCACGTGATGGTTCGCTTTTCAGATTGGATCTGGGGCGCGGTGCGCCCAAAGGTGAGGCGTGGTGCGCCCTTGCACATGTTAGGCAACCAGGTTGAATCATTGGATGCACCCACGCTTCATTATTTTAATCTTAAGTGGACCAGCATGTCGAACACTGGCATCATCTCAGGCGCAGTGCGCCCTTGGTCTGGGCGGGGTGCGCCCCTGCTGAAATCAGATTTGCATTTTGTTTCGTTTAACGCTCAAATCTCTTGTAAAATCCGATCTTTCGCTCCATATGTGTCTTTTAGCTACAAAATGTATTTTTAGCATATTAGGTATCTTTAGTTCATAAAATGTATGAAACTAAACTAAAATGACACTGATATCGTCCGGAAAATATGTATAATTTACGCGATATCACATGACTATGAAATTTGGCAGATGGATGTCAAAACCGCTTTCCTTAACGGGAAACTGACTGAAGATGTTTACATGAATCAGCCAGAAGGTTTTGTAGACACCAAGCATCCTGATAAAGTGTGTAAGCTTGAGAGATCAATCTACGGATTGAAACAAGCATCTTACAGCTGGAATCTTCGTTTCCATGAGAAGGTCAAAGAGTTTGGTTTCTCTATGAGTGAAGATGAGTCCTGTGTATATGTCAAGGCTAGTGGGAGTATAGTCACTTTTCTGGTGCTGTATGTTGATGACATACTGCTCATGGGAAACGACATTCCGACCTTGCAGGAAGTTAAGGCTTGGCTCGGAAAGTGTTTCGCCATGAAAGACCTTGGAGAAGCTGCATATATTCTCGGGATAAGAATACTGAGGGATAGAAAGAGAAAGTTAATAGGTCTGAGTCAGTGTACATATTTGGAAAAGGTGTTAAAAAGATTTAACATGGAAAATTCCAAAAAGGGAGAACTGCCAGTCCAGAGCAATGCCAAATTGAGTAAGACTCAAAGCCCGAGTACCGATGAGGAAATAGCTGAGATGAGTCGGGTACCCTATGCTTCGGTAGTAGGGTCGATTATGTACGTTATGACATGTACTCGTCCCGACGTATCATTTGCCTTGAGCATGGTTAGTCGGTAACAGGGCAATCCTGGAAAGACACACTGGATAGCGGTTAAGAACATACTCAAGTATCTGCGAAGGACAAAGAATATGGTATTAGTCCTTGGTGGCAGTGACAACTTGAAAGTGAGTGGATATACAGATGCCAGCTTCCAGACAGATAGGGACAGTGGTCGGTCCCAGTCGGGCTGGGTATTTCTTTTGAACGGTGGAGCGGTCACTTGGAAAAGTTCCAAGCAAGAAACGGTGGCTGATTCAACGTGCGAATCAGAGTACATAGCAGCGAGTGAAGCGTCTAAAGAAGCGGCTTGGCTGAAGAACTTTATCGGTGACCTTGGAGTTGTCCTGAGTATTCAGGAGCCGGTGGAACTTTTCTGCGATAACGAAGGAGCGGTCGCTTTGACAAAGGAACCGCGAGACCATGGAAAGTCCAGGCATATCGAAAGAAAGTACCACTACATTCGACATCAAGTAGAAGAAGGCCACCTCTTGGTGAAGAGGGTATCATCAGAAGGAGGATCAAGCATTATCAGCATGCTCGTAGCATTGGACTGAAGGATGATATTAGTTTTAGCAATTAGATAGATTTGTAACTTGTAACAGTATAAATGTAATTGACTTGGTGATTTTATAATGAAGATTTATAAATGAGTATTGTTACTACCTTTATCAATTGCTTATTATTGTGTTTCAATATTTGCATGTTTAAACTTCCTAAATAATTAGATTGTTTAAAGATCCACAGTCGATCATACTGTTAGGGAGTAAGTATGAACGAAGACTGTCATGAATCGGTTGTAGACTGTCTAAGGAGTTAGACATTGCAGTAAGACTGCTACAACATTCATGAGTACTTTGAAAATAAAGATTTGAGTATTGGATAAACCCGCGCTTAATAGATTGCTTCATGGATTACATCACGAGCAATGTTAAGACGATAATATCACTTGATCTTTAAGTGGAGAGATATGATCTGTAATTTGCAAGTCAGTTGCTCATTGATAATGCGAAAACGCGTCGGTAACTCGATGTTATAAAACGCATTGTTGTGAGTATTCTAACTGGCAAAAGATATAGACATATGAGTCAAAACTTATCCGTCCCCTGACCCGATAGGGAACAGATATCTGTAGGCCTCTCGATGATTTGAAGTTGACTGAAAGTGTTGGCCAACCGGGACCAAAAATTGATGTGTTCAATTAGTAGTCTCAAAAGTTATATGCAAATCGGAAATCTAGAAACAGAGTATCAGACCGAGATTGATCTTAATTCATGTCTTTAGTCTGAAAATATCTTGTTGGACGGAGGATCATTTGATCACTTATCTTTGGACAGAACTGACTAGGTCAGAGTTCGGAAACAGTTTCTAGGAAAACTGATATTAATCAGAAGGTAAAAGGACAATTAAAGTCATAGATTTATCCAAGTGGGAGACTGTTGGATTAGGTATCTAAGCCATGACTTATAATTTTGTTTATCTTGTTAATTGAAGCAAAGTCCATTTGGGTTGCCCTCATAGCTGGAGGATTGATGTAGAGTTCAGTAGAGAGAAAGGTTGATTTATTAATTGTTTAATAAATCAATAGAAAAATAAATAAATGGTTTATTAATATATTTAAGTGTTAATATATTAATTAGAAACTATATTAATTAATTGAGATTTAATCTAGAATTAATTGGATTTAATTTAGTGATTAAATTAATTAATTGAAGTACAGGGGCTGACTTGTATTTATTCAATAGTTGAATAACTGGCAAGAGAGAAGCCAGGGGCCAAAAGTGGTGCCACCCTGGAGGCTCTCTCTAGGGTTGGCGAAAACCCTTGTAGGGTTTTAGAAGCCTGGTCCAAGTGGTCAACAGGCTTGCCCACTTTGGAGGCTTCTTAGGGTTTCAGGTGTAACCCTTAGAGGCTATAAAAGGAACCCTCTGGCACCCTATATTTCATGCCTCCCTCTCTCTGTGATTACTCTGCTGGAATCTCTTCTCCTTGCTTTGGGTGCGACTTGCATTTGAAGCAGGATCAGTTTGCTGCTAGCTTCAAGAACAAGATCAAAAGGTTGGTTATTCTTTATTTGATCTTTAGAAATTATTGTTGGCATTAGGTTGAAACTTGTATTTCTCATTCACAAATTCATCTTTGTTTATGCTGCTAACTCTCAGTTTGGTCATACTTCTGATTCATTTTGTTTTAGTTTATAATCTTCATAGAAGAAAACATAGATCTTTTAGGGTTGCATGTGAACCATAAGAATTTTGTTTGTTCATTGATTGCCAAAAACCCTTCAATATGTTCACTTGAATTTATCCTTGTTGAACCAAGAGCTTATGAAGTTTACTGGATCCTGATTGGTGTAAAGAATAGCCACTTGTGCATGCACACAAGGTAGGGGTGAGCGTGGTGCGGTGTGGTGCGATTTTAGCATAAAACCGCAACTCGTACCGCTAGGTGCGGTTTTTATTTGTGTAAAACCATATGTTGCGGTTTTTTTGCGGTACGGTTTTTGCGGTTTATTTTGCGGTTGCGGTTTGTAGCGGTGCGGTTTCGGTTTTAAACCGCAAATACTAAAAGCATTCAAACTACAAACTAGTAATATGAAAATACATAAAAGTCATTAAGAAGAAGTCAACAACAACAAAGCTTGAACACTTAAAAACAATAGATCTTGCAACAAACTTAAAAAAGAACAAATAATAGCTATTTCCAATTCATGCCACTATCTAACTTTCCATCGTTAGCCAAAAAACACAAAATCCTCAACTTTCCATCACTCGCCAAAATCCACAACTTCCACAAAGCCATCATTTTCCACTATTGCCTCCTAAAAGAAAAAAAATACCAATAATATATAAATTAGTAGGTATTTGAAATATGAACTCAAACATATAAAGAAAACCTTACCAATTTTCAAACCCGCCATCTTCTCATTAAACTCATCTATTTCCTTACTCTTCATAGAGCAACCGAGCTCAAGATCAACCCTTGTACACCTTATCCAATCTTGTGCACAAATCAAAGCTTCTGCGGTATCGGTGTTAAGTGAACTTCTATACTTGTCGATAACTCTACCACCCGTACTAAACGCAGATTCTGATGCAACTGTCGAGACCGGCATTGCCAAAACATGTTTAGCTAGTTTGGATAGTATAGGAAATTTGACTGAATTTGCTTTCCACCATCCTAAAAGATCAAACTTTGGGTCCCTTTTTCCCCTTCTTTCTGATAGATAGATATCAACCTCACTCTTAATGTCTTCACCCCCATCATCAAATTTGTCAAACTCAAGCTCCAAATCAATATCCATCTCACTAATACTTGACTTTTCACCAAAAACGGTATGTTGTGAGTTTGGTACATTTGTTGTTTCAGCTTTGCTTTTGTAATGAGTAAACAACTCATCAAGAGTCTTAGTCACCTTTCCCAATATCTCTTTACTTTTCTCCGAACCGTTACCATGGATCAAGTCAACACAATAACTAATGTATCCAATCTTGTTGCGTGGATCCAAAACAACTGCAACATACAAGAGATAATTCATATTATCGATGTTGTCCCAATACTTATCATACTTTGTTTTCATCGAAAGGGCCATCTTTTTCTTTTGTTCATCTGGACTCAAGGTCATCCGAGTGATGGTGGCCTCCATTTTCACAAGTTCAGAAAAAAAAAATATTCGATGTTACATACTTTGAACCGGATATCTTAGTTGTAACATCGGAAAATATTTTCAAGTAGTCAATCATATTCCTAGCCGCATGCCAATCAGCACCACTCGGAGCACCAATCACTCTAGGCTTCCTTTTCCTTTTTCTTAGGCTCCCTTCCGTAGCCTCCTCCGCCTCGGTGCGAAAATAAGCCGCATAAGAAGGATCTACCATGTAAAGCCTATTAAGAAAATTAATCATGAACAGTTAAACAAAAAAAACTGATTATAAAATATAAATGATGAAAATGAATTCCATACCTGTCAAACGCATTCTCATACACTACGGCTGTTTCCAACATAAGATATGTTGAATTCCATCTTGTGTCAACATCAAGAGTGGGTTTTAGTTTGGATTTTACTCCAACACAAGCAACACAATCTTCAAAGCTTTTATACCGAGCCGGTGATGATCTAGTATCATCAACTGGTTCTAAGAACCATTTCCAGATGCAAAGATGATACTAGAACCAGATGCAAAGATGACTTTCTCAATAATTCCTGATATGTCCCATAGATTACAGGTATAGAAGTAGCTACCTAAGTCTACTCCATAGCTTTCAAACCCATTCTTTACTTCATGTGCATTCAAGCCACTTGGTACTAGATACTAGCTCCTGCAATAGTAAACAATTACATTAGTATTTAGAACAATCTGTAATCATGGAAATAAGAACAATCTGCAATGGAAATACTTACTTAATATGTTCACCAAATTCCTTCAACTTATTGATTACTGTAGGGCAAAAATCACCTTCCCATTTTTCAGCCTCATTTTTAAGGTGAAAGAACCTTTCCATAATGTAAAGCCTAATTTCTTTAAGCATAGTGAGAAGAGGTTTCTTTCTAGCATCTACCATGATTGCATTAAAACACTCAACAATCCCATTCTCTATAGCCTCACATACCAACCCAATACAGAAAAAAGCCCTACACCAGGTAGATGGTTGCCTGACCATAATATGCTCATAATCAGCAAAACTAATTGTCTTGATCCTTTCCATGTTAACCTTAAAACCCCCTTTTGTTGTAGATTTTTCAGTTGCCCAAAACATGTTTCTGAACTCCACTCTACTATAGGTTTTTCTAAAATTGGCATAGATATGCCTAGCACATTGTATGTGCTCACAATGCGGCAGAATTTCCTTAGTAGTTTCAAGAAGACCCTATCACATTTAAATGTTAATTAATAACTATTACCAAGTACATAAAATGAAAGATATTTACTGATAAATAAAAGGGTTGATATTTTACCTTCTGTTGATCATTAATTACACACATCCCCCTTCCACCGTGCAACCCAATGCCATCATCAACTGGTTCTAAGAACCATTTCCAGTTATTCTTGTTCTCAACTTCAACAACAGCCCAGACTATAGGATAAACCCGATTGTTAGCATCCCTACCTATTGAAGTTAACAGTTCACCTTTGCATTGTCCCTTCAAAAAAGAACCATCCAACCCAATTATCGACATCCTTTTTTCCATCCCTTTCTAATTGTATTAAAACAAATGTAGATTTTTTGGAAAGTTGTGGTTTGATTAGGGTTAAGAACAACTGAAATCCTAACTGTACTGCCTAGATTGGCTTTCCGCAATTCATGTCCATAATCCTAAACTCTTGCATAATTGTCACTCAATTTGCCACTAATTTATGACAAAGCCCTCATCCTTGCCTTGTAGCATTTTGCCCATGAGATTTGGCAACGAAATTTACTTTGTATAATTGCCTGCATCTCCTTGCACTTTAGGTTAAGTTTCCTGATCAACCAGGTAGGATTCATAAGCTTCGAATTGTTAAAATTCCTAACACATGTATGCAGGTCTACAATCTTTTTTACCTGGAATGACCTTTCAGTACCATCCAATAGGCCCTAACCATGAATGGGCACTGGTGTTACTCTGGATCACTGGCACATATAGCCACTAGTCTAACATTATCACACTTTTTGAAACGAATCTGATAACCTTTACTAATGACACAATTGGTTAAACATAATTTCAGTTGATATGGGGATTCATACCTTTCACCAAGCACTGGTTTCATTACGTTCCATTTCACATTAGGGTTGTGGGTCGAGTACTCGAAATCATCATCACTATCTTCCTCATACTCACTATCTACTTCCAGTTAATTCATTTTCTGTTGACCTTCCTCATTTGCGTCCTCTTCTTCTTTCTCAGAATCTTTCATTTCTTCATCGTTATCTTACAAGGATTATTGAGAAAGTCATCTTTGCATCTAGAAATTTGTTTCCTTTTGAAGTAATCATCAAGCTCCACGTCCATTCTATCAAAATCATGGAGCTCTTCCATTTTCACCAGTGTACGTCTTCGTATTCGAGAGAAAAGGTGTTAAACGGGCGAGAAAGGTAATAACGAGAGAAGCGGTGAGTAACGTAAAAACCCTTGTTTGACTCAGCAACCAGCTCACCAAGTCAAGGCCACATAAGCCATTGTTACCGATTAATAAAGGGTTACCGGAAGCAAGAGACCAATTTGACTATAATTGCCAGTTTCCTAGGCTTTTCGATGCAAATTTATTAGGACTAAATCATTAATTTTCCCAAAGTATTGAGACTTTTCTATAAATAACCAAAAATGTTACTGTTCATCAATGTTCAAAATTGTAAGAGTATATAATATCATCAGTATCAAGGTTGCTCACAACATATTTTAGGCCCACGATAAAATAGACAACTTAAAGACCCGAGAAACTCTTAAATAAATGTATACATGAAAAATAAGTTAGATATATGCATATAAACTAGGATATGTCTTTTTTTATATATATTTAGAAAAGTCCTTACATTTTGACCATATATTTGATTACTCTCTAATTGTTCTTTTTATTCAATTAAGCTCAACATTTTGTTAAATATTTACACTTTTAGCTATATATAAAAGGGAAATATTAATTAAAGTCCTTACATTTTGACCCTTTTAACAATTCAGAGTTGAAATTTCAATTTTTATTCAATTAAGTCCTTACATTTTGACCATATACATAATCAGTTGTAAAAATATAAATACGGCATAGCCAGCTACTATCCAAAATTGTAAACATTTAACAAAATATTGGGCTTTATTGAAAAAAAAACAATTAGTGATTAATCAAATATAGAGTCAAAATATAGACTTTCCTATATATATATATATATATATATATATATATATATATATATATATATATATATATATATATATATATATATATATATATATATATATATATATTCAGTTTTTGAGATACAAAATAAAAAATAATAGTATCAAAATTGATATGATTCAACATGTTACTCTCCACATATAACATATTGAAAACATTCAATGTTTCTTGTGATATTTATGACCTAAAGTGATTCTTTACTTTGACTTTGAACGACTTTTGTGCAGATGTGATGAATATTCCTCATTGCCTCAATAATAAGACTACATATTACCCCCTTTAAAAAATCATGCGACGAACTAAATTACCGTCCACAAAATCTATATATTTTGTTTAGCTTTATGGTTACTTTCTTCAGTTTAATTATAACCATGACTATTATATAATTTAGGCATAGAGAATAAGAGATCTTTATTGGGGTAAACAATCCTCCTTCGTAACACTAGTTCCCCACTTGTCGATTATAGATGTAACACCTCGCTTTAAATACACAAATATACTCAAAAATATCAAAAAATCTGTTTAGATTAAACTCAAATCCGTTACATAAGACCCAATTCAAGCCCAATCATATCAAGTTAGAATTTTTGGGCCAGACACAACTAAGGCCCATGAATGTTTATGCTAGGCCTGGTTACTGACTCAGGCTTAGGCCCAAGATATGTCAAGATCCTGTCTGGCTGTCTGGACGGATCCTTGCCCACACGCCACATCGGCCTTCACTTGAGAAATAAGAATATGCATTAAATGAACAGTAAACGCTATCTTTTTCCTGTTCTTTTTGTTTATGGGCCTACCCATAAGAACCTTTCAAAATTAGTTACGATTATATATTGGGTTTTCATTGTTTACTAATAAGGTGATAGAAACTTCAAACTTACAATCCGTATCATGTATCATGTAAAACTCAGGATAATGTTGGTACCATGTATTCAGTGGATCATACACGTAATTGTTGTATGTTTCTTATAATTATGGTTATTTTTTAGTAATTAAAAAGGGAAATAAAAGTTACCCCATAATAAACAGACAATAGTACAAGTAGATTCCAAGGGTAGGATTAAAGAGACAGAGTCACGGAGAGTGGAATTGTACAATTTGATGAAAGCATTACGTGGGACACTGAAAACATGCACATAAACATTCTCTTCCTTTGAAATCATTTCTCACTCTTTTACCATATCCATCATTCAACTAGCTACAAGACAAGACCTTACCCCAAAATAACCAAATTGTCGGTGTACAAATTTTAAGCCACAATGTACAAGTTATTCTAAATCTGATTAGCGTTAGTAATCTTGATGACGTGCATTTTACTTGTAATGTACAAGTCAACAATGCATTGGTCTTTAGTTACTCGAGAGATTGAATGCCAGTGAAAGACACCCTACCAAAACCCAATTCATCAACTTTATACAATTCTAACCACACTTCCGCTTCAAACCTTGCACTGTGCTCGTGTTTTTCGTCGTTTTCTTCTAAATTTTCGGATTTACTTTCTAGTCCCTCAACTTTTCTCAAAATTCCACTTCTGTCCTTTTCTTTCTCATCGTTTTTTAACTTTTTTTTCTTTTTATTATTCAAACCCAAACACTTTCTCCCCATCATCCACGGAAGCTTGAGGAAAGTGAGAGTGAAGAAGTTGACGACGGCGCAAGGGCAGCAACACACTGCAACGCAGTCGGCGATTGCTCCGGCCGTGCATGAACGGCAAGACTTGCCGGAGCATCCGACGTCTGGATCTCCTGGCCCGCCTTCCTCCACTGGGTACCGGTGCTTTCTTCTTGCGATTCCGGTGGTGGCGGCGGCGCTGGGCGTAGTACGTGATGAATGTTCACATTGACAATTGTTTTCTTCCCTGACCATCGGAAGATCAAACCTCTCCGGTGGTGGCACCGGCGCCGGCTAATCAAACCTACGTAGAGAAGTCACATTTTCAGTTTTCTCTCTAAATTCTCTCTCTAGAAGTAAAAGTTATCAGAAGAAGAGAGTTCTGTGCATAGTGAAATCCATGTCTAATGTAATAATAAATAAAAATAATAATAATAGATTTATGGTCTTTTTTTCCATGAAATTTTGATTCGAAAGAGGTAATGAAGTCAATGTATGGAAAATAATCTTGGACGTTAAAGTTTAAGCCCAGATGGGAGACGGGGTAAGAAGATTACGCGCCACAGAGGTACGTGACTGTCACGCTCTCTTCCTTGTTGCACGGATTCAAAAAGTTTGAAGAAATTAATGTTTTTATTTTAAAGAAGCGAGTCGAGTTAAATAATAGATTAATCTATATAAAATAGTAAACTTGAATGGTATGAAATTTGTTTACTTACAATAATATATTTAATAATTTAATGAGGTACAAAAAGAGGGTTTATGATACGAAACGAAACAATATAATAGAGACCGTGGACTGACCCAATTACAAAAAATATCAAAAGGTTCCATATTTTTAACATTAATAAGAACACAAATTTTCATGGCACAACTCACGAAATATGTGATTTTGTACGAATTTATTTTCCATTTCATGGCACAAATTTGCATGCACGGACTATAAAGGAATACGGTTTAGATATCGAGAAGTCTCTTAATCTTTGAAAAAGAAAATCAACATTTCAAATTGTTAGCTTAATAAAAATAATATTCATAAAGTGAAATTAAATAATCTCTAATATTAGCTTATATTTTATAGTGAGGTTAATAACTTATTCACACAACAAACTTATACGTTAAGATATTTAACGAAATGAGTTTTTGTCCATATATATTCTAAATTTTTAACTAGTATTAAAAAATTACCAAACTAAACATACATAATTGGAAAGAAATACAAATAAATTGATAATAAATCAAAACATGATTGTGTAATACATAATTTGCTAAAGATGATTAAGGTAATTGCATAAATAAACCATTAATACGTTATAATACAAAGGACAAATATGTCAATCGAAGAAAAATACTATTATTTTTCCTATATACAATATAAAAAGTGTTAAATTTAGAAGATAAAGATAATAAAATCAAAGTAAAGTTTTTTTATGCATCTAGAGATGTATATATACCATCACCCAATTGGAAAAAAAATTCTAACTTTCGGGCAAGTTACATACTTTATAGCTTTAAGATTCTAAAGGTTCGAACTTTATTTTTGGTATCATTGATATAACTAATAGAATATTCAGACACTTAAAAAACAAAAAACAAGCATTTGATTTGCAATAATTAAAGTATTAAACCTAATAATAAAGCATATAACCTAACTTGTTAGATAGAATTTTTCATTATATGGTTAAGATGTCATATCATCCTACAAATCGACTTTAAACTTAGATTCTTTTGGCAAAATACTTTACTGGGTTTTTATAGGGAGTGCACACGGTGTTCTTAATGCATAAAGGTTAATTCGCTTTTACCGAAAGAAGGTAAATTACCATATTACCCACTTTCGTAATATGGCAGTAGGGCTGTTTGGGGACAGTTGGATTACCCGGTCATTTGACACTCTCACTGCTGGTATTTTTAGTTTTTTACTTGAATTCTAATTTAATAAGAGACGAGTGAATTTGTGAGAAGGGGGTAAGACAAATGACATATCTGACACAGGCCAAATTAGTGAAACTATTTCCTGCAGTGGTATGTCGTTTTACAAACTCATCACTTCATGTGTTCCATCTTATTTAAGCTTTACTAGCTATGACATGTGCTTCATCTACCACTTGTCCTTTCTACTTCATCTCTTAATCCTAATTTGTTTCTTGATTTGCCAAGGCATATACGATTCCACTTTTGCTTTGGTCACTTTTAGGGTAATGACCAAATGCGTGGTTTTATCCATGTCTGTTTGGTGAGTAGTGTCTAATTAACAGATCCTAACTTCATTATAATGTATGTAATCATGTTTAAGATGTAAGTGTGGAAAGTACAATGAGAAAAGGGCCAAGGGATTGACTTCTTTAAAGCAAAAATAAGAGTCAAAAAGCAATCGACAGCCTTCATATGGCCTACAGTTGAAATAGAAAAACTACAGATTTCTGGAGATGATTGGAGTTGAGTACGTGTAGATGATTATCGTTCGTATCGTTTTTGAAACTGAAAACAATTTAGATTTTAAATGTATTGCTATCGAAGGAGAAATTTCTGAAAAACGCGGTCAAACATTGCTTAACCGTTCAACAAATGATCCTGTAAAAACGCCGAAGAATTTTGTTTTTCAATCCGACTTCGAAAAAAGTTAAAGAAGTCAAAAGGTAGACTGGCAAATCTCCACTTCACTCTAATCAACCGAGCATATAGGAGCTTTTCAGCGTGTTCAACAAGTGGAAAAGGAATAAAAAAACAGAAATCCAGAAGAACCTTTTGTACTTTCTCTGCATGTAGTAATGCGAGTGAATGCTTTGATAATTGATACACACTAGATGAACTAAAATAGCGAAAATTATCGGAAGAATCTGAGTTAATGCTATCCTAAAAACAACATTTCGTTTTTTTTAGAAACAAAATCAAGCCAAAACGTCATTTTCTCACCACGCATATTCGAATGCATCTTCAATCAACAGTAATTACCATCATTTGGTCAAGCAAGGTGAATGATTACGAACAAAAACGCAAAACAAACAATGATTTCAAACATAAGGAATGTCCGTAGTAAAAAACAGGCAAAACAACAAATCGAGAGCAGAAATTGAAAGAATTACCTCATACAGTCAGCAACTTCAAATCCGCAACAAATTAAGCGTCCGTCACTTCAAAATCTTCAAACCAAAACGCATGTAGCCCTCATACAAATGAATCTGATCTTGCTTAATCGGAAACAGACCGATCGTCGGAATCTGTTGAGAGATTACAAGCGGTTCGATCTCTCAACAGAAATCTAGAGTTCGAACTGACAAAGTGACGATGCTCTGCTCTGATGCAAGATTAATATATAATCAAACACACACACATACATATATGAATCTCTCGTTAACTGTGTGTCTGGGAGTTTGGGCGGTTTATGGAGGAGATGCAATGTATATTTTAATTAAAATATTTAATAATAACATATTTTTAAATACGGTCAAGCCTTTTATATTGGGAGTGTTTAAAAAAAGGGAGGAAAAAGCTGGGAGAGAGAAAGAAAGGTGTGGACGGGGGGATTTGATATAAAGTTAAGACAACATAGATTTCTAAAGATTAAATTACATAAATCGTCCTTGTGTAACAAAAAGATAATGGAAAAACGGTTACTTTTAAAATTATTTTGTAGTAATAGTAATAACTTAAACATAATCCACAATATATGGCTTTTTAACCTGAAAAAAGACTGTCATTTTTTTTTGATTTTTTAACCATTGTTTTTTATACAAATAAGTCATATTAATTTTCAAACAACGACCAAATTAGGGAAAAATATTTTTTCCCATCGCGTTTCATCAATTCATCTAAGCCTCTTGACACGTATTTTCTAAAATCATTATGTCATATTTATGATGCCATATACATATACGTGTGTGTGTGTATATATATATATATATATATATATATATATATATATATATATATATATATATATATATATATATAGAGTCCGGATCAAGAGAGAACCAAAATTTTCCGAGGAACCTAGGAACTTTTTAACTGAATTTTTTTTTTCAAAAAAAATGACATAATACACCTAGTCGCTTATATTTAAGACTTTTTGTCAAAAAAAATTTGAAAAATAATATGTATACACGAAATGTGCATATATGCACTTTTTCGCAAATGTGTATATGATCACGTTTCGTGCATATATGCACATTTCGTGTATATATATTATTTTTTTCAAATTTTTTTTTACAAAAGGGCTTAAATATAAGCGATTGGGTGTATTATGTAATTTTTTTTGAAAAAAAAATTTCAGTCAAAAAGTTCCTTGGTTCCTCGGAAAAAAATGGTTCTCATTTGAACTTTAGTCTATATATATATATATATATATATATATATATATATATATATATATATATATATATAGTTAAATAGTGAATTGGGAAGTAAAACCCGGATGAATTGTAAATACGCGCGCCGCGGCCCATTAAGTGCCCGCGTCGCGTGGGCCGTGAACAGCTAGGGTACGGCTAGGGTTTCTTGTAATGCCTATAAATATAAAGGCTGGTCATTAGGGTTTTGGTTAGCCGTCAGGTCGTAAAGTCTGAAGTCAGTAGTCAGAAGAGGCCGATTTACTAGCAATCTAGGTACGCTCTGTAACACCTGTATTTAGCTCTGGAATAAAGAATACTCTCTCCTGCCCGTGGACGTAGGTCATCTTGGACCGAACCACGTAAATATCTATGTCGATACTTTGTGTTTATATTTCCGCATTTATATTCTCGTTATTATTCCTGGGCAATAGGCTATAGATTTAGGTCTATTTCCTAACAAGTGGTATCAGAGCCGCGGTTTCAGATCTGTAGTGTTATAGATCTGTGGTTATTTGCGGTTTTAGGTCTGCGTGATTTTAGATCTGGTTGTAGTTCTGGTTGATTGAAGTCGATAGTAGATCTAGGGTTTTACGGCTTCGCCGCGTCGCGCTTGTTGAAATACCGCGTCGCGCTTGTTGAAGGATCGCGACTGTTAGACCGCGTCTGTTCAATACCGCGTCGCGCCCTGTTGAAGTCCGCGCCGCGGCGACGACGAGCAATAAGCAGTTTCAGATTTACTTGTTCATCAAAGACTACAAGGATCGATTGATTGAAGATGTCATCTCACAAGTTCGATTTGGAGAAGTTCAATGGCTCGAATGATTTCACTTTGTGGAAGGTTAAGATGAAGGCTCTTCTGGTTCAACAAGGATGCGCAGTTGCAGTGGAAGGAGAATATGCAAAGGACACGACAGATGCTGTGAAGAAGGAGATCGAGGGGAAAGCACATAGTGCTATTCTTTTGAGCTTGACGGATGAGGTGTTGAGAGAAGTTGTTGATCAACCCACTGCTGCCGGTATTTGGAAGAAGCTCTGTGATACGTATCAGAACAGTTTTTTGACAAATAGGCTGTATCAGAAGCAACGGTTGTACACTTTCTGGATGGCAGAAGGTACTCAAGTAAAAGACCATCTTGATTCTTTCAATCGTATTATTCTAGATCTTCAAGGAGTAGGAGTAAAGATTGATGATGAGGATCAAGCCCTTATTTTGTTATGTTCACTGCCGAATTCACATGAGAATTTTGTTGATACTATGTTGTATGGAAGAACAACAATTACTGTGAATGATGTGAAGGATTCTCTGCTGTCCAAGGAACTCAAACGTAGAGTTTCTGGGAATGAGGAGACATCCGGTTCAGGTATGTTCGTAGGCAGAGGAAGGACATCGGATAAGAAAGATGGTGGAAATCGGAGTAAGTCACGTTCGAAATCGAAAGTTTCTGCAAAAGTCAAGTGTTATAACTGCAAGGAGAAGGGTCACTTCAAGAGAAATTGTCCATTGCTGAAAGGGGGGAAGGGAGAAAATAGCAACAATGGCAGTGCGGCTATTGTTCATGATGGTTCTGAAGAAGAAGACATAGGCGATGTGTTGACTGTTTGTACATCTAGTTCTGTTGATGCTTGGGTCTTGGATACTGGGGCATCTTATCATATGACTTTCCATCGTGACTGGTTCGAATCTTTTAGAGACTTGAAAGGAACGGTGAAGTTGGGTGATAATTGGGTTGCTCAGGTCAAAGGAAGCGGTACGGTACAGATTATGATGCACGATGGTATGGTCAGAAAGCTTGATTGCTGGTATGTTCCGGATCTTCGTAAGAACTTAATTTCTCTTACTACTTTAGCAAAGAATGGGTTGAAATACTCTGGTGAGGATGACTGGGTGAAGGTCACCAAGGGCTCTCTAGTAGTTATGAAAGGAAAGGTGCAGAAGAGTGGGGTTCCTGTCTTAGAAGGAAATTCGGTTAGAGGAACAGTGGCGGTTACTCAATCCTTAGAGAGTAGTAATGATAAGACAGAGTTGTGGCATAGAAGGTTGGGACATATGAGTGAGAAGGGTATGTCAATTCTGAGTAAACAGGGGTTGTTTGGTGGTGAGCTAACGGGAAAACTCAAGTTTTGTGAAGCTTGTGTCAAAGGCAAGCAACGCAGGGTGAAGTTTAGTTCGGGTAAACACACAAGCAAGGAAATCCTGGAGTACATTCATTCAGATTTGTGGGGTCCCTCTCCGGTCGAGTCTCATAACGGTCATCGATACGTTGTGACTTTCATTGATGACTACTCAAGGAAGGTTTGGATTTATTTTCTGAAGACTAAAGACGAAGTGTTTGGGAAGTTCAAGGAGTGGAAGACGATGATTGAAAAACGGACCGGGAAATCTGTCAAGACACTCAGAACTGACAATGGGTTGGAGTTCTGCAATGCCCCGTTTGACAACTTCTGCAAGGCGGAAGGTATAGTGAGGCATCACACTATACGGCATACACCACAGCAGAACGGAGTGGCGGAACGGATGAACCAAACACTGTTAGCGCGTGCTAGAAGTATGCGCTTATATGCTGATTTATCGAAGAAATTCTGGGCGGAAGCGGTTAATACTGCTTGCTATCTGGTGAACAGATCACCATCAACTGCAATCAACTTTAAGACTCCTCAAGAGGTATGGTCTGGAAAATCCTCTGATTATTCTGGTTTACGTATATTTGGTTGTCCGGCTTATGCTCATGTTAATGATGGTAAACTTGAGGCGAGGGCAATGAAGTGCATATTTCTAGGGTATGCACATGGAGTGAAAGGTTATCGTCTGTGGTGTACAGAAGAAGGAAGAACTCCAAAATTTATTAATAGCAGAGATGTGACCTTTGATGAGTCTGCTATGGTGAACCAAAGAGGAGGTGATACAAGTCATGTAGGGAAAGATCAGGGTGCCAACCAGAAGGTGGAGTTTGTCACACAAATTCCAGACAGAATGGTGATAAATGAAGAACAGCATGTCGGTGATGATCAGCATAGACGTGATGAAACTCATGAACAGCCCAATGAGGATCAGTCTGGTGATGCTGAGGCCGATGGTGAGAACAATGAGGATGAATCTATAGCAAGGAGAAGAGAGAAAAGGAACACGAAGACTCCAGCTAGATATGCTACATGTGTCACTAATGGTGATATTGGTTCTGTTGCATATGCACTAGCTGTTGGTGAAAACATTGGTACTGATGAGCCTCGGTCCTACAAAGAGGCGGTGGCAAGTAAAGAAGGATCAAGCTGGTTGATGGCGATGAATGAAGAGATGCAATCTCTTGAGAAGAATGAAACGTGGGATCTTGTTCCATTACCGAAAGGAGTCAAACCGGTTGGATGCAAATGGGTCTTTAAGAAGAAGGAAGGAATTCCAGGGGTTGAACCCGCAAGGTTCAAGGCACGGTTAGTGGCGAAGGGATTTTCTCAAAAGGAAGGAATCGACTATCACGAGGTTTTCTCACCGGTCGTGAAGCACAAGTCAATTCGGGTTCTTTGGGCTATGGTGAGTGCGTTTAATCTGGAGCTTGAGCAGCTCGATGTCAAAACTGCATTTCTTCATGGAAGCTTGGAGGAGAAGATATATATGTCACAGCCTGAGGGTTTTCCGGGTTCTAATAAGGATCATGTGTGTCTGTTGAAGAAGTCTCTTTATGGTTTGAAGCAGTCTCCTAGACAGTGGTACAAGAGATTTGATTCGTTTATGACTTTGCATGGCTACATTCGGAATCAGTTTGATAATTGTGTCTACTTGAAGCAGTTGTCCAATGGGTCCTTTGTTTATCTGTTGCTATATGTTGATGATATGCTCATTGTAACCAAGGAGATGGCTGAAATTAATAGCTTGAAGAAGCTTTTGGCAAGTGAGTTTGAAATGAAGGATTTGGGTGCAGCAAAGAAGATATTGGGGATGGAGATTCAGAGAGACAGGAAAGCGGGGTTGTTATATGTTTCTCAGCAGAAATATATTGAGAAAGTCTTGCAGTCTTTCGGTATGGATCAGTCAAAACCAGTTGGAACTCCTTTGGCAGCGCATTTTAAATTAAACAGAAGTACTATACCAACTACGGATGAGGAAAAAGACTATATGAGTAGAGTTCCGTACTCAAGTGCAGTTGGAAGCCTTATGTATGCTATGGTCTGTACTAGACCTGATTTAGCACATGCAGTTAGTGTGGTTAGTAGGTTTATGAGTAATCCTGGGAAAGCTCACTGGGAAGCGGTCAAGTGGATCTTGTGATACTTGAAGGGGACTAAGGATATTTGTCTGGTCTATGGTGGTAATACTCATAGTAACTTGGTGGGATATGCAGACTCAGACTATGGTGGCGACTTGGTGAAAAGGAGATCGCTCACGTGTTATATTTTCACTTTGTTTGGATGTGCAGTCAGTTGGAAGTCAACTTTACAATCTACAGTTGCCTTGTCTACAACTGAAGCGGAATACATGTCAATGACTGAAGGTATAAAGGAGTGTATCTGGCTACATGGTTTGGTGGAGAGTCTGGGGTTGAAGGTGGAGAAGCCTGTCTTGAACTGTGATAGTGAAAGCGCTTTGTGTCTAGCGAGGAATCTGATTTATCATGAAAAAGACAAAGCATATTGATATTCGGTTAAATTTCATTCGTGACATAGTTGAAGAAGACAAGTTCTCAATCTTGAAGATCGATACCAAGGTGAATCCGGCAGATATGTTGACGAAGTCGTTACCCAAGGAGAAGTTCGAGCTATGCTTGAACTTGGTTGATGTTCGCAGGAGGTAAGTCCCTACGGGGCAAGCTGGCAGGAGACGAGAGGAAGTTTTTTGGTTTCTAGAGCGAGGTGGAGCTATGTTGAATTCGCAATTCAAGGTGGAGATTGTTAAATAGTGAATTGGGAATTAAAACCCGGATGAATTGTAAACACGCGCGCCGCGGCCCATTAAGTGCCCGCGTCGCGTGGGCCGTGAACAGCTAGGGTACGGCTAGGGTTTCTTGTAATGCCTATAAATATAAAGGCTGGTCATTAGGGTTTTGGTTAGCCGTCAGGTCGTAAAGTCTGAAGTCAGTAGTCAGAAGAGGCCGATTTACTAGCAATCTAGATACGCTCTGTAACACATGTATTTAGCTCTGGAATAAAGAATACTCTCTCCTGCCCGTGGACGTAGGTCATCTTGGACCGAACCACGTAAATCTCTGTGTCGATACTTTGTGTTTATATTTCCGCATTTATATTCTCGTTATTATTCCTGGGCAATAGGCTATAGATTTAGGTCTATTTCCTAATATATATATATATATATATATATATATATATATATATATATATATATATATATATATATATATATATATATATATATATATATATATATATATATATATATATATATATATATATATATATATATATATGGTTAATAACATAAAAGCCACTGTAATTTGCCCAAAATTCTGGTTTAACCACTATATATTTTTTTTCCATAAAAACCACCCATACTTTCAAAAAAATTCCATATTGACCACTGTTCATTTTATTTTATAAATTTTACGGATTATTTTCATCGAAATAATATGTGAAAAGTTTCATATCGATATTTGAAACAAATATTGGAACTTCATTGCAGTGGAAATGATACATAAAGTTGCCTACATGTGATTTTAGTCTTCGTAAGTGCAACTTTTCGGCCACGTTGTGAATGCATAGGGTATCCAAGTGAATCAACCAAAATTTGAATGTGACGAGGGTAACAAGTGTTCCGAGTTGGCGGCATAAAATCTTGACTTTTATTTGTTATAGTGGTCGCAATGTATCTATTTGAAAATATGAGTGGTTTTTACGAATTTTTTTTGAAAGTATAAGTGGTTTTTTTAGAACAAAAAAAAATACAGTGGTTTTTATGTTATTAGCCATATATGTTCAAACTAAAACCATTAAAAACTATGAGAACCAATCTCGGCACTTGAAACAATTCATCAAAATGTTATATATTATAAAGGGTTAACCAATGTGAATACATTGTTGACGACCGCACCTCACAACCATTGGATCAAACTCTTATAAAGTAATATGTGGTCGGATTAATTCATTTTACTTCTCAATCTTTAAATGTTTCTCATTTGAACATATATATATATATATATATATATATATATATATATATATATATATATATATATATATATATATATATATTGCAAGTTAGGGATAAATCCTATTACACGGGTACGTAATATACTACAGCCTAGCTAGGTACATATGGGACTGCTCGGTCGTTATACCGTTGAACCTTCCCCTTCTCCAAGTAGATGCTGCATAGAGACTAGACCCGCACACGCAATCGGCAAACCCTGGTGCATAGCACACGCCCACCCCGTAAAGACGCCCTGCAGGCAACTGACTACTGGTTAAACCAGCAGCCCCGGGTACTCACAACACCGCCTAGCACAGAGGCCGCAAACAAGACATTAATATCTTTAGCCTTCATTTGCGTGGAGTGAGGCTAGAACCCACAACCTCTCCTAGGAGAGGCAAGGGCCTTAGCCATTCCAACCAACGATGATGTGTGTATATATATATATATATATATATATATATATATATATATATATATATATATATATATATATATATATATATATATATATATATATATAAAGAGTTCAAATGAGAACCATTAAAAGGTTGAGAACCGTGAGAACCACTAATTCACAATTTAATAATGTTGTATTTTTTATTTTTAACGCTTGTTTTTTTATCAAAATAAAATTACCAAACACATAAAAATATACAATTCTCCTTCATTTGCTATTAGATATCAATTTAATGTGTTTTAAAGAAAAATATTTATGTTATAATATTCACAGTTTAATAACTAGAAATTTTATTATATTGTAAAACGTATTAAAAAATAAGGAAATTTATTAGCTTTGATGTATTTTCACATAATAAACAAGTGTGAAAAAACAAAAAAAAAAACAAAAAAAACTTGATTCTTAATGTATGAATATCGGTTCTTAATATTTTAGTGGTTCTCATTTGAACCCATTCATATATATATATATATATATATATATATATATATATATATATATATATATATATATATATATATATATATATATATATATATATATATATATATATATATATATATATATATATATATATGTATATATATATATGTATATATATATATGTATACATATATATATATATATACATATATATATATATATGTATGTATATATATATATGTATATATATATATATATATATATATATATGTATATATATATATATATATATATATATATATATATATATATATACATATATATGTATATATATATATATATATACATATATATATATATATATATATATATATATATATATATATATATATATATATATATATATATATATATATATCTGGGTTTTGAAACCGTTCAGACCGGTTGAATTATCGTACTGGTAAAACAATTGATTTAGTTTTTGCTGTTTAGTTTTTTATATAAATTATATATATATATATATATATATATATATATATATATATATATATATATATATATATATATATATGTATATATATATATATATATATATATATATATATATATATATATATATATATATCATCCGGTTTTTAAAACCGTTCAGACCGGTTGAATTATCGAACTGGTAAAACAATCGATTTAGTTTTTGCTGTTTAGTTTTTTATATAAATTATACATAATTATTTATAAAAGGTAATTGAAAAATAAAAAGTTAGATATACAAAAATACATAATATGGTAGATAATTCGGTGTATTTTAGTAGTCCGCAGACTTTAAAAAAACAAATAGTCTTCTTCTTCTTATAGACTGCAGTCTGCAAATGTTGTCCGCAGACTGCAGACCTTTTACATTTTAAAATACAAACAACACATTTGTTTTTTAAAGTATGCGGGCAATTAAAATAAACTAAATTATTTACCAAATTATGTATTTTTTGTATATCTAATTTTTCATTTTTCTCAATTCTTTTTTATCAATAATCAATAGTTATCTATAATTTATACAAAAAAAATTACTTTTTTTAACTTAGAAGATGTTACAATATGCAAAAAGACTTCAGTCCATGTCTACGAGAAGAAGATGATTTGTAGACCTTTTGAGATCTGCGATTTTCTAAAAAGCAAACAGTCAACAAAAGTTAATGTATGCATGCCTTCTGCGAGCTACAGACAAAAGAGGTCAAAAAGATCTGTAGACAAAGAAACAAACACCCCCTAAGTGTATAACTTGATCACTAATTTCGATTCAAATTAGGAAACATCAGTCAATAACCATTATAAATACGTTTCATGAAGATGCATCTAAAATTCTACAACTTTTATACTTGATGTTAACTTTGTTTTATATTGATTTTTTATAGAGTTTGAATAAGCAATACGTGTACGTGCACAAAATGAATAAAGGAAAGAAAAAAATTATTACGGCCGAATAGGTATTGCTATTTTTGATATATATATTTTTACAAATATTTATGAATTTGACTTGTTTTATATATGGGTTTGTTTATTAATATTTAAAAAAATGCATGTCTATATTACACAACACACTAACTTATACAAACAGTAACCACAAAAAGGTACCAACCAGTTTGGTACCCGTTCAGTACCTAATTACACGCGAGCAAAAACGGTCTAAGTTCCAATTTTTTGTCGTACCAATCCGGTATACCAAATCGATCCCATACTACTTGATAATGTATCACAGCGATGCGACCTAGCACGCCATAACAACCCCTAAAGCACCAAAGGCCATCGACAACACAATCAGACTACCCCTTGTCCCGCTAGCCAACGGCTAAGACCAAATCCCCTGCCCAGCTAGCTGGCGAGCCTTCCTGAACGGAACAACGACAACCAACCATGCTGCATGGACAAAACAACATGCAAAAGGACTAACATGACAAAGAAGTGCACGAGCCACTACCTGATCCGCCCCTTAGACCAATCGCAGACTTCGCAGAGAATCGTCCAATAAGTACAAGGGTCCGTTGCCAAGCTAACACCCCGGTTCCCCAAAAGCGGACCTTTGTCCAGGTAAACCCTGTAAAAGTTCGAAAGCAGCACAGGTAACGAATCTTCTTCAGAATCTTCTCCAATAGACCTACCCCTTCCTACTTTTTACCCTTCGAAATTAACTTGACCGTCGGAGCGTCCTTCGGGGACCTCCTATCGGGGCGCGATTAACGGTTCCCTTTCCTGATTGTGATCTCAGGTCCTTGACGAAGTTCTTCGTTGACCCAACCAGCCGAGAGAGGATCAATATTACATCACTATTGGATATGGTTCGGTCCTCAGTACTAGCTATAGCCTAGAAACAGTACCAATCAACATAGTCTGGTTCGGTATAAATCCAATACCATATAACACCCCCAAATTGTGCACACGGCTATTGACTTTTGACATTTATAATTTGAAAACAACTTTTGTTGTATGAAGCTTTCTCTTTATTCTCCAGAGAGCAGGAAACAAAAATTGTTATTAAAATAAATCAAATCATTTTATTTATGTTTTATTTGCACGGTTGACATTGCATGCTTTATGATCACGGATTTACATATGCTTATACACATACACGTACTACTACATAGACCTACACATACAAATACACATATAGAAAAAAAATAACAAACCGTATCATCTGAGCGGCTCATGTCAACTCGTTTCAAAGCCCATGAAAAGGTCAATCATGGAACACTATATAGAATCAACACATCAACTAACTAGGCTTCTAGATGCCACATACACATATAAATATAATCAATTATTAAGAATTAATGCAATTTCTCATTAAATTAAATAAAAGTATAAGTTACATTTGAAAAAAATAGGAATTAAATTATCTATAATCATACATTTTTATATTTTGAGTATTAACGAAAATGTTTTATCGAGAAACGATAAAATTTTCTCTTTTTCAAAATATGTTTTTTTTCCTTTTCCAGAAATGAACTTGAGAACAAATTAATTAATGTGTGATTATCTAATTCACTATTAGGCTAAAGGGAGTGGTGTTGGAGACAACCACTTCCACATCAGCAAACACCCCTCCAAAACTCTTTCATTGCCGGAAAAGATGCACCACGAAGTGGTGCTGGAGGTTGTTGGCGGCAACGGTGAAGAGAAAGAAAAGAAAGAGAGACAGCTGAAAGTCAGGGAGAAGAGAGAGAACGCATCAAGAAGTTGCCGCTGAGGCTTGCTGCACTCGCGGGCCAGTGTTGCCGCCGGCAATCTTCTCCACGTCGGATGCCGCCGGCACCACATAGGACCACTTCCTTCAGCCTTATTACTATGTTAGTGTTTTTTTTTTTTCTTGTTGGATTTTTTTTAAACTACAACAAATGTTGAATACAATAAGATCTAAAAAAAAAACATTTGATTAACATACATATTATTTCTTAAGAAGGCGACAATTGTGGTTCTAAAATCCAATAATAATCTAATGTTATATCATTTTACTTTATAAGTTGCACTTACAAAATAGTGATAAAAGTATACCTGGTATTTAAATATAACATAAAAATTCATCTAAAATTCATTCTATAAGAGTTTTTATAAACCAATTAATCACGATCATGAAATTTGATGACTTATTTGAATATCTTTGCTATTCTATTTCATCAAACCAAACTGATACCGGTCACGAATAAGTCCATGTTGTTACACATTCCCCATGTGCTAGTAACCTTATATTTTCAATAACTATTAAGAACTTCAACACATATGGTCTAATGACCATAAGTCCATAAGAAGCATCGAATGGAATCACAAACTCCTGTTGACAACTTGCAACTTTAGACCAACAGTGTCCAACATGACCTGGTAAACAGGATATGCACATCAACATCTGAGTGAAATTCAAAATTCTTTATGTGGAGAAAACAAACTTACAGCACATATCGTACTCATGATAGCCATAATATTTTTCAATGTCAGCCTCTGAAAAATCAAATAAAGATATAACAAGCTTCCAAAGATAGATTATTTAATACTGTAGCAGTCATAAGATGGTAATCAATCAGCAAGACACCAGACGACTAAGACTTTGAGAATCCCATATTGAAAGCCAAAGAGTCGAATGGGATATTAGACCCAACTACACACATGCCGTCACAATTCTTTTAAACTATATGGATCTTGATTGGCAGACCTGTGCCCGTCAAGTACAAACCATCACCTCCAATGTCTTGACCAAACAAGGGAAACCATTACACGTCTTGTTTCTTAAAAGGGGCGTCTTCCCTTCCTCGATCACTTTGGCTAACCGTCTCCTTCAGATGTATGTTAAGTGTGACAATCTGGATGATGCTCGGAAACTGTTCGATGAAATGCCGCAAAGAAATTGCTTTACCTGGAACTCTATGATCGAGGGCTATGTCAAACTGCGAAATAACAACGAGTCTCTGCATTTGTTTTATGCAATGCCCCACAAGAATACCTTCTCTTGGAACACCATTATTTCGGGGTTAATCAAGGCAACTAAGTTGAATCTCGCAAGAAAGTTGTTCAATGAAATGCCAGTGAAAAATGCAGTAGCTTGGAATTCAATGATTCATGGATACGCTCAAAACGGACAACCCGCGAAAGCAATTAGTCTGTTTAAAGATTTAAAATCAAGTTGTGATGGAGTGTGGCATATCGATATATACGTTTTGGCTACGGTTTTTGGCGCTTGTACTGATTTGTTGGGTCTTAAATTGGGAAAGATAATCCATGGCTCTACAATTGTTAGTGGGGTCAAATTCGATCAAGTCTTGGGAAGTTCAATTGTGAACATGTATGGGAAATGTGGCGATCTTGATACCGCAAGTCTTGTGTTACACACTCTACCATACCCTGATGACTTCTCTCTCTCCTCACTCATCACTGCATACTCAATTTCCGGTAAACTTGCTGATGCCAAAAGAATATTCTGTATGAAGAAAGACCCTTGTGTTCCTTTATGGAATTCTCTGATTTCTGGTTACATCTTCAATAATATGACAATGGAAGCACTTGTCCTCTTTAGAGAAATGAGGAGAAATGGAACAAAGGAAGATGCATCTACTATTGCTAGTGTTTTGAGTGCTTGTGGTGTTGTTGTGTATGGAGCACAAATGCATGCCCATGGTTGTAAATTGGGAGTGATTCATGATATTATAGTCGCATCTACGCTTTTGGACACTTACGCAAAATGTGGAAAGCCTGAGAGTGCATGTAGGTTATTTAATGAGTTAAATACATACGACACGGTGTTGTTAAATTCAATGATTTCGGTTTATTGTTCTTGTGGAAGAATTCAAGATGCTAAACGAGTTTTTCAGAGTATACGATCAAAAACTTTGATCTCATGGAACTCGATGATATCAGGGTTAACTCAAAACGGTTACCCAAGTGAAGCACTTGAATATTTCGGCGAACTGAATAAAACGGGATTTAGAATCGATAGGTTTAGCCTCGCGAGTGCAATTAGCACATGTGGCGCGATTTCGTGTCTTGAACTTGGCCAACAATTATTTGGTCGAGCTACCGTTATTGGTCTTGAATCTGATAAAATTGTGGCTACCTCACTTGTGGACTTTTATTGCAAATGTGGACATGTTGGTAACGCGCGAAAACTATTTGACCAAATGAAAGAGGCCGATGAAGCTTCGTGGAATTCCATGTTGATGGGTTATGCTACAAACGGTTACGGTATTGAAGCATTGGATTTATTCGGCGATATGAGAAAAGCAAAGGGTGTGATGCCTACGGATATTACTTTTACCGCGGTCTTATCTGCGTGTGATCATTGTGGCTTATATGAAGAGGGGTTGAAATGGTTTTACGCAATGAAAGACAAGTATTGTATTGATCCTGGAATTGAGCATTACTCTTGCATGATAGATCTTTTTGCACGTGCGGGTTGTTTTGAGGAAGCCATGAATTTGGTTGTGTCGATGCCGTTTGAGGCTGATGTAAGCATGTGGTCAGTGATATTAAGAGGGTGTTTAGCTCACGGAGATACAATTTTGGGGATGAAAGTTGCAGAGAATATGACTGGGATTGATCCAAAGAATCCAGATGTGTATGTTCAATTAGCAAGCATTTTTGCTACTTGTGGGGATTGGGGCGCATCGGCACAAGTTAGAAACTTAATGATAGCTGAGAGAATCCGGAAAGTTCCTGGTACAAGTTGGGTTGACCATTGAGGCCATGGGACATTACTCGAAGAGATTGATTAGGGCATTTACGTCTTTTGCATATATAACAAATCGAGATTGAGTCAAAGGGGACAAACAAGGCAAATGCTATGGTTACATACGTCCATATACAATCGATATTGTAAAAAATGTCGATGGGCTTTGGGCTGTCAACAATGTTCGAGGAACATCTTCAGCTTGAAAATGAAAAAGTAGAGATTAAATAGGAGGTGGCGCGCAAACAAGATCATACACGACTGAAGATTTTGAGGATACTGATAGGCGATCTTGACCCTGAGGACACCAGTACTCGCGATAAAGAAAGAAATTCACGAAAAATATAAAGTTATAAACGTTAAACATGTTTTTTATTTAATGGATTAGTAATTTTTTTAATTTTAGGTTTGTTAATATTTAGTTATAGGTTTGGTAATGTAAATTTTTATTTTTACTTTTCTAAATAAATTTTTTTATTAGTTTTTATGTAATTTTTATTAGTTTTTAATTTAATTTATTATTATTTCATTAGAATAAATTTTCTATTAAAAATTATTAAAATGTAATAGTTTTATTATGTGGAGTAATAAGTATTTCCTAAATAGTGTAGTAGAAAAGTAGAGGTGATCTACAGTCACTTGACAACATTTTTGTGTGGGGTGAAAGAGTCATATCTCATTGCCTAAAAGGATCTTAGGCTATGAGGAGTGCATCCAACGCAACCGGCGTGGATCTATGTGGCACCTGCCACGGGGTGGCACACCGCCACCCCCCCCCCCCCCCCCGCGGGCGTGGGTGGCGTGGCCGTGACTTGGCGTGGAGAAGGCAACGGCGGCCAACGTGAGGCACTATTCTTCTCTCTCTTCTTCTCTCGCTCTCTCTCTCTCTTCTTGGGCACAGCAACCGGACGTGGAGACCATCTCCTCCACGGCGTGGAGGAGGGCGTGGCTGATGTGTCGGCGTGGGGAACATGAGGCACTCCTCACAGCCTTATAGCATTAATATGACCTTAGTTGTCTAGTATGTACACCATGCCAACGGCGTGATGCTGATTTGGCAAAATGAACATCATTCAGGTATGGTGTGGAAGTGGTGTGGTGATGAGGCAGTGTTTTAAGAATCTCGCAAGAAGCCACATCATAGCTCTCTCTCTCTCTCTCTCTCTCTCTCTCTCTCTCTCTCTCTTTAATAAATAATTAAACCGTTTGTTGATTAAATAATTAAAAATATAAAAGAGATGTGACGATGTGAAGTGGTGAATACATTATGATGTGGCTGTGTTGTTAATGTGGGACTAACGTATCATCAATTTTAATTTGACGGTGTTGTACGTATAACGAATAAAGATGATTATAAATATTAATGTATATAATTATATAAAACAATTGCTTAAAATTCATGGATGTATAGAAAATACTTTTATGATTATTATGGGGAAATTGAAAAAATTGGTTGTCAATTGTTTCCTTCTTTTACGTCGTTGACACAATAATACCAACCAAGGATGATGCGACATGTAAGTCAGGACCTCCCAAAACCCCCGTCATGTCACCAGGACTCTAAAACTTCTGCCATGGGGTGTGCAAGACTCTCACGACTTCCGTTTTCTTTTTCACGTCATATTTTATTTTACGTTTTTTGTAATTAAATCAAACATTAAAAATTAATTAAAACCCACAATATTCAAATTAAAAATAAAAGACATTACATAAAAATAAAAACAAAAAAAGACATTGCATGAAATTTAAAAAAAAAACTTAAAAAAACGACATTTCCTAAATTTAAAAAAAAAACTACTTCTTCAAATATATGTTGCGTGTTTTTTCCGTCATCAATTGGATAGCTTCAAGGTCATCTTCGGTCCCGGATCGGCTCAACAACACATAATCCAACCACGATTCTTGAATTTCGTTGTAGCGGTTGAATTGTTCAACGAGACGGTCGACCTTCTCGACGACATCGTCTTTCGAAGACGAGCCGAAGGCCGCTCGTTTTGCTCGGTTTTTACCGATCGGGCGCCTAGGCGGAGCCATCTCGGCTTGCAGTTCGTCGTCGTCTTCGAGATCGATCGGGTCGCGAGCATCGGAAAGGTCGTCATCCGGGGTCCTCCCACGTTTGGAACCCGAGCTAGAGCGAAGGGAATCTGGAGTTAGAAGCCATTTTGGACCGGTACACATCAACTCCCAACTTTTCAAATGCTTAAACGCTTTTCCAACTACCCGAACGTATTGCTCCATTGCCGTTTTGAAAAGCCCGAAATCGTTTTCGCCACTTCGACGCATGTTGACCAAGTTATTGAAAATTCCGTTGAACTTGGTACAATCGCAACGAAGTTTCCGCCACTTCCCCATAATACCGTCGTTGTTACAGTAAGCCCTACGACCCATCGCCGCGTGATAGTGGTCTAAAATGTTTTCCCACAACCCTTTCGAATGTGAAAATATGAAAATATGTGTGAAAATATGAAAATTCCGTTGAACTTGGGATCGTTCTCCATCTTTTTGAATGTGAAAATATGTGTGTTTGCATGTGTGTAAATATATGAGATTTAATTTTTGTGTGTGTAAAAATGAGTGTATATATAGTTTGTAAAAAAATTGATTTTATTTTTACCCCAACGGCTAGTTGGGTTTGAATTCTACCGTCTTCATGTGTGCTCTCGACCACAACCCTTGGACGCAGCAGCTCTAGAACGCCCGGGGGGGGGGGGGGGGGGTGTTTACCGCGTCCTCCTTACTGAGGTGGCAGAACACGTCCCCTTGACGTCCGGCACACCCCTCGGTCTAAGACCTTTTTTGTTAATTACATTCGTATTTTTAATTAGTCGGTGAGTTGGCTGATGAAATTCGGGGCTTAAATGATCTTCACGTGATTGGCAGTGAAGCGAAGGGAATTTGAATGGAAGCTTGTCATGGCTTATTTTTATTAATTTATTTTATATAGAAGTTGCAGGTTCCTAACTCTTATGCATGTCGATTTTTCGCTAATCAAATTTGGAATTTATGTAACCTTATGCTTTTCTGACTGGGTGCTTTTCAAATTTAAAAAGAGAGAAAGACGGAGGATTTAGTTTAAGATAATTCCGGTAGTATTTTGTTGTGTTTTAGGTGTAATTAATAAATAAAATCAAAAAATGTTGGTGATTTTAGTGTCACCAACTACATTAGGTGTAATGAAATTAATAAGTGTATCAAGGGTAACTGTTAGGAATCGGACCGGGTACACGCAGCGGAAATACACTATCACACACACAAACTCACGAAAATAAAGCAAGAAGAACACATGGATTTTTACGTGGTTCGGATTCGATGCAAATCCTACGTCCACGGGCTGCAACTAGAGAAATCTTATTAACTTAATAAGATTACAATTTACAATTGTTGGTGCATTTTGCTTCTCAACCAAAGCCTTGTATTTATAGGCTTAGGAATTAAATGTGAATTGAGAAAATAAAAAATCAAGCTTGAAGACTTTGATCTCACCTACCTTTGACAAAAAACTTCACCAACCTCACCAACCAAGTGAAAAATCTTCACTTTCACATAACAATCTCCCACTTGAAGATTTTGAACAACGTAGTCTTTCTCTACTGTCATCCAACTCCAGTAATCTTAAAACAACCAAGTCTTCCAAGCCTCCAGCTCCCAAGAACCAGCTAAACTTAGTCCAATTTTCCTAGTTGCAGCCGCCCCTCATCATCAAGTACTAGAAGGGCCAATTGAAGCTACCACAAGCTCCAACTCAGTCGTAGCCAATCCCGCTACCGACTCAGTCGTGGTCAATACCGCCACCGACTCATCCATTGTCTCAACCGGCTTGGACACTCCACCGGATCCAGAGATACACCGAGGACCACTAACACTCTCCAAACTTTGCAAACTTCCAACAGGAGAGAATTTTTCAGTCTTAGTCTTCAAAACCCAACGACTCTTTGTAACTGTACCCGGAACACACCCCGTGCTCCCACTGTCACAAAATCCCCTGAATGGTTTAGACTTTCCGACTCGTTCAACTAACATCCCCTTGGCTCCAGAATTCATGTTTGCAAAATGAACTCTCTTAGCACTAGATTTAGCGAACCAGATTTTGTCATGCTTAACGGGGACGGTCATACTTCCCTCAGCAGGTACCTCAACCATATACAATGACCCACGCTTCATACCTTGAGCAATCACCGAATTACCATTGACCACCCTCCATTTACCACCACTAAACCTTACTTCCAGTCCTTGTTTATCCAGTTGACCAACAGAAATCAATTTCTTCTTCAGCTCCGGAATCACCCTAACATTCTTTAGGTTCCATGTAGTTCCCAATGAAGTAACCAGATCAATATCTCCCATGCCCGTTACTTGAAGCATCTCGTCATTTGCTAACCCTACCTTCCCAAAATCTCCTTCTTTTATATTCACCATCGTTTCTCCGTTGTCCATGGCGTGAAACGAAGCCCCTGAATCCATGACCCAAGAGTCTACAGAACTTTCCATACTTAGTATCAGTGCATCATCCTCAGACACACCCTCAGCACCAGCAATGTTCAATTCTTTCTTTGGACATTGACTCTTAACATGTCCCACCTCCTGGCAGTTCCAGCACTTCACATTCTTCCAAGTTCTAGATGAACTTCTTCCCCGACTCCCACTATTCCTGCTATTCCCTCTACCTTTTCCGATATTTAATAACTCAGAAGAAGAAGATCCACCTTGATTCTTGCGTCTGGTATCCTCGCCTAGAACCAAATCTCTAACCCCTTCAAAAGTCATACCACTGGTCCCCACTGAACTTGTAACAGCGGTTACTGTTCCAGACCAGCTATCAGGTAGTGAAGCTAGTAGCAGTGAAGCTTGAGTCTCGTTATCAAATTTAATTCCCACAGATGACAATCTGGACAGAATTGAATTTAGATTGTTAATGTGAATCGTAACTGAGTTGTCTTCATTCATCCTTGTCGTGAACAATTCCCTCATCAAGAACACCTTGTTAGCCGTCGACGGTTTCTCATACATGTTCGTCAGAGCATCCATCATACCACGCGCCGTGGTTTCCTTCATGATGTTGAAAGCGACGCTCCTTTCCAACGACAATGTAATAACCGCCTTAGCTTTCTTGTCATTTGAGTTCCACGCATCTTCAGCAGCTTTTTCCATTTTCTCCGGTTTGTCTCCAAGTACCACGTCCAAATCTTTCTGACATAGCAATGCTTCTAATTGTATTTTCCACCAGCTAAATTCAGAACCGTTGAATTTCTCGATTACAACCTTGTCTTCAGCCATTACGACAAACAAGAGACAAATCTTTTATAGTACTTTTGTGTGACAGAACAGTACCCTTCAAAGTACCGAGACACATTTAATACGATTAATAGAAATTAGTTTCTGATGTGGAAGATCAGACAAAACTACAACCACATAGCATACTCTAATTTCTAAAACCGAGACCTCCTCCAAAAACCCAAATCTCTGATACCAGTTGTTAGGAATCAGATCGGGTACACGTAGCGAAAACACGCTATCACACACACAAACTCACGAAAATAAAGCAAGAAGAACATAAGGATTTTTACGTGGTTCGGATTCGGTGCAAATCCTACGTCCACGGGCTGCAACTAGAGAAATCTTATTAACTTAATAAGATTACAATTTACAATTGTTGGTGCATTTTGCTTCTCAACCAAAGCCTTGTATTTATAGGCTTAGGAATTGAATGTGAATTGAGAAAATAAAAAATCAAGCTTGAAGACTTTAATCTCACCTACCTACGACAAAAAACTTCACTAACCAAGTGAAAAATCTTCACTTTCACATAACAGTAACAACTTTAGTTTTGATACAAGTTAGGAGGTGTGGGAGTGCACACTTGTATCAACTAAATGTCGCCGGTATGCAAACTTAACGGTGGTTTCAAGGGGGTAGCGCTCCTTGCGGGGTTCGGGGCAGCGCCCCGAAACCTAAATGAAATTTACATTTCGTACTATAGGGTTATTTACTAATTCTATGAAGTCCAGGGGAGATTCTGTCATTTTTCATAACTTGCAAACTCTTGTAAACTGTCCTAGTTTGAATATACGCTCCTGATACACAGAGAACGGATTCTAACTTCTTTTTCATCATCTTCTTCATTCGGATTCTTAATTCTTGTGCCTAAGATCAAAAATCGTTCCTTCAGGAAATATCCTCAGTTTGGAATTCGTGAACCCAAGGCATTAGGGTCGAATTATCAAACAAGGAAAGTGTATACCACGTTTCCTGAATCAATCCGGATTTCCAATTTTCATATAATCCCCAACAATCTTGTTTGATACTTACTGTTCTGAGAAATCATGTCGAGTGGTAACACAGTGAAAGAGATGACGAGTTCGTTTGGCAAATTGGAGAAGTTTCAGGGACAAGATTTCAGACGTTAGCAAAAGAAGATGCATTTTCTCTTGACCACTTTGAAGGTTGTCTATGTTCTGAGTACCCCAAGGCCGCCTACTAATGAAGATGAGACACTTGAAGCAACCAGAAAACGTAACAAATGGGAGAATGACAATTACATCTGTCTGGGTCACATATTAAACGGTATGTCTGATGCCCTCTTCGATATTTATCAGAATGTTGGCAAGGCTAGGGAATTGTGGGATATACTTGAAGCAAAATATATGGCAGAAGATGCATCAAGTAAGAAATTCCTAGTTTCTAATTTTAACAACTATAAAATGGTAGATACACGATCAGTAATGGAACAATACAATGAAATCCTACGAATTTTGGGTCAATTCACTCTTCATAATATGAAGATGGATGAATGCATTGTTGTTTCAAGTGTGATTGATAAACTTCCACCCTCTTGGAAGGATTTCAAACATAATCTGAAACATCAAAGTGAAGAATTGACTCTGGTTCAACTTGGGAGTCATTTGAGAATCAAAGAGGGACTTCATATTCAAGAGAATGATAAAGGAACTGGAAAAGGAAAATCTGATTTTGGACAGCCCCAAGTCCACATGGTTGAAGCTGAAAATAACAAATCTAACAACAAGGGCAAGGGTAAAAAACGAAAATTTGATGGCCCTAGCAAATCCAACAAGAAATTCAAGGATGCAAAGGATCTTGTGTGTTGGAGATGCAAACTGAAAGGTCATGTGAAACGTGACTGTCGAGTGAAACTTGGTAATAATAATGCTAGTGGTAGTGGAAGTGGTGCTGGTGGCAGTGGGTCTAAGGACCAATCTGCACCTAAAGGTCAGTTTATAATTGATCTTGTTAGTTCAGTACCTAATGTTCTTTCACTAACTCCTGAAGTTTCTTTTGTACAGGAGGCTGATATTGGCTCGTGGTGGCTTGATACTTGTTCCACACATCACGTGTGTAATGATGAACGGTAGTTCACGAAGTTGAACTTAATAAATAATAGTTCGGTGTTAAGCATGGCGGACGAGGGATCAAAGCCAATATTAGGAACTGGTGTTGTTAGTATTATGTTTACTTCAGGAAAAACAATTACTCTGTTTGATGTTTTATATGTTCCAAAGGTTCGAAAGAACCTCGTGTCTAGTGGTTTGCTGAATTGTATGGGTTTTATGCAAGTTATTGAGTAGAACAAGTTTGTATTATCTAAATGTGGGATCTTTGTAGGATTTGGTTACTATTGTGAACGTGTATGGAAACTAAATGTTGTTAATATGTTTGCATCGACTGACAAATCCGTTTTTATGACTTTTGCGCCTAATCTTGATAATTCTATGTTATGGCATAATAGATTAGGACATGTTAATTTTAGAAGAATGGTTGAAATGTCAAAATTCAGATTAATTCCAACTTTTGACATTAATTCTGAAAAATGCAAAACATGTATGTTAACAAAAATTACAAAACAGCCGTTTCGAATGCTAGTAGGAAATCGGGTGTTTTGGAATTAATTCATAGTGACCTTTGTGATTTTCATGCTACACCTTCTTTGGGAAATAAGAAATACATTGTTACGTTTATAGATGATTCAAGCCGGTTTTGTTATGTATATTTGTTACATTCCAAAGATGAAGCTTTGGAAAAGTTTAAAAAATACAAAACCGAGGTCGAATTACAATTGGGTATTTCGATAAAGTGTCTTCGGACGGATAGGGGAGGAGAGTATATGGATTCTCAATACATTCAATCTGTTGGAATCATATATGAAACTACAGTTCCTTACACACTACAACAAAATGGTGTTTCTGAACGGAAAAATCGAGTTTTTAAAGGAAATGGTAAATTCGATGTTTTCTTATTCGGATTTAAGTGAAGGCTTTTGGGGTGAAGCCATGCTCACAGCCAATTATGTGCTAAATCGAGTTCCAAATAAAAGGAACAAAGTAACCCCTTATGAGCTTTGACACAAGAAAGCACCAAATTTGAGTTATTTTCGAATTTAGGGATGTCGAGCAGTTGTGAGATTACCCGAGCCCAAAAAAAAGAATTTGGGTGAAAGAGGAATTGATAGTATATTCATTGGATATGCTGAACATTCCAAGGCTTATAGGTTCTATATCATAGAACCTAATGAGGCAGTTTCCGTTCATACTATTATAGAGTCGCGTGATGCGATTTTTGATGAGCTGCGTTTTTCTTCAATTCAAAGGCCAAAGGACCTGATCCCTAGCACAAGTGAAGTGCCTAAATCAAATGGCAAAGAAGTCGTTTCAACTCCAGAAACGCAGCAGCCTCGTGAAAGTAAACGAGGTCGAGTTGCAAAAGATTTTGGTCCTGATTTTCAAGTGTACTTGGTGGAAGGATCAAGAGATGAAATAAGGATACAAATTCCTTACACTTATCATTCCGAGGAGGATCCAAAGACCTTCAAACAGGCTATGAATCTCGGGATGTTGCTTTTTGGAAAGAAGCAATTAATGATGAAATGTCATCAATTTTGGAGAATAACACTTGGGTGTTATCTGATCTACCTCCTGGTTCTAAACCTTTGGGATGTAGATGGATTTTCAAAAAGAAAATGAAGGTAGATGGAACCATTGATAAGTTCAAGGCCCGTTTGGTCATACAAGGATTTAGACAAAAATCCGGTATTGATTATTTTGATACGTATGCACCGGTAGCACGAATTTCTACCATTAGGTTGTTACTTGCTTTGGCAGCTATTCACAATCTAGTGATTCATCAAATGGATGTCAAAACAACCTTCTTGAATGGCGATCTTGACGAGGAAGTTTATATGAAACAACCAGAGGGTTTTGTTTTGCCCGGAAATGAGCAAAAGGTATGTAAACTTGTAAAATCATTGTATGAACTTAAACAAGCTCCAAAACAATGGCATTTGAAGTTTGATGAAGTCATTTTGTCTAGTGGTTTTTCTTTAAATCAATCTGACAATTGTGTTTACAGCCGGTTTGATTCTTCAGGATCTGGTGTGATTATTTGCTTGTATGTGGATAATATGTTGATTTTTGGTACTGATCAACATCAGCTTGATGCAACTAAGAATTTATTGTCATCAAAATTCTCCATGAAGGACATGGGGAGGCGGATGTAATCCTTGGAATAAGGATTAAACGGGTGAACAATGGACTTGCTATTACGCACTCTCATTATGTTGAGAAAATTCTCAAAAGGTTTAATTATAATGATTGTACACCTGTTAGCACTCCCATGGATCCTAGCATGAAGTTGATGCCTAATAGAGGCAAAGCAATATCACAACTTGAGTACTTGCAAGCTATTGGTTCTTTGATGTATGCTATAACTAGCACTCCTCCTGATATAGCTTATGCAGTAGGAAGATTGAGTCAATTTACTCATAATCCTAGTACTCAACATTGGCAAGCTGTTCATCGTGTATTTAAGTATTTAAAATGAACCAAGGATTATGGTTTGTGTTATTTAGGATTTCCTTCAGTGTTGGAAGGATATTCTGATGCAAGTTGGATATCTAATGGGGAAGATCATTCTTCTACTAGTGGTTGGGTATTTTTGCTTGGAGGAGGTGCTATCTCTTGGGCATCTAAAAAACAAACTTGCATAACAAGTTCAACAATGGAATCTGAATTTGTTGCAATGTTTGCTGCTAGTAAATGAAGTGTTTTATGCAAATATATGAACTAAAAACCTAAGTTCACATGCAACCTATAAGGATCTATGTTTTATTTTAATCGAACATAGAACAAATTCCTAAAGGCATAAGAAAAATAACTAAAAGAATAAATCAGAAAAAAACTAACCTTTAGGATTTTTCCTGAAGCTGAGCAGCACAAGTGTCATGCCTCAAATGAGATCACACCCAAGAGCTAGGGAGGTAAGCCACGAAATTTAGAGAGGGAATAGGTCAAAATTGGCACAGAAAACAAAGGGTCTAACACTCCCTATTTATAGCCTCCAGCAGATAACCAGATAAGCCTTTAGAGATAAACCTTTTGAATTCAAATCAAGATAAACATTTATATTTAATTCAAATATGTTTATCTTAACTTATTATAATCGAAATTATATATTAATATATATATATATATATATATATATATATATATATATATATATATATATATATATATATATATATATATATATATATATATATATATATATAATTTCGCTGGTTATTATCCTGCCAAAATTGTCACTTACTCAACTATTGAATAATTACAATTTCAGTCCCTACACTTTTAATTAATTAAATTAATCACCAAATTAAATCCAATTAATTCCAAATTAATTAATATAGTTTCTAATTAATATATTATCACTTTAATATATTAATAAACTATTTATTTTATTTTTATTGATTTATTAATCATATAATAAATCATTCTTTCTCTCTCCTGGAATTTCTGCCAAACCTCTAGCTATGAGGGCAACCCAAATGGACTTTGCTTCTATTAATTAGATAAATACTAATTATTAGTCATGGCTTAGACACCTAATCCAACAGTAAGGAAACAGAATGGTTAAAGAATTTGATATATGAGATTCCATTGTGGAAGAAACCGATTGCACCATTATCTATTCGTTGTGATAGTGCTGCCACATTGGCTAAAGCTTATATTTAGGTTTATAATGGCAAATCTAGGCATATTGGTGTTAGACATGGCATTATTAGAAATTTAATAATGGATGGTGTCATTTCGGTAGAGTTTGTTAAATCGCAACAAAATTTGGCGGACCATCTTACGAAAAGTTTGGCGCGGGACTTAGTGCACAAGTCTGTTATAGGGTTGGGATTAAAGTCTATATAAATTCTTATGGATGAGACACCCAATTCCCCTCTAATACAATATTAGAGGTTGAATTCAATGCGGAAAGCTCATTTATATGAATTGAAACACACATAATAAATATCCCAAGGTAAGTGTGTTTGTACCTGTAGTGAGACCAGGATGAACTTAGTTTCTTAATGATTCTTTTGATAAAATGTAAGCAGGCACATGAATAAAAGAATCACATATATGATCGTGAAGTGTAGCCGTACTTCAAAAGGCTTGGGATTTGGCTTTTATACGATCAAGAATGGATTGGGACACTCGGCTTTATAATAGTGTCATGTAGTTTTTTGTTTTAGATGATTATTGAAACTAATGTGTATGTTATCTTCAGGTATTCAAATGAGTTGATGGGTTCAATCTTTAAGACACCTAGATTTCTCGAATATTTGAATTGTATAATATACTAACATGAAAATTCAATCGTATCGATATTTTCATTTATGCATTAGTTTGAGATTTTTATTCTAAAGTTTGTTATTTCATGGTTACACTAAAATGGGGGAGGATTGTTGGTGATTTTAGTGTTACCAACTACATTAGGTGTAATGGAATTAATAAGTGTATCAAGGGTGACAACTTTAGTTTTGATACAAGTTAGGAGGTGCAGGAATGCACACTTGTATCAACTAAATGTCGCCGGTACGCAAACGTAACAGGGGTTTCAAGGGGGCAGCGCCCCTTGCGGGGTTCAGGGCAGCGCCCCGAAACCTAAACGAAATTTGCATTTGGTACTATAGGGTTATTTACTAATTCTATGAAGTCTAGGGGAGATTCTGTCATTTTTCATAACTTGCAAACTCCTGTAAACTGCCCTAATTTGAATATACGCTCTTGATACATAGAGAACGGATTCTAACTTCTTTTTCATCATCTTCTTCATTCGAATTCTTGATTCTTGTGCCTAAGATCAAAAATCGTTCCTTAAGGAAATATCCTCAGTTTGGAATTCGTGAACCCAATGCATTAGGGTCGAATTATCAAACAAGGAAAGTGTATACCACGTTTCCTGAATCAATCCGGATTTCCAATTTTCATATAATCCCCAACAAAAAAATCATAACATTTACACCAATTAATTTTTTCCCGTCACATCAGCGTCTAATGCTTAATATTTTGAAGGAAAAAAATAATGATGTGAAAACAGACAGATGAGAAGAGTAAAAGTACGGTGGTGAGGGAAGGCGGACAGTGTTCACCGCAGTGTCCTCACCTTCACATTTCCCTGCAAGGTACGGGGCTTCCTTACCTCTTTGCCTAAAAGTTTGGTGATGTGATTATAATCAAGTAAAATTGTTATGTTATCGTATAGAGAAATTGTATTTATTTCTATCTTTTGTTCCTACCCATGTAAAATTATGACAAGTGTCATATTTAATAAAATTAATAATATTTTAAGCCACATGTCATAATTTAATATGGGTATGAACATGAGTATGAATGTGAATTTCTCTATAGTATATCATAGTTTAGATCATTAGTTTCGATGAATGTGAATTTTTGTAACTTGGATTATTGTTTTAAGTAGAAGATTAAACATGTTGTTAAAAACAAAAACAAAATGAAAGTACATTTTATTTAGTGTGTATAACCAAACTAACACTAATAACTTAAAAATGATTGTGACGAAACAATTAACCTAAATAATAAATTACAAAAAAACAGGGTGTATACGTTCTAGACGATATTAGAAAATGATGTCTTTCCAGTGGGCATATATTCATATTGAAGTTATATATTATGTTACAAAAAAATAAAAAAATTCATAAGTAAATGTCTTCATGTTGTGGAAGGAATATATCGGGCAGGTGAGACGAAAGAGACAGTCCGTCAAACTTACCCGAATTGTTCCTGTTTGACTTCGATTTTTCCATCCATACAGTCACGTGCACTAGATCACCACCATATTTAATATTTCAATTTTGGCTAACTTTCCGATACTGAATCCAAAAATTCGATAAGAAATTGTTTGATATTAGGCACGTAAATAGGCATGCATATTAATCAAGCTCTGTTATCTTATTATCGCATTTTGTTTATATTTTAAAGGAGCAAAATGGAGTTGAACTAGAGTAAAGGAAACTGGTAGAAAGACGTCATACAGCCATATCTTGTGCAAGAGGAAAAGTGAGACTATGTGTCGCCTTCCCAACAACCCAAAAAATGCCGATCACAGGGTTGTAATTGAAGGTTTTTCATCACGTATTTTTATATATAAAAAATTGGGACGAATTTTTCGAGAGGATTTCAAATAAGAACTTCATCTTTTGGCATAAATGATGTACAATTCTCGGTTTTGATCTCGTCGCTATACTATTTACGTTTTGCTGCTTTGTTTATCTTGTGGATTTAGCGGCTAAATCTTTTATGTTGAAATTTGGGTTTTGATCTTAAGATTACTTCGGTTATTTGTGTGTTAAAGATGTTTGGTAGAAACCAAGTTTTTGAAAATATGTCCGGTTACCAAACGAGTCATCTTATTGCATGTTTGGCTGTGTGTTTTAAAAGTGATTATTGGCTTTTCAGCTTTTTTAAAAGCTGATAAGCTAAAAAAAAGTTTGGCTTCCCAAAAGTACTTTTTATTTTGGCTTTTCAGCAAAGAGAGAAAAATTGTTTTCCAAAAGTATACTTGGTTTTTCAAAGAGAAAATGACTTTTTACTTGCAAAATGTCCTTTTTAGTCATTTTATATATGTAAAAGCTTATACAAACACTTTTTAAACATCCCTATTAACTTTTCTTACCACATAAGCTTATCCAAACACTTTTTTAAAAACTCCTTTTTGAAAAGTCATAAGCTCACAAGCACTTTTGTCCAAAAATGCTAATGAGCTAAATAAAGCGAAGGTTAAATGGATATCAAATATTTAAGGCTATAGACTCTATTGTATATATTTCATTTGGGCCAAAAATTAATCCACAATCCATAGTCCAGTCCACTAAAGTCTTTGTATATTTAGAGACACACTATCACACTAAAATCTGATCATCGCCTCATTGGTTCCTACCCCCCCCCCCCCCCCCGCGCACACGTTATGAAGACGCCGCATCTCGATGACGTCTTGACCGAAACGCCGAAGAACGTGTAAAACGGTCACATTTTCGACCGTTGTGAACATATAAAAAAACAAATTTATTTATTTTCCTTATATATACATATAACACACACACACACACACAAATTATACACAAAACATACAAATCTAAACAATTTCTCTCAAAAAATATATGTTCATATCGAGCATGAATCGGATTCAACGTCGTCAAATGATTCGGGTTCTTCGATGATGTTCACCGCAATGATGCAAGTCGCAAATATTTTCACAAACGAAGCCGGAAGTTCAGAAAAAAGACGGCGATTAAAGGCAAAAAATAGAAACCGCGAAGAAGGGCACAGAAATTTGTTAAAGACTATTTTGCTGACGATTGCGTGTATAACGACACAGATTTCAAACGTCGGTTTCTTTTGAGCCGAGATATGTTTCTACGGATCGTGCACGACTTGGAAGCGAAATACGAACTCTTTCAGTTGCGATACGACGGACGAGGCAAAAGGGGTTTCACGCTATACCAAAAATGTGAAGTTGCTCTTCGTCTTATGGGTTATAGCTACTCTTTTGACGTCGTTGACGAATACTTGCGGATGTCGGCAAGAACCGCACGGGAAAGTATGTATTTCTTTTGTGAATATATTTATGAGTTTTACTATCATATTTATTTGGGAAACCCTCACCATACGATGTTGAAGAACTATATGCGGCACATCACGCGTCACATAGTTTACCGAGTATGCTTGGAAGCATAGATTGTACGCATTGAGATTGAAAAAATTGTCCAAACGCGTGGAAAGGACAATACACCGGCGGTCATCACGACAAACCTTCACTAATACTAGAAGTGGTGGCCTTACAAGATTTACGGATTTCACATGCATACTTCGGAGTTCCGGGGTCGAACAACGACATAAATGTTTTAGATTCCTCGCTGTTATTCAACGATATCCTACACGGAAAGTCAGCCGACGTTCCATTTGTAGTGAACGGCTCCGAATACCCACATGGGTATTTACTCACCGACGATATATATCCAAATTATTCCACATTTGTAAAGGCGTACCAACATCCGATTAATGAGAAATGAGTACTATTCATGCAAGCTCAAGAGTCGGCACGAAAAGATGTAGAACATGCATTCAGTCTCCTAAAAAAGAAATGACATATAATGCAAAACCCGTCACGAGCATGACACATCGGGAACATACACAAAGTAATGTATGGTTGTATCATATTACACAATATGATAATTGAAGAAAAAGGTCGGGATATTTGCATCTATCAACCTCATCATGCGACACAGATGCCGGCACAATTTGTTCCCGGTAGCGAACAATACTTTGCACAATTACTACAAATACACAGTGCAGAAGCGAATGCCGATCTTCGACGGGATCTGACCAAGCACGTCTACGCTAATCGCAACGACGAAACCGATGACGATAATTAACGATGATAAACCATGGGTTAAAATGATGTTTTATGAAAAGCTTTAAGCGAGGGTGTTTCCCCAAAAGTAATTAATGTGAATTAAAAAACTATAAGGACCGAAATGGAATTATGCAAATTAAATTAAAAAACTAAAGGGACCATAATTGTAATTATGCAAATTAAAAACTATGATGACTAAAGTAATTAATCTAAAATGGTTGATATTTGAAACTATAGAAACTAAATTTATAATTATATAAATTAAAAAGTTAAATGACTGAAATTATAAATAACTTAAAGTTAAAAAAACCAACGGATTAAAACCGTCAATAACCAAAACTTGTTGATTTAACGTTAGGAACAGTAAATCCATTTTGATATATTTTAGATATAAAATGTGAGTGAGTAATTTATTAAATTCCCGATTTTCTTTTTTGTTTAACTATGGATGGTTATAGTTTCTTCATATGATCTCGTTTTAAGGTGATTGTTATTGATGCCATTTGCAATTTATTTTAGTAAATTGAACCCGATTGTTGCGTTTAAAATTTAGACGTCTCTGCCCTCAAAGTTGGCACATTCATCATTTTATGTGAAATTGCATTTAAATGTTCGTTTTTTACCCACCTATTATATTTTAAGCAACATACTTAAATAGCAGTGATGAAATCCTATAAAATGGTCATATAACATTTCTGATGTGTTGTAGTTGAGTAAAATGACCAAATGACCATTTTCACCATTTTTCTTCATTTTTATTCAACTTTGGATGGGTTTTATATGATATCGTTTTAAGCTTATTTTTGTTGATCTTATTAGCTTCATGTCTTTTCAATTCCCCTTTCAATGTTTTCTCATATGTTGCCTTTAAGTTAGGGTGAGCAGCGGAACATGATACCCGCTTTCAGAACCCTCGGTTCGGAAACCGGAACCGCTTTAAATGGTTCTGATTCCGGTTCCTAAAATCAAGGAACCGTCTTAAGCGGTTTCGGTTATCATTTTCTTAAAACCGCTACCCATCGAGTACCCGCTATTATATATATATATATATATATATATATATATATATATATATATATATATATATATATATATATATATATATATATATATATATATATATATATATATATGTGTGTGTGTTTTGGATACATATATAACTCATGTACATTCCAAATCTTTTATTTCGTCCTTGATTTTCCATTTATCCAACTCATTATGTAATTGAGAAATAATTATTATAGCCACAAAAAAATTGACATTTCTCAAACTTTTAATATAAACAAATTAAGCTAAATACATGATGTAAATGAAAAATCAATATGATGATAAACTGAAATCATGATTAACACAAACTAATGTTATAAAACCCGGGTTTTTAGTTGACCCGATCATTATACCGGATCAACTAAAAACTCAGGTCACGGGTCAACCGGTCTAACCGGTTCAACACCAAGTTAACCCAGTTTTTATAATTTCCATATATATTATATTTTTTTAACATAATAATATATTTATAAAACATAAACAATATAATTTTATCTTTTTGATACCGAAAAATATATTTTGTTAATTTTCTATAAGAAAAATTACTAAATTTGATAAACCAGTTCGACCGACCGGGTTAACCCGGGTTTTAAAACATCCACACAAGCATTAATGTAATTTAACAAATTAAAAACTATATTTTGTTTTGAATGACATTATAAATGACATATTTCGTCTTTCAATTGGACAATCACATCAACTTTTTTATTGATATCTTTTGCAGTATATTTTCTAGCACCATTAAAGCAAGTGTTGTGTTTTCAAACATACATATAAAACACCCAAAAACGTCACCAAGAAACTTGATGTGTTATTAGCGTTTATAAGATTTTCGAAAATGATTTCACATTAGTTTTACATTTATGAACAGGGAAATACCATGTATGAATAGAACAACACAATCAGGCAAGTGTACCTAGTCGATTGTAGTATAGTAATGGTAAATCCGGGTTGTCGACCCAAGGGAAAACGGCTATCTTTAAGTTAAGAAAATCAATTATCAATTAACAATTATTCAAGCAAATACTCAGGGGCGAGTTTTAATGAAAACTCGTAAAACTTTGATTATAAAATAAATGACGAAATAATAAATGATCATAACAAAAATAACAATGGAAACTTTCGTCTAGGATCTGTTGATTCATATAAACCTATGTTGACTAGTTTTGATTATGTGCAATGAGTTTAAATAAGTTGCATTAAGTTGTAGGATCGTATGGTCAAGTCACCAATTCTATGACTAATAAGTTAAAATAGCACAATGGTCATGTAACTAATTAACTTATAATCATCAAGTATTAATACAATCTAGCATGCAAACATAGCCCATATCCTAATGGTCAAAGTGATATGTTCATACAATCAATGGTCATGAGTTGCAACTAAATGTGATATAAGTCTTATTTCACTAATCAAGTTTATAACTTAGATAACCTTCCTAGTTAAATGGTCAATAACTAGTCCAATGATATATAGTTGTCAATTATATATCATGACGGTTCATGTGATTAATACGTTTAAATGGCCATTTAAACTTAATCATATGAAGATAGCAATCAAGAATACAAACTGTAACCACATTTAATATGTATGGCATGCAAGTTATATATCCTAACCGATATTAAACTCGAATCAAGAACTAGATCAACACATATTATATTAATGAATCAACATCGCCTAGGCAAAAGTTACGGAAAATATAAATTACAAATTATAAAAGTAAACATTAATACTTAGATTTGAATAAACCATCTAGTTATGATTGATATGTTATTAGTGCAATGGATATTGAATGTTAAATACCGATTTCTAAAGCGATTAGATGTTTTGGTCCAACTACCTAATCCTATGATTATAAGGTCATTAATGGCAATGGTCATGCGATTATATATTCCAAATAATCATGTATTGGTTCGTATCATACAAGGTTCATTCGATCTTTTGATCTCAATGGTCATGATAATCAAATTGGTTTGTACAGATTGGCTCTCTAGTACAAACTTTGCATATACATACAAGATTCTACCTTCGTGACTTAATCCTAGGATTTGGTCCATCACTAGTCATATCTGCCTAATGGTCTTAGCACAGTTATGATAAAAGTCATATAGTCAGATTGGTCCTCTAGACTAAAATAACTCAGCAATAAGTCCAAAAGGAAGGTTCTTTAACATATCTGATAGTCAAATGAATTATGCGAGATAAAATATAAAACGTTCAATATCCGATAAATAACAATCAAATCATAACCAAACAATAATCAACTCTAAGTAATAGATAATACAGATAACATAATCTAAAGAATACGGCTTAGGAAATCATAATAGAATACTAAATATATATAAAGCAAACCGAATGAAGTCCCGGCCGAACATTCTTCAAGCTCTCGATTCCATAGGTTCCCCTTTGATTCTACAAGCTTCCTGGCCGAGTTTGGTGGTGTGGAGGTGCAGAGAAGTGATCTGATCTGAAGGTGGTGTAGGTGTTGTGAGGTGTGTTCAAAAGAAGAGCTGAAGGCTTGTATTTATAGTGGGAGCAGGCGTTGGGCGCGGTGCGCCTGAAAGGGGGCGCGGTGCGCCTAAAGGAGATCTCAGCACGTTCGCCAACTGTCGCACGAGGGAGCACGTGGTTTGCAGCTTTAATGTCGGATCTGAGGCGCGGCGCGCCCAAAAAGTAGGCGGGGTGCGCCCTTGCACATGCTTGGCAGGTCGGTTGAATCATTGGATGGATGCACGCTCGATTATTTTAATCAAAAGTCTGACGAAAAGCGGGATCCGGATCTCTCCTTTGGGCGCAGTGCGCCTATATATGGGCGGGGTGCGCCCATGGCTTCTGTCAGATTTTCGCTTTGCTTCTTTTTAAGCTCAAATGTTTGTGTAATTCGTTCCTTCGCTCCAAACGCGTCTTTTTAGCTTCAAAACGAATATTTAAGCATATTAGGTATCTTTTAGTTCATAACATGTATAAAATTAAACTAAAATCACACTGATATCGTGCGGAAAATATGTATAATTTACGCGATATCAAAATACCCCACACTTGAACTTTGCTTGTCCTCAAGCAAACTACAATTTATAACCAAGCCAAAACGTTTTGATGCCCAAACAACTTTTCATACGCTACCACCGATCTAGCGTTTATTACCGATGTTAAGAATAAAGAATTAAGAATAAACATAGTAGATTATACCTAGTCCTATGTACATATATTTATCTTTTCAAAATCTTAAATAAACTCTCTTTCTATAAACGACAAGTCTTTTAGATTGATAAAAACTCATTTTTACATAACATCGAATATACCCATTAAAGATTCTTCCACCTCAAGACTTTTTGTCAAATTTCTCATATTTAGAAGAAAAAAAATAATGTTATACTAAATTTATCAAGTTAAGTTATTATTTCCATTTTTTTTCGTACCTTTGAAACTCGTGACTTTCTATGGAACTTTTGATTACAAATTTTCGACTCAAGACTGTACAGAGTCTACTAATTCAAATTCCAAAGGCCACTAAGGAAATTCCATGACTTTCGATGACACCCGTGTAGCGAGATTTCGACAATATTATCCCAAACCAGTTGGTTTTAGGTAATAAGGAGTAGAAATGCCCGTAGGCCCCATTTTATGTCTACTTGCTCGAATGCCAAAGGCCACTGATTGAATTTTCCTTCTTGAGTCTCAATCTTATGGTATAACATTACTTGACTTCTGCTTTTTAACACATCAGATTTCTTGAGAATTTTTCTCATTTTAAGTTCATTTACCGAGGCTTATTTTCCTCAATTTAGTAACAGCATATAATTCGCGCATTTTTGCAAGTAGGGAAACTAACTCAATCTGTTTTGGCAAAAACTCAATTTTTAACAACTGATAAATTTTCAATGGGTCTATTTCATTATTTATGCAAAACATTTTATAACTACCATGCTAAAAACTTGTCATCTACAAAACTAGACTTTAGATAAAACAATGAAAAACAAAAATACATACATAAAATTAAATTTAACCTACAAATTTATTTTCAAAACATTTTTCTTAACAATTACCTTTTTAGCGTTCAATTTTAGAAAAGATGTTTAAGATAACAAAAATTTTAATTGGCTCAGTTAATCATTGCAGTATGACGTCCTAACCCTACACTTATATTATACAATAATTTTATTGTATTTATAATTCAAAACAGTGAAGGGAGCAAAATGGAACAGACTCCCCTTGGGTACCGGTCGACGTCATATATGAGGCTTTTTCCACATAAAAGAATTCTTTGAACATGCTGCCATCATTGAATCTTAGCAAATCTGCATAAACATCACTCGGACAAAAATTATTTACACACAAATAAACACACAAAAATTAAATTACAAAAGTAAAAGTAATAACAACGAAATAAAAATATCACTCATTTTGTGGTCCCTGAAGTTTCAAATCCGTGGCGACTGGTTTGCGGGTGTGGTGTGGCTGTGCGACTTTTGACCGTCGTCAGTATCGCTGCCCCCACTGTAAAGAAGCGTCCCTCTTCTCAGTAGTGGCTGATTTTTAGCCATGTATCATTATGTACGACCAGTATCTGCTTCGGGTGTTTACGCGTCAAGCACGTTTTCGTGTCGCGTAATTTTTGAAGTTGTCTCTTTCTCAACGCGATCCAGATTGTCGACGCGTTGCGTTCGGATGGCATACACGTCACATTGCGTGAGCAGAAAAGACTTCAAAGTTTTGTTACTTCATTTTTCCCCAAATATTTACCCCACACTTAAAATATGCTTAAGGTGTGCAAATATCTATTTTTATGATTAGTGATATGTCAATCAAAACAATAAAAATACATAACACAAAAACAAATTTAAAATCACACAAATATTAACTAATAATTTAATTTTCTATACTAAAAATAAATCCGAATTCCCCGGCAACGGCGCCAAAAACTTGTTGTGTTTTCAAACATACATATAAAACACCCAAAAACGTCACCAAGAAACTTGATGTGTTATTAGCGTTTATAAGATTTTCGAAAATGATTTCACATTAGTTTTACATTTATGAACAGAGAAATACCATGTATGAATAGAACAACACAATCAGGCAAGTGTACCTAGTCGATTGTAGTATAGTAATGGTAAATCCGGGTTGTCGACCCAAGGGAAAACGGCTATCTTTAAGTTAAGAAAATCAATTATCAATTAACAATTATTCAAGCAAATACTCAGGGGCGAGTTTTAATGAAAACTCGTAAAACTTTGATTATAAAATAAATGACGAAATAATAAATGATCATAACAAAAATAACAATGGAAACTTTCGTCTAGGATCTGTTGATTCATATAAACCTATGTTGACTAGTTTTGATTATGTGCAATGAGTTTAAATAAGTTGCATTAAGTTGTAGGATCGTATGGTCAAGTCACCAATTCTATGACTAATAAGTTAAAATAGCACAATGGTCATGTAACTAATTAACTTATAATCATCAAGTATTAATACAATCTAGCATGCAAACATAGCCCATATCCTAATGGTCAAAGTGATATGTTCATACAATCAATGGTCATGAGTTGCAACTAAATGTGATATAAGTCTTATTTCACTAATCAAGTTTATAACTTAGATAACCTTCCTAGTTAAATGGTCAATAACTAGTCCAATGATATATAGTTGTCAATTATATATCATGACGGTTCATGTGATTAATACGTTTAAATGGCCATTTAAACTTAATCATATGAAGATAGCAATCAAGAATACAAACTGTAACCACATTTAATATGTATGGCATGCAAGTTATATATCCTAACCGATATTAAACTCGAATCAAGAACTAGATCAACACATATTATATTAATGAATCAACATCGCCTAGGCAAAAGTTACGGAAAATATAAATTACAAATTATAAAAGTAAACATTAATACTTAGATTTGAATAAACCATCTAGTTATGATTGATATGTTATTAGTGCAATGGATATTGAATGTTAAATACCGATTTCTAAAGCGATTAGATGTTTTGGTCCAACTACCTAATCCTATGATTATAAGGTCATTAATGGCAATGGTCATGCGATTATATATTCCAAATAATCATGTATTGGTTCGTATCATACAAGGTTCATTCGATCTTTTGATCTCAATGGTCATGATAATCAAATTGGTTTGTACAGATTGGCTCTCTAGTACAAACTTTGCATATACATACAAGATTCTACCTTCGTGACTTAATCCTAGGATTTGGTCCATCACTAGTCATATCTGCCTAATGGTCTTAGCACAGTTATGATAAAAGTCATATAGTCAGATTGGTCCTCTAGACTAAAATAACTCAGCAATAAGTCCAAAAGGAAGGTTCTTTAACATATCTGATAGTCAAATGAATTATGCGAGATAAAATATAAAACGTTCAATATCCGATAAATAACAATCAAATCATAACCAAACAATAATCAACTCTAAGTAATAGATAATACAGATAACATAATCTAAAGAATACGGCTTAGGAAATCATAATAGAATGCTAAATATATATAAAGCAAACCGAATGAAGTCCCGGCCGAACATTCTTCAAGCTCTCGATTCCATAGGTTCCCCTTTGATTCTACAAGCTTCCTGGCCGAGTTTGGTGGTGTGGAGGTGCAGAGAAGTGATCTGATCTGAAGGTGGTGTAGGTGTTGTGAGGTGTGTTCAAAAGAAGAGCTGAAGGCTTGTATTTATAGTGGGAGCAGGCGTTGGGCGCGGTGCGCCTAAAGGAGATCTCAGCACGTTCGCCAACTGTCGCACGAGGGAGCACGTGGTTTGCAGCTTTAATGTCGGATCTGAGGCGCGGCGCGCCCAAAAAGTAGGCGGGGTGCGCCCTTGCACATGCTTGGCAGGTCGGTTGAATCATTGGATGGATGCACGCTCGATTATTTTAATCAAAAGTCTGACGAAAAGCGGGATCCGGATCTCTCCTTTGGGCGCAGTGCGCCTATATATGGGCGGGGTGCGCCCATGACTTCTGTCAGATTTTCGCTTTGCTTCTTTTTAAGCTCAAATGTTTGTGTAATTCGTTCCTTCGCTCCAAACGCGTCTTTTTAGCTTCAAAACGAATATTTAAGCATATTAGGTATCTTTTAGTTCATAACATGTATAAAATTAAACTAAAATCACACTGATATCGTGCGGAAAATATGTATAATTTACGCGATATCAGCAAGCAACTAGGAAGAAATGTAACAACATTGAAGAATAATCGACAACAATGATTTTGAAGCCACGATGTAGAAATATCTTTTGATGCTGAAAATAAGGAAATAATATATGTCTACTTTGTTTGGATTGTATAAAAACGATGCAATTTTGATAGCTTCTGAATCACGTAATCGGGTTATCCCCGGAACCGGAACCGGAATCGCCAGCTCTGAATCCTAAAATTTAGGAAAGACTTAGACGGGTTCCGGTCCAGGTTCCAGCTTACAGGAACCGTTGGTTCGGGTTCCGGTTCTAAACAAATTAGGTGGGTATCCGTCTATGCTCACTCCTACCTTTAAGAGTGTTTTATCCACGCTCAAAGTATGCACGTCTATGATTTTATGTGAAACAATTTTTCTTTTGTTTTTGGTTTTTTACCCACAAAGTATATGTTCAAGTAACACAAATATGCATGAGTGACATATTCTGATAACATGGTCATATAATAGCAACATACGCGTTGTAGTTGAGGTAAAATACTGAATTACTAATATTTTGCATTATTAATGCAGGATGTTACATAAATCTAAGTACTTTAATACAAAGGGAAAAAAGGTAACACAATCATTAGGTCTTTGGTTGTTCCCATTGCATTTGAGGCGGTAACAATTGCATCATTTTTATTTGGTATGCAGCTCGATATGTCGCTAAAGTGAAATAAACATTCACCATAAGAAAAAATGATCGATAGGCCGCTAGCCCGTGTCGGTAAGATATACCAAAATTACTATATTTTCCACATTCACGACTTCATTGTTGCAGACTAACAAAGTATCTATTATTGAAATCGTCTACTACGAATTCAACATTATAAAACCGCCTTGATTTGCTTGGTTCATAATTACACAACCTTTTGTATAGAACATTCTCTGCATAATGTGTGAATTCACCAAATATGGTCCCTTCAAAAAATGAAATTGTGATCAATATATTTATGATGATTTTTTTTATATAATTGTAAATTTACCTCCAAGGTCAATGCATTGAATATACATGCGTTCAATATCTAAACAATAAATCGAAAGAGTGTTGTTATTGGTAAATATTATTCAACGCCCAACAACATCTCCATTGCATTAGACATAATTAATGATAGTAAGCCGAAATTAATGTTAGTGAATAAGGACCCTAGACCATTTTCCTTGGCCAATATCATTAAACTAGTTCGGTAAATTATCCCCCCGTGATAGAGCATTGCATTTCAAAGTAAACCAAAAATTTCTTCTAAATTACATTTTTTGTACAACTTGCAAGTCTGCCAAAATAAATTTTGAACTTCTTCAGCTTGACATTCTAGATCGCAAATTCGTAAAAAGATTTTTGCAACACTACGCACGATATGAATATGGGAATACATGATCAAGGGCAAAGTCTATGTGATCATATATTTTTGTTAACAAAAGCAACTTGTATAACATTTCTAATATATTCTTTGAGTCTCATCAGAAACAATGTCTATGAATCTAAAGTTTTTGTGATTCCCAAACTAATCGTTATAGGTAGCGGTTGATGGTTTGCGTTAATGGTAACCGCTTTGTATATTATACGAAGGTACAAACCATCTAGAGGGAGACACTTCAACAATACGACAAATCTAATATCTAACATAATATTACGACAACATCTTTCTACGATGTGTATATATCGTATAAGTACAACATCTCCCAAATCCATATCTAATATAATAGACATCTCTAATATTAATATACATTCTATTTTTTGTAAATAAATTTAAAATTAATAACATAATTCACTAACATACTTTAAATGGAGTTGAAATTCCAGATACTGAATATTTAAATTGTTTATTCTTATTTTCAACGACGATTATTTTATTCTTTTAGAAACTGCTGCTAAGTTGAACAAAATTATGATCCCAAAAGTAGATATCATATGGGAACCTAAAATTTTTAAAATCAACTAGTCACGATTAATTATTAATAATGTTAATCATTTTAATATCTTAATACTTGTTGCAGGTGTCGAGATCCTCCACCAATGATAACCTTTCAACAATTACGTTCCCAGGTTTTTTTACCCATAAAACATGTTGTCAAAATGTTTTAGAAGCACATTTGAACCGCATCATCATCGGATATATCATAAAATTAGTTATTCATCATTAGATTTTTTTAAATAAGCAACCGATAATCTAGCATTCGACTTTTCTGGCCATACACGTTGTTGGAATCTAAATCATATACATAATCTGTTATATAATTAATTAATATATATTGCATATTTAAGTTTCTTTTTGAAATAATGATGACTGAAAAGAAGCTAATAAGCGGATTTAGTTTTATTCTAAGCCGCTAATATAGACGAATATTTAGTTTCAAGGCTTAAAATATGTTTTTTTTTCCACAAGAAAAAATACATATTTTATGTATTATCAAATATGTTTTAGCTATATTTTTGATGTTGTTATAATATTTTAGCAACTAACTTGACATAAAGTCGTTCTACATTTATTTAAGCCTAGAAAATATGATTATAATCTATAGGTTTGACGGTTTTAAAACCGCATCAATGTAAAAACCGCACCGTAGTTATTGCAGTTTATAAACCAAATCGAACCGCAGGAGAAACCGCAAACTGCACCAAATATAAAAATCGAATGATGCAGTTTTGAAAATCTGAAAACCGACATATGCGGTTTTCAGTGCAGTTTTAGCCTAAAACCGTACTATGCTCACCTCTACTTATTATTACTTTTTTAGAACAAAAAATCTATCCTACTCCTACTCTTAAATTATTAATGAAACCCTCTATGCTCTTACAAGATTTGAATACTCGACCTTAAAAAGAGAGGACGATGACTTACTGCTTGACCTAGTCCATTTACGCTGACCTCTACTTGAAAAAGCGAAATTGACCAAAAAGATTTAGATTTTGTTTATACCTTGGGCCCATAAGCTTTAAACCATAGCCAATTGCAGCCCATTAAGCAGAATACTATGTTAATCGCAGGCCACACCAACAAAATCACAGCCGAGGAGCCGACTAGAGGTGCACATTTGCCGGTTAAAACCGGTTTCGGTTTTTCGTAGAACCGGTTTTTCGTTTAACCGGTTTTGGCTTGACCGGTTTCGGTTAAAACCGGACCGGTTTAGGCCGGTTTTTTGGGTGAGAAATGTATAACCGGTAGAACCGGTTCCGGTTCCGGTTAAAACCGGTTTTTATATAACCGGTTCCGGTTAAACCGGTCCAAAAACCGATTTCAAAGTATTAAATCTTTAAAAATCCAAAAAAATACTAAAAAAATACTATAAAAATACCTAAAAATATATATTGTCTTTGGTTATGATATACAATAAGAAACAACATTGTTTGAACTTGAATAAAACCTCAACGTTGAGTTGCTCGTTGACGAATAAAACCTCCCACATTTCTTGCACCGAGCTTTTTTCGCACCATCTCTCATAACACAATAATCGAAATTCGACCATACATCGGCGGATCGCGTTGTGGTTTTGATTTCCGCTACATCATCGTTGGTATAGTTTCGTGTTATTCCCGAAGTACCAACGGAAGCGGAACCGGTAGCGGAACATGACGAAGCCATCTTGAAATTGTTAGAAAATAGGTCGGGAATGCGAAAAACGTCGAGAATTGTGAGCGTTTTTTGCGGGGTGTTGAAACCAAATGAACCAACATCTATTTATACTAACAAATGAGGGGTAAAATGGGAATTTAGGGGTTTTAAACGGCTAGAAACGGCTAAAAAACGAGCAAAAGAAGCCAAAATCTAAAAATTCCCGTTTTTTAACGGCTATATAAAAAAAACCGGAAAAAACCGGTTATTTTCCGGTTAAAAAACCGGTTAAAAAAAACCGGTTAAAAAACCGGCTCAAAAAACCGGTCTGCGCAAAGGAATGGAAACCGGCTCCTAACCGGCGGTTCGGTTAAACCGGAACCGGTTCTAGGCTAACCGGTTATTGAAAAAACCGGTCCGGTTTATTTTTTCGGTTTTTTTAAAAACCGGTCACGATGGGCACCTCTAGAGCCGACTGTAATATCATTAAAACCGAAAGCCAACTACAATTCTACCGACTATTTTGATCATCTTTAACTATTTTGGTACAAAATCTTAATATTTCAACTATTTTTGTTTTTTTCTTCGCTCCAAGTTTAATATTATATGATGTTTGGGGCCTTTGGGCCTTAATAAAGCCTCTATGTCATAATTTTAAGCCGCTAGAAAAAGGGCTTCAAACATTTAATTGCAATGAAACCCTAAAATCTCCATGATCGCAGTCGCCTTCGCCTCCGCCTCCGCTCATTCTCTCTATAAATCGATTGTTGGGTAAACGACTCTAATCATTCTTTAGGTCATCCCTGTAGATTTCATCTGTTTATTAATATTGACATAAGATTTGAGAAACTAATGGCGATGATGATCAATGCTTATATTCTGACACCTCTTGTATGAGAACAGTATCTGTTCATTGAGCACATTAAGCAACCCTCTGAGCCTTTTTCTCTAAGCAGTTAGTTTTGTTTTGTTCAAACTTGTTGGATTTAGCATGCTAGATTTCAGTTAGTAAATATCTATGTAAAATTTTCCTCTTGCTTCTTATTAATCGATTATCGAAATGTTTATCGATCGGAAATTCAGGCAACCTCCTTTTGAATACTTCAATGAGAAGGAAGGTGTTAATCTGGTCGGAAATCAATCTCTTTTGCTCTTCATACTTGCTGAGACTTAACGGTTTTTGATGCTGGTATAGTAAGCACACGGACATTTTTCATTGCTATAAAACATTTATTTTATTTTGTTAATCTAATCTTAGGTTTTGATTTGAAATTGATAACGTAAAGATTTTTCGTATTGTGTCATATTCTGTTCTGTATCCAATTCCAGCAATCGAGTTGTATCAAGCAACCAATATGATATAGTTTGTGGCGGGCTATTGTATCTGATTATATATACTAGAACAAAAGTTTTTAGTGTTTATTTAGCTAAATATGAATTCGGGAGATTATTTCTTCTCCAGATGTCGTTTCCTTGTTGGATATTATATATTTTCTTGTTTTTTCTGTATGTTTTAAATTTACTGTCGTACAGTTTGATGCAAGATTTTCAGATCTTCGTTATGGCTTAAAATTTATATTGAGTTGTTTTTAAATCTGTTTTGTTTCACTAATGTGCTTGTTTTGCTCGTATCATGATCGAAATGAGATCTACCTTTTTTATTTTCAGGGAAGCTGATTTGTAAACAACCGTTTATTTGTCATACACAACAATTTATGTTTTAGATATATTGTACAATGAGGATTTTTGGCGGTTGTTCAAACAAAAAATGTGATATACTATGTTTAGTTGAAGTTCAAAGTTCCATATTAATAAACGGTTCTTATAAAGCCTTTTGAGTGTGTTTATGCAGAAAAAACATTATGTATGAAAGTAAATTGCAATAATTTGATATATCTTTGAAAGTATAATCTAATAAAGGAAGTTGGCTGATATTTCTGTCAATTAGACAAAGAAATTACAATTATCTTCGATTATTTGACGAAGTAGATAAACTTAGGAAAGAGACTATCACATACTATAATAGAAAACCCATATCGTTAAGAATAACTTGCTTTTACTGGTCTTGGACGTGTGGAATATCATCGAGTCAAAGGGGATAAGCTTATAGCGAATAAGGCAAACAGAAATAAACACTATAGAGACCGACTCTTTTCTAATTTGGTCACTTCATTTTAATAAAAAAAAATACACCGAACATTTCTGGACAATTAAAAATAGTAAAAATTCTTAAATCACTACATAAACAATACCTGGAATTCACATCAGCAGCTATGGATCAATGTACTTTTGTTTGTCTTTACCTCAATGTTTTAAAACGGTTTTTTTTTGCCTTAATGTTTTAAAATCTGGGTTTTTACTTTTTAGTTGAGTTTTTATCTTTTTGATTACAAAAATTATATTTTGTCAATTTTTATAAGAAAAATATACTAAATTTGATTAAGTTTTTAAAATCTGGGTTTTTAGTTTGAGAATTGAACTCTTTAATCAAGTTTTTAAAACATAAATTCTAATTTTTTGTTTAACCACCGGGTTAACCTGGTTTTGAATCACCGGTCTAACCAATTTTTTGATAAAACCGGTCGGTTCAATCTGAGTCGAAAATTAAGAAAGACCCAGTTATAATTGATTCATTCTCTGCAACGGGTTATGGTCTAACCAGTTCGAAATAACCAGGTCAATTCGGGTTTTAAAACATTGCTTTACACTGCCTATATGAAACAACTTACTTATGTTGTTTTTGTTTTTCTTTTTTTGAATTATGGATTTGCATTTTCAGGTTATTTTAGTAACCCTTGTAGTTTGAGTAATTCTCTTTTTAAACACTTCCTTTTATCTCTTTCTGTAAACAACACGTAAAAGAATGATCATGTTAATTAACAGTCATTTTTTAGTTATATAGGGAAAGAACCTAATAGAATGTAAGGCAAGACTGCCACGTAGGCGCCACATCAGTTTTGTTGCCAACATCCAAATTTATGTTGCACTCAGGGAGTGGTGCCTCCAACATTGTGAGAATTCTTTTTTATTTTTTTTAAAAACTAATTTTCATTTAAAAAAATATATTAAAAAAAACACATTACATTAAATAAAAAAACATTACATTAATTTGAAAAAACGTCACATTAATTTAAAAACATAAAAAAAACAAGCCGAAATAAAAACAACATTCCTAAATAAAACGATTACTTTCAATCCGAGTATTCTTCGGAATCATCTTGTGGTGGCATATTGAGGTCCAGATTTTGGAGTCGATATATGTGTTCCGCCAAATCGGCTCGAAGCTCGTGATGTTTCTGATTGTTTCGTATCTCCCTTCTTCTTGCCACGTACGGTGGGCTACCCGGCTCTATTGGTGGAATTGACGGAACTTCCTCATTTTCCACATATTGACATATTGCTTTTCCTTGATCTTCTATGATCATATTATGTAAAATTATGCATGCATACATAATAAGCGATAGCTTGTCCACCGACCGTGGACGTGCCGGATTTTCCAAAATTTGCCAACGTTTTTTAAGAACTCCAAATGCTCGCTCCACATCCTTTCTTGCCCTCTCTTGAGCTGCTTTGAATTTTATACGCTTTGCATCACCTGGACATGTCAAAGATTTCACAAGCACAGCGTATTCTGGATATATACCATCTACAAGATAATACCCGTATTTGTATGTGGTTCCATTTACTTGAAATGGACAATCCGGGGCGGAGCCGTTGCAAAACCCGTCAAATAAAGGCGACATGTTTAAAACGTTGATATCGTTAATTGAACCGGGAGCACCAAAGAATGCATGCCAAATCCATAGATCCTGTGATGCAACTGCTTCCAAGATGACCGTTGGGTGAGTCTTATCACCCCGTGTGAATTGCCCATGCCATGCACTCGGGCAAGTGGTCCAAGACCAATGAAGACAATCTAGACTTCCAAGCATCCCAGGAAAACCGTGCACATTTGCGTGATGCGCGTACAATGCCTGAACATCACTGAATGTAGGCTTGCGTAAATACCTTGGACCGTATACTTCAATAACACATCGGCAAAACTCCTCCAAAGATTCCCGTGTCGTCCGCTCCGACATTTGAAAATACTCGTCCCATGAATCTCCCACAGAACCGTATGCTAGTTGACGTACTGCACACGCACATTTCTGTATCGGAGAAAAGCCTTCTGCACCTCTTGCGTCGGGACGTTGACTAATATACTCAGAAAAATTAGTCAAGTCGGTGGCAATACGCATAAATAAAGGTTTGTGCATGCGAAACCTTCGGCGGAATTTGCTTTCGTAGATGGCATCATCATTAAAGTAGTGCGCCATAAGAAGATTATTTGCAGCCCAACGGTCCCTCAAAATAATTTTTCGAGATACCCGTTGTGAACTTTCGGCTTCGGATTCGTCTTCGTCTTCTAAAAGACCGAGCATAACTTCCATTGATTTGAAAGCCGCCTCACCAATCATTAGTAGCTGTTGATTTCTTTGAATTTGATTCATTTTGAAAGTGTATATATGTGAAGAGGTTGTGTGTAATTGTGTATATCAAATGAAATGTGTGTATCTATATATAGAGAAGTAAATTTTGAAATTTTTTTTTTAAATAAATTTGACCGTTCAAACGGTCATTTCTATATTAAAGTTAGCATCTTTGACCACTTTTTCAGGAGAGAGAACGCGGCACTGGTTTGCCGCTTGCATCTTGCCGCCAGCCCTTGCCGCACCTAGGGGGCGGTGTTGCCGCCGGCATGCCTAGCACACGTCGGATGCCTCCGGCAATAATAAGTCCCACTCCGTGCAGCCTTAGCTATTAGTATCGTAGTGATTTCAACTTTTTTTATTTAAGATATAAATGGCATAGGAAAGAAGATGCTAATAAAAAACTCTATGTACATAAATGCGTGGAAACCAAGTTGGAACAAAAATCCAAAAGACACTCGTGAACACACATTAAAACATATAATTTGATCTACTCTTTTAGAGTAAATCCCAATTGAACTTGGGTAGTATTTTTTGAATGGTGATGGTCGATATTGATGTTTACGGTGGTAAGGCCGAAAAATTATCAGCAAGGAATCAATAGAGTCGCATGGTTACCAAAACTTCCCTTGACAAGTTCTTACTCGAGAGCTCTTATCGTTGATTCGCCGCTGTCTTTGGTGCAGATTTAAGCCTAGATTAGGGACCATTGTACTTTGTTCCAACATTAATTATGCCATATATTTCCATGTAACTTAACTCATGGTATAAAAGTACTGTTAATGTCTACCCTAATATTCTAATAACGTACTCTTATTTAAATTAATGATGTTTCATTTATAATGTCATTCATTAACATATATTTACTTTTTTTTTTGAACCGGCAACACAAATATATAAAAGAACAACTGGACCAGGCGAGCTGCCCGACCCAGGAAAAGTACAAACACCAATTAATTACAATCACATATCATAGAAGGGGCATTCCACCCACGACTCACCGTCTATACTACCATTTGAGCTCCTACATTTAAGCCATAACATTGTCATGTTTTTTATAATAGATAAGATTTTAGCCAAGGAGGACTCTAAGTTCTGAAAGACCCGATCATTCCGGGCTTTCCATAAGCACCAAAGCGTTCCATATATAATGACTATTAGTCTCCTCCGTCTCCGTTGACTGCTCCCCAAGTTTTAGCAACACCTAAAATATCATTCACCACCTCCAGATCAGGAGCCTGGAAGCCACACCAAAGAAAAACTGATTCCCAAACCTCCTTAGCCAATTTGCATCCAACTAAGATATGATCAACACTTTCCACGAACTCATTACAGTGGGAGCAGATAGATGTTGAGAATCGAACACCCCTTTTGATTAATTCCTCGGCAGATGGAATCCTTCATAATTGGGCCCTCCACATGAAGCAAAGCACCTTCAATGGAACTTCTTTAATCCACTCTATACCAATATCGGGCCTAATAACATTGTTACTCTCAATGATACGCCGGATGGAAGCAACTGAGAACGTCCTGTTTCCTTCAAACGAAAACCTCCAAGAGTCTTCTTCACAGCTGAGCCTGACCGATCGCAGCCTAAGGCAGATTCCGTTTAATTCCATCACTGCCTGGTCCGGCCAGGTAGCCCCATTCCAGTCCCATTTAACACCAAAGGAGTTAGGCGTTCACTGATTTTGCATCTTTTCTTCTTCTCGAGACCATAAATAGAGGGATACTTTTCTTTTAGAGGCCTACATTCAAGCGAATCATCAATCCAGAATTGCGTGTTAGCGTTGGTTCCAATGATTCTTTTGAAGATGTGATTGAACTTTAGATCCAATTTTTCCAGTTCCTTCTTTGTACATGCAATGTTGTTCCATACACCTGTATATCTTTGGTTAGATAGATAATCGAGAGGCTTATTTTCTAAGTTATGAATTCTTTTCACCACTTTACACCACAACATTCCTTCATCTGTTTTCAGACGTCACCACCATCTCAACATTAATCCAATATTTAATGATTTCAGCGAGCTTATACCAAGCCCCCTATTTTTCCTGGGTAACGAAACCTTTTCCCATGAAACCCAGTAGATTTTTGATGAGTTTTCTGCACCACCCCACAAAAAACGACATCGAATTTTCTCCAAGCACTCTAAGACACCCGATGGGGCTTTAAAAAGAGATAAATGATAAATTGGAAGGCTGCCCAAGACTGCCTCAACAAGAGTAACCCTCCCCCCGAGCGAAAGCGACTTAGCTTTCCACGTAGAAAGCCTCGACTTAAACTTCTCTACCACCAGCTTCCAATTCTTCTTCAAATTCATGTTGGCTCCTACTGGAACTCCAAGGAATTTGAAGGGTGTTACCCCCATGTCACAGCCAAGGATACACGCATACCTTCTAACCTCCCGCTCTTCTACTCCAATTCCATCTACTTTCGATTTTGAAAGGTTAACCTTGAGACCAGATACTGCATGAAAACATTTCAAGATGCGGGACAGATTTCTCAGATTATGAAAAGACCATTCCCCGGGAAAAATTGCATCATCGATATAGAGCAGATGCGAGACTGAGGGGCCATTGTTCGGGAGCCGAATAGCCTTGAATATATTTTTCTCACAAGCCGCTTTCATGGACACATTCAAGCCTTCCATTGCAATTATAAATAAAAAAGGAGACAGCGGGTCCCCTTGCCTAACGCCTTTAGAGATGTCGAATTCTCTTGTTGGAGCTCCATTGATCAACACCAAAGCTTTTGCTGAATTCAAACAACCATAGACCCATGACCTCCATTTTCCTTCCAAACCCCATTTGCATTAGGACCGAGTCTAGGTATTTCCAATTGACGGAGTCAAACGCCTTGTCAAAGTCGACCTTAAATAAGAGAGTCTTCTTTTTTGCATCTTTTAGCTCATGAGAGCATTTCATTCACCATCAATGGTCCATTGAGAATATTTCTCCCCCGTATGTATGTTGATTGTTTGACCTCCAATTACCTTGCTTATCACCTTTTTTAAACGGTTGGCTAGTATTTTGGAGATAATCTTATTCAAGCACCCAATGAGGCTTATTGGACGATACTCACATAATGAAGACGGGTCTTTTACTTTAGGAACCAATGTAATGAAGGAAGAGTTGCAGCCCCTTGAGAACGCGACATGATTTTCAAAATATCTTACGAACTTCATAATATCGACCGAAAGAATGTCCCAAAACTTCTTGATAAATTTAAATGTAAAGCCATCGGGCCCGGGAGCCCGATCATTGCCACAGGCCCAGACCGCCAACCCTACTTTTTCTATTGAGATCACCGATTCCAGATCCCCTGCTTCCTGGTTTGACAATTTGGAGAATAACGGGTTCACCGGTTCTGGCCTAGAATCACAATTCTCTTTAAACTTTTCACCAAAGAATCTAATAGTTTCTTCTTTAATCTTCTCGACATCCTCGCACCACCTGTCATTTATTGTGAGCCCGTTCATTCAGTGTTTCCTAATTTTACTATTAATCACTCCATGATAGAACTTAGAGTTCTCGTCTCCATCTTCTATCAACTTCATTCTAGCTTTCTGTCTTAAATCCATAGATTTCTTCTTTTCCAATTTCATTAGCTTTTGAGTGGTAACGTTTCTTTTACGTAGTTCCACTCCATTTAGAACACAGTTTTCCATAGTACGATCTACCCTCTCTAAAGTTTCCCTGTATTTGTTGGATTCCATGTCTTCAACAGTCCTTTTATTGCATCTCCATCTTTTAATGGCATTTTTGACTGCCCTAAATTTGGCAGCCAAGTAAGCATCATCCGAACCATAGCCAGAAAAATCAACCCACGTCTTTTTAACAATCGACTATAGTTCATCTGAGAGTAACCAAGAATTGAAGAATTTAAATGGAGGGGGCCATAATCCGGTGAGCAAATTTTTAATATAATGAGGCAGTGATCAGAAAACTCCCGAGGATAAGCCGTAACACTTGCTTGAGGGAATAACGATAGGAACTTCGAACATCCCATACATCTGTCTAATTTGCTTAGTTTGCCCCCATATTGATAGAAGTATGTGTATCGAAACCCACCCATATTGAAGTGGTTCATCTCACAGTTCCTGATGAAACCGTTGAAATCCATGGCTGTTCTAGGGCAAAACAGGGAGTTGAGTCTTTCTTTTGGTCTCCTGACTGCATTGAAATCCCCAAACACTAGCCATATTCCTGGAATCGAATCTTTGTATTGGGGCAGTTCATCCAACATCTTCTTTTTCTCTCCCAGTGCTTACGGTCCATATACATTAACGAAGACAATGTTTTCTTCGATTCCACTCCATCTCCATGTTACTATAAGGTAGTATCTACTTTTGATGCAACTCTCTTTTGAAAACATTGTCTTATTCCACATACATAGTAGCCCCCCTGATTTTCCATGCGAATCCACCCCGTCAAATTCGAGCTCTTGTGAATCCCAGCAACCTCTTGTATCTATCTTATTGAAATCGCTCATCCAAGTTTCTTGAATCCCAATGAAATTAATGTTGTGTTGAACTTTTAACCTTTTGACCTAACTAATTTTGGTGATATCACCCATTCCCCTGATGTTTAAGCTTAGACAATTCATCATCATAACGTGTTTCTTTCACCGTTCGCAAATATCTGCTCAATCACATCATTCCCTTGGTTGAATTGAACGCCAATTTCTCTTCCAACTTCAAGGGTGGCCCTAATTTATTGAGCAACCGAATCGCAAGAAACTCCAAGGTCCGACGAACCTTCACTTGGGCAAGAACGGGAGGGTACCTGAGGGTTAGTATTGAGATCGAAGGATTTCTCCATGGGGCAGTCGATTTCTCGATAGCCATCGCTATGCATAGAAGAGCGCGGGGAACTCGCCGATCTGATCCGCCTTCTCTTTATTCTTCCTTCCGTTGACTTAGATGACTCCGATTTAGAGGATGACGGTAAAGTACTTTCTTTATTTTTTTGAAGGCATTCCTTCCTAGAGGGGAAAGGCCCGAAACACCCACTAGGGATCAAATTTTCCAGCCTATTAAATTTATCTTCACAGCCCATTACGAATACCTTATTGCAAGCTTGATCCAATGGGGGTCCCATGTCGCATGGTCCACTTGATGACCCACCATTGAGATTAGTCGTATTGTTGGGAATTTCTCGAATATCACCATTCATTTCATTAGCACGTGGAACATTAAATGCAAATTCCGACTCTTCGACTTCCGATCTCCTAACTCTTCTGGTTCTCGAGTCATACGCTGGCTTGTTCACGTTTCCCCATGTTTCGACTTCACATTCCCCATTGTTTTTCTGAACATCCATCAGAGCTTCCATCGGAGCCTCCCCCATGGGCGGAGCCACCCCCATGGTCGGAGCATCGGGGATGAACTCACCTTATTCTCGATCTTCCTCCAGCTTATCCTCCATCTAAGTATCTGATACACCATCACTCTCATCACTTTCATCCTCATCTTCATCATCCCCCTTCATCGTCATCCGAGTTCACCGTCTAATCATAGGGGCATTCTTTGAAAGGTGACCAGTCATCAGTGTACTCTACCACCCCGAGTTTGTATGATTTACCTCCGGCATCGACCATTATTTCCTCATTGATCCATTGTCTTCTTGAAGTTAGGAATCCAACTTTACACATCGAAAGATCCTTCCGATTGTTGATGTCGTCAAAGGGGTAAATTACCTTCCCAAAATTCCCCGCAATACTTGAGAAGTTTTCAACATCCCAAAGGTATAAAGGATGACCAATAATCTTTAGCCATGTTAGACGCTCATATCTTAACTCTTCTTCACTCCCAGTTCTTAACCACTTGAACCACTCTGCCCACTGCACTTTGTCCTCTAGATATTCCGTACAATTAATGGAATGTCCAAACTCCAAGGCTAAGTATAACCCTCCCAGGTATTTGGTAGTGACTCCAAGCTTTTTGTATATGTGAAACGTACTCAGATGGTCCAGAGTATGCACTTCACCAATCTGGACCGACCTATAGAGCCATTTACGCATCTTGGTGTCAGTCTTCAAAGGAATGAAGTGTTGGGGACCACAATCAACATTCCTTGTGACTACGTCTACAAACGATCTCCCTTCTTGTTTCCAATTGCTCCATTGTTGCTGTTTGACCGGAGGATTGTCCGTCCGGTCAAACAGATTTGTAATATCATAAGTTGTTTAAAATGGTAAATAAATTCCAATTATATATTCTTAATAATAATATTTGTATTTCATATGTAATAACTGTACAATAATAAAATTTAAAAAATAAAGGATCTAAAGCACGATATTATATAAAAAAAGACACAAATTATAAATTAGAATTGTCAAATATTGAACTTTGTATAACAAAAAGCAAATTTTTTAAACATAAACAATGTAATAATAATTAAAGGGGATTAATGTATAAAATAAAACATTGATAAGAGTTTGAAATATAAAATAAAAAATCTAATTGAATAAATAACATTTGTCAAATGTGAGTTTACTGTGCCTAACGTCTTTTCTACAGAATAGTTGTTACTGTGCGTCTGTGCTGCAAGATTCATCTTCCTCTCTCTCAAATACCACCTTCCTATTTCCACAAGTATGGTTGAAAAGGAAACCCCATTATCTCCCTCATTCCCTCCGCCTCTTTAAGCCTAAACCCAGCCACCACCTCACGCCTCACCACACACACACCACCATCCGCTGCTGCTTCTCATCTCTCTGTCACTTGCTTCATGCTCTTGGAAAATTAATCCAACAACCATATGTCGATTGTGCTTCCAATGCCGCCATATGATGAAGAATCATAGAGCACAAATGATGATGATTCGAAATTCTAATTTTTTTCTCATTTTCTTCGTATCTCCCTATATCTCTTTGCTACCATTCTTGATTACTCAAAAAATCGGAAGTTTTGGGAATAAAAGAAAACCCCCGTTCTTGATGGGCTAATTTAATCAAAGATTTTACATTTAGTAATGTGTATGGAATATGGAATGACATGAATGAACCGACTGTTTTCAAGGTAAATTGTACACTTTTATCCATGACCATAGCTTGAAGGAAGCAAACCCAAAACTGCTTCCACTTTCACCTCTATGATCATACCTCAAAGGATTTTTCGGATTTCATTTATGATGGAACCGGATTTACTGATATACACCCGATAACTTTAGAAAGGACAAGAAGTCCAAAGGAAAAATTTTCTTGGTCTTCTTCATTTATCTTTCCTTGAAGTAACAGAACTGCTTCAACAACCATGTATTTTATATCATCCATTGATTATGTTGATGAGATTGTTATAATGTATTCATCACGTTGTGTATCGTCAACATCAACACGAGCACCACTAGCACCTCTTCCAATAACACGACCAATCTTGGTAAACAGGCACAACGTATTATTAACTCTGCACCACCGTATCCAGAAACTACATGGAGGGCAGAAGAGTAAATTGGCCATGGGTTGCTTTAATCCGGGTACCCTTGAAGGTCTGGTACATGTGAAGGACCTAGAACAGATGGAAGAGATTTTGAGGGGACATATAGATCTACACCTATGTATAGACTAGAAGCAGGGTAGATGGGTACATCAGAAGGGATAATGATGCTTGGAGGAGCTTCATGAACAAAAGTTTCCAGAATAATTTCTTCCTTTGGAGAAAATTTATACATAATTGAGGAAAGCTTTTCTCACAGCATCTGGTTCACCAGTTATCTATTAATTCAAGAAAGTAATGAAAAAAGAAGATTAGGATCACTAACATCTTTTGGAGAAACAGAAATTTAGAGAATAAAGACTAACCACAACAAAGTTGTCAAAGTACATGGCACATGAATGATTAGGATCAGTAACATCTTTTGGAGTAACTTTAATGTTTGCTCTTGTCCTGCTTCTCAATTTCTTTATAGTTGCCCCAGCTTTCCCGATGATATTTGCAGATTGACTAGCAAAAACTAGAATTTGGCATTCTTCTTTATCTTTTCATTTTTTATTAGAATCACTAGCAGTTGTTTTAGCCACTTTAATGTTTGCTCTTGTCCTGCTTCTTAATTTATTTATAGTTGCCCCAGCTTTCCCGATGATATTTTCAGATTGACTAGCGAAAACTAAAATTTGGCATTCTTCTTTATCTTTTCATTTTTTATCAGAATCACTGGCAGCTGTTTTAGCCACATTTGCAATTGCGTTATGCACTTTGCTAAGTGCATTCTGGGCAGGGCAGAGAGGGTCAGGTTTATTAAGCTCCTCATCAGGTTCAATAGATTGTTATGACTCTGTTTTTTATGCCTGGAATTGGATCTACTACCTTAACCTTCAGTGCCGAGGGTTACAATTAAAAGGGAGATGATGAACTTGGTGGTCATGAAAATCACCTACAATATCACGATCTGAACTACTATATTCATTGACTTACCACTCTAATTAGTCTAAATAATTAAAAACTTTACTAATTTAGTCTCTAATTTAGGTTTATGGCATGTTCTTTTACTAATGTAGTTTCTAATTTAGGTTTATGGCATGTTAATGGTAGGATCAACATACCAAGACATGAAATTAGCCAAACCAAATAAACAACCATTTGTACTTACACGAGCTGGCTTTATATGTAGTTAAAGGTATGTTGCTATATGAATAGCAGACGATATTTGAAAAAAAATTAATTTGCTTTAATGTGGTAATGGCTTACATTATTTGAAGCAATCTATTGCCATCCTCTAATTTTAAAGTAACTTACTTTTGTTTTTCAAAGTTAGATAGCAATGTATTTTTAGATTTTTTTAAATTTAACCTTCTTTTTTTTGCTTTCTGGCTTTCTACGAATGTAAATTAATTTTTTTTTGCTTTTTGGCTTTGTGTAAAAATAGGTTGGTAAAAAACATTTGCTGAAAAGTAGGTTGCTAAAGATACCAACTTTTTTTTTGAGTTTGTTGCTAAAAATACCATTTCTAAGTAAAACTGTTACTAGAAAACAACATTTTAAATTAGGTTGCTTAAAAAAATACAGTTAACAAAGGTACGTTGTTAGAAAAAAATTTGGATAAAAAAATACCAGGAGGTTAATAAAAAAAGGCTTTGCTTAAAATTAGGTTACTAAAATAAACATTTTCTATAAGACTGGAAGGAGAGGTGGCAGCACATCCCGGTGGTGTTTCACATAAGGTAATTGTCATTTGTTTTAACAAGATCACAATGTCAACCGTTAATAGCATGAAACAACAATAAACAACGATTATTAATGCAACTTAATATAATAGCATCATTCTACAAGTTTTTTGGGAGAAGCTCCGCTGCGAAGCGCGGTAGTAAAACCTCGTTCCTTACAAAATTTTAGGTGATTTTGCAAAAGGGTTTTAAAACTAACCCATTTTAAAAGAAAAACTCCATAGTGAGTTTAAGCCGCTGCCTAAAAGGCCTCAAACATTTGATTTATGAAACCCTAGAATCTCCCTTGATCGCAGTCGCCTCCGCTTCATTCGCTCTATAAATCGATTGTTGGGTAACGACTCTAATCATTCTTCATGTCATCTCTGTAGATTTCATCTGTTTATTAATATTGACATAAGATTGGAGAAACTAGTGGCGATGACGATCAATGCTTATATTCTGACACCTCTTGTATGAGAACAGTCTCTGTTCATTGAGCACATTAAGCAACCCTCTGAGTCTTTTTCCCTTAGCAATTTGTTTTGTTTGGTTCAAATGTGTTTCCAATTGATATTTTTACCTTTCGCTTTTCTATTGCAAGCTTCTGGATTCGGTTTTCAGATCTTAGCATTCTTATTTTATGGTCACTTATTATTTATTAATTAGCTTTGATTCCTTCAATAAGTTTTACATTCGAACTAATATTCTGCCGTTTTGAGGTTTGATTTTTATATTTAATCTCTAGTTTGTTGGATTTAACATGCTAGTTTTCAGTTAGTAAATATCAATGTAATTTTTTTGCTTTTGCTTCATATTAATCGATTATGGAAATGTTTATCGATCGGAAATTCAGGCAACCTCCTTTTGAATACTTCAATGAGAAGGAAGGTGTTAATCTGGTCGGAAATCAATCTCTTTTGCTCTTCATACTTGCTGAGACTTAACGGTTTTTGAAGCTGGTATAGTAAGCACACGGACATTTTTCATTGCTATAACACATTATTTTGCTTTGTGAATCAAATCTTAGGTTTTGATTTGAAATTGATAGCGTAAAGAGATTTCTTATTGTGTCATATTCTGTTCTATATCCAATTCCAGCAATCGAGTTGTATCAAGTACCAATGTGATATAGTTTGTGACGGTATAATGTATCTAATTATATATACTACAACGACAGTATATGCCTCTTTTACAAAGGGTTATCAATGTAGAAATACGAACAAAAGTTGTTAGTGTTTATTTAGCTAAATGTCAAATCGTTAGATTATTTCTGCTCTAGGTGTTGTTTTCTTGTTGGATATTATATATTTTATTGTTTTTTGTGTATGTTTTAATTTTACTTTCGTACTTTCGATGCAAGATTTTCTGATCTTCGTTTAGGCTTAGATTTGATATTGAATTGTTGTTTTTAAATCGGTTTCCTGCACCCGATGAGTTGGTGGAATATTGGGGTCGACTTACCTTCTGAAATGTGCTGGTTTTGCTCGTATTTTATGATGGAAATAGTATCTATACTTTTTTTATTTTCTGGGAAGCTGATCAATAAACAACCGATTATTGTCAAACACAACGATTTATGTTCTAGATATGTTATACAATTTGTTTGTGGCGGTTGTATACAATCAGTTCCATGTTAATAAAAGACAAAATGACAAATTTATCCTATTTCCATAAACTAATGCTAAAAAATAGGCAAAATATCAAAATAGCTATTATTTTCAAGATGAACCCTTATCTGTGAAAATTTGCTTTTAAACTGTAAAAATTTGTTTTTTCTTAAATTTTTTATTTTCACTCGGAATTGACCTTCCAAAATCTTTGAAAATCATCTCCAAACCTGCGAGATTTTTTCTATGATATGCGGAGTTTTTAATTTTTTTTTTTTTTGTATTTTCTTAATTTTTTATAGCTTGGTTATAGCTTGGTTATAGCTGAACTATGTAAAGTAAAATGTAATAGTGTTGATCGGAAAAAGGAGAATTTTCTTCTTATAAAACTAAAATTAAATATTTTGACCTCTTGTTAGATTTATAACAAGAAAATTCTATTTACTTGGACATAATGTAGTCTTCACGTTATTTTGATAGTTATATGCACAAATAGAAATATTTAATTGTTGTTTTATAATAACAAGAAAATTTTAATTTTCCCCGGTTAACCTTGTAGGCTATAATCTAGTTATAATTTTTTTTTTCAAAAATACAGAAAAAAGTAAAAAAATAAAAAAATAAACTAAATTTTCCCAGGTTGTGCAAAGAGTCTTGCATTGAGTTAATTATGGCAGGTCATTTTGGGTGGAAAAAATAAAAGAAAAGATAAAAATAAAAACATTTTTACAGTTTGGTATATAAGAGGCTATTTTCGCAAATGGTTATCATAATCTATGAAAATGATGGATATTTTGATCATTAGATTAATTTTGATTTGGTTGTTTTTGTTTATTTTTTTTCTAGAAGTGTTATATTTCTTGCAATTAGACAAAGTAATTACAACTATCTTGATTCTTTGACGAAGTAGATAAACTTAGAAAAGAGACTATTTCTTTTTTCTAGTTTGGTCATTGGACTATAGATGTTCCAACTTAAAACTATCCGACTTTTGAAGACTATTTAAAACTACATAACTTTCAATAACCGTTATAGAAATTATTCATTTTAATTTAATATAAAAAATTCAAAAAATGTTTCTGGACGGTAAAACTTAACGAAAAAAAAATCTTAAATCACCACATAAACAATAGCTGCAGTTCACATCAGCAGCAATGGATTTGCACTTTTAGGTTATTTTAGTCACATCGAATAATTCTCCATTTAACAACTTATTTTTACCTCTTTCCGTAAACAACGCATAAAAGAATGATCATGTTAATTAATAGCCATTTTTAGTTATATAGGGAAAGAACCTAATAGAATGCATTGGAAGTTTACCTTCTTAATTAGGAAAGATGATAAAAATCCAAAGAGAATTATTAGCACTATTGTACTGATTTCAATTTTTTTATTTGAGATATAAATGGCATAGGAAAGAAGATGCTAACAAAAAAGTCTAAATGAGTGGAAAGTGGAAACCAAATTACAACAAAAATCCAAAAAGCACTCGTGATTACACAAATTAAAATAATTTGGAAGCCTTTTCTTTATTTTTATACACATGTTTCTGATCTTCATGGTATAATCCGGTTGGACCAGTTAACATCTTCTTCAATTCTCGTATAACAAAATCGCAATTGTCTTTTTCATCATCAATAATAATAACTCTATTATTACCAAATGTGACTTGAGAGCTTATCACAACTTGTCAATTTAGTGGTATGTCGACTGGCAGTTGTCTTTTTCATCATCAATTGTCTTTTTTATGGGGCTTCTTCCTTTTTGTCCATTCGTTGTGATTGCCTGTACAAATAGACCAAAAGAAACACACATATTTTAAGTATTCTCGAGTTTCAATAGAAAAGGAAACATAGAATATCTATAATTAAATGGTCAAGATTGTTTCAAAACTCCTATTTTTTTTTACTATACCTTTATAGGTCCTATTTTAGTTTCATATCGAGTAATTTATCGCTACTACTTTACTAAAAGTATCTAGGAATTTACAACCCATGTATTGCTACTATAATGACTTACTTATAGTACATATTTTGTAGTTCTATCAAGCCATATATAGCCCCTGTTTTACTGCTGTTATGACCTATGTATATTCCAATATATTCACGTTTTCATTGTGCTATATATAACCCCTATTTTGCTTATATAATGACCTATTTATAGTCCTTATGTTTCTGTTGTATCCTATAAATGTAGAGATTTGGCCGTTAATGTTTGATAAGATACATGTCTCTTTCTACCAAGATCCCATTACAACACTGGTTCACTATTGTCTCAACCTCATTTTCATCCTTTGTGTTAAGCCTACTCTACAGTTAACTTACAGTAGAGGGGTAAGATATAAGACTGGACTTAACTTACAACTACGTGGGAGAGACGCAAGGGTGGACTTTAGTTTACTACAACTCATTGAAAATATGTATATCTTGGTAGAAAATTTATACTTTCTAACTTAAATTTCAGTCTATTAGACAAAAGGGACTCATGCTTGTAACAATTAGTGCCTAACCGAACATCTTAAGCTAATTTCATGATTGCCTATAAATAACATATATTTTCATACATTGAGAAAATATTGGAATTGGAAGTGAGTATACATCCCCAAGCAACTGTGTCTTGGTTAGCCTGACACTCGTGTCTGCAAATCATGAGACAAGTGAGCTTTTATAACATTTAAAAAGTTATGGAAAAACAAAATGCCCTAAATGTGGTTCATTGCTATTAACATCTTTTTCAATGGGTTTAAACATACTATGTCAATCATGAACTGAATTTTATTTACTCCACAGACAACTGAAGTAACTAATGGAATAAATAGGAAATAGAACTCTTTGTTAGGTTTCAGATTGTGTCAAAGATCATGACATCCGAAGTTAGTGATCTTATCCGAAGAGCCGGTGATCCGAAGACAGTGTATTTGAGGATAGTGATGATTTGTAGCAACTTTCCATGTTTATCTAGGGTTTTCAATTGTTATCTTTTGTAACATGGGATAGGGTTTACAGGTCCATTAGTAAGGCTTATGTATAGTAGTCTTAACGCTAGATTATGAGGTACGTAATAGTGTCAACAATTATCATTGTAATCGTTCTTGTCATTAAGGTGCTCGTCTTTAAGATGGGAGCCCCATCATTCATTACAGTGATAATAAAATCATTCGAAACCGTGCTTATTCAAATCATATTCTTCAATTAGGTCTGTTTGCTTTGATGTTTCAAGTTTATTTTCTTAACAAGTGGTATCAGAGCGGGTTGCTTAGCGTTCTCGTTCCAAGAATCATCTGTCTTCTTTGATTTGTGGATCTAAGCAGTTTCTAGATCCACTATTCCCGGATCTCAAAGATTTTTCTTGGTTGATTTCTGTGAAAAGATCCTATTCTTCTAATGTCAAATAACAATGCAAACAACGTCATGCTGAATTACGCTACTCTTTTGGGTTCTTTCAACAAGGCCCCAATGATGATTCCGGAGTACTATGATCAATGGATGCTTGCATGGAGGATTACCTAAATGGTATTGATGAAGATCTGATGCGATCTATCAACGAAGGCCCATTTACGACGAATGTTTAGGGAAGGTTTGTTTCCAGTGTTACTGCTGAAAGTGAAGAGACCATCGCTGCAAATGGGACGAACAACAAGCGTTACATGCACGAACTGAAGAGTGGTCTCACACCTATTGCATTCAATCTCATTTGCGAGGCTAAATCCGCGAAGAAGATATGGGATAGATTGAAGATGCGATACGAAGGAACAAGAGCATCGTCATAACCATCCTGGCAGAGTTCAGTAACTTTAAGCAACTTGATAATGAGAAGATTGACCACATATGAAAGATTCAATGACAGTGTTTACAGTCTTAAGAAGTATGGCATTTCGAAGACCACACATGAAAATAATGTAAGGTTCATGCAGTGTCTCTGAAGGGAATGGAGACCGATCGCCATCATGGTGCAATCCCATAAGAGAATCGATAACTACACCCTAGAGGTACTTTACAATCTGCTGAAATCATATAGAGAGATGTGATGGAGTTACATGCTGATCGTCCGAGTGTAGGAACTCTAGCATTTGTATCTAGTACTAAGAACGAAGAATTTGCTTATGTTGATGACGAAGGAAAGGTCGATGAGAATGGTGAATCTGTTGCTTTATGGTCCAATAACAACAAGAAGTTTCAAAGAAACCCCCATCAAACCTGAATAGCAACAAAATTACCAACACTGGAAAACAGGTCACACGATCTGCTGAAGTTCCCATCAAACCAAAGACTGAATCATCTAAACCTGAAAAGAAGCTATTAGGAGACTCTAGGTACGATTAACTACTGTTTTGAAAAAAACCATCTTTCCAAGGATTGTATAAGAAGAAAGAAAGAGTTAAAGATGAGGCCTATTGTGCCAAAAAGCTCGAGGAAGTAAGGGCGAAGGCACAGAGAGTCTCTCATTGGTGGCTTCAAAAGGGGATCATGGAACATATAAGGTATGGTCATCTGGATCTGATGATGAAGAGATACAAAGACCCACTCATGGAGCGATGTTTGTTGCTCATATTGGGAATGGTATTTGGTCCGAAGATGAAGACAACGTCAATGAGATGGAAGGCGAAGTGACCGATGTTTATCTCATGGCAAAAGGATCCGACGCTGCTTCAAACTTGCATCTCACGATCTTAACGATATTACTTTTGATTGTCTGCATATGAATCAACTACTTTTTTAAGCAAATAGTGATGCGTGTCAGGCAATAGATGAAGACTTCACTTAAGAACAAGCTTGAAGGCGTGCATGGGGCACTTGAGAAGAGTCAATTTAATATAGAGATCCTAGAAGAGTCTAGGGAGCAAATCAGAAAAGAGAATGATATTTTGTTAATACAAATGAATCTTTTTTGTGAAACTGCAAAACGTCTTTATTCTTATATTGCACGTATTTATCATTCTTCTGACATTGCATTAGAACATCTTAAAAAGCTTTTGCCTTTTCTCGAGTCTAAACTGCAAGATGTTGATTCTATTTCCTATGCGTGTGAATCTATAGTCTCTTCTGCTAAGTTACCAAACCAAACATATGTTCATGGTTTGGTGCCTTTTCAAAATTTTCTAAAATCTAACGATATTTTGAAATTGATGGAAGAATCTATTCCCACCATACCTAAAGAAAATAAATGTACTTCTGTGAATGACTCCGTGAATGATTATGTGAATAACGATTCTGTGATTGAAAATGATGGTGATTCGGACTCAGACATTGAGGAAATTGACTGCATGGACTTGTCCCTTTAGAAAATTTATTCTAAAACTTCCTTGGATTTGGGTGAAGGTTTTGAAACCGATGAAAGCAAAAATTCTCAAAATTATTTTCAAAGCTGCTCTAATGAAGTTAAATAAGAATCTTCAATCGAAAATTTAAACTCTATTCATGTTCTTGACACTTCAGAAGAATTTGAGAAATTTCAAGAGATAAAAGCAAGACTTTTATCACACTAAAATTTACGTATCCGAAGATTGCTAACTTCAAAAATGCGGTGTTTGTAAAAGAAGGCGTAAAGCTAAAAGTGGATGATGAGTTAACCTCCATGGTCTGAAAGGATAACAGTCTGTTACTCCTTAATGATTCTTTTCAACTGATGAAATGCTTGAAAATAACCTTAATGAACATCTCAAAGTAAAAAATAAATACTCGAAAACAAGAGATGTATCAGTTGAAAAACTCCTTCGGAAGCAACCCCCAATATCCCAATTTCAGGAAAACCTTTTTTGAAATATCAAAATTTAACAAATAGATGGCTTTTTTGAAAATCAACGTCGGAGAAACTATAGATATTTCCAAAATAAACAAAAGAGTTTTAAGAATCAATTGAAAAAAGCAAAAACGAAGAAATCTTACAAACATCATTCCGAACAAGTTTTTGAACCTTACAAACCCATTTGTTCTAACAAGAAATATGAAAAACCCTCAAAGAAGAACTTCACTAAAGGAAACAATTTAGTAGATACATTTCATGTATGGTTAGATAAAAATCTTGACATTTTAAAAAATAAAAATCTCATAGTTCAAGATTTCAAACTTGCATATGAAGAATTCCTTTGTGATACTACTGATAAATGTAGTTCCTCATTAGGAAAATCTTCTCTGAATAAGAAAAGATGGATTCCCATTAAAAAGAAATCAAAGTCAGAAACAAAACTAAGTCTAATCCTCCGAATAAAGTCATGAAATGGGTTTCGAAGAACAATCACAAGGACAAGCATGTTCCAACTTCGATCACAGAACTTGGTTCCACCTCTGGAACAAATAAAATTGATCTAGTTGACTCCTGGATCAAAGATCCGAATACTTACCCATGAGAACCCAAAAAAATTGGGCACATGAACTTTTCCTCTAATCGCAGGTTATGCATGACGAACAGTACGACAAAGAATGGTACATTAATAGCGACTGCTCACGTCATATGATAGGAAGGATAGAATACCTGCGAGATTTTAGAAGCTTAAAGTATGTTGGGGATGTCAAGTTTGGAAACAATGAGAGATGTCTTATATAGGGTTATGGGAACATTACAATTGAAAAATGTACCATAAAGCGATTCACATACGTGGAAGGTTTAAAGCATAATCTGATAAGTGTCTCTCAGCTGTGTGTGGGTACTGGGTACAAAGTTAAGTTTGATGATGAGGGAAGTGTAATAACAAAGAAACGCACAAAGGAAATTCTTCTAAAGTCACAAAGAAAATGTGAGATGTACCCTTTAGATATGAAGCCTATCATTGAAGCGTCATCAATCTGCTTGCTTTCTAAGGCCCCTTCAGACCTGTAACTCCCCAACCATACAGTCAAACAACGTAAAGCACACCTAGCTAGAACACGTCACTACACATAGTAAAGTAAGGATACCTACACATGTAACACCACCCATTGTATAATGAGAAAACTCACCTGATCCACAACATCAAGCCACACGCTTCCGATATCCCCACGCATTAAGCATCACAAACTCTATCACAAAGTTGTAAATCAATAATCTGGAAGACCCAAAACCGACTATTGTCCAAATTCCTAATCCGCCAAAGTTGACCAAAAAGTCAACTGGTCAAAGTCAAAGGTCAACCATACTTAGCACCGCTATCTCATATGGGTAGCATTGATAAGTGCAAACGGCCGCATATTCTTTTTTCAGAGATAACGTTGCTATCTTCATATATAGCGATGCTATCTCCGCTGTTCATCCCATTGCTTTGTCCAACTCTTAATATGTTAAGCCAATGCCAATACTTTCTAGAATTCCCTCAAATAGTCTTTGGATCAATAAAAATGCAAAAAATCATGCCCATACATGACCATGCATGCTCATGGTCAAGATATAGGTCCAAAAAGGTGAAACCAATCTTGTTTCTTCCATGCAAGTACTCCAAGGGATAGGTTTGGGATTAATATAGGATTCAAGAGCTCCAGAGGAGAATTGATTCGTCCTCCAGCTCCCTAAATTCCCCGATCAACAAAATGTAGCCATCATTGGTCCATAAACCATTAAAATGGCTCCATGATCACTTCCAAGGAAAGAATTTTAGAAACAGAGGTAAAATACTTACAAAAGTCCAAAAAAAACTCAAGTTTTAGCTGATTCTTCCTTACAAGAGCCTTCTAGAACACCCACTCTCCTTCTTCATCTTCTAACACGCTCCAAACTTCACCAAAAGAGCATAAATCACTAATGGAGGTCAAAGGGTGAGTTTAGGCTTTCACAAAGTTTTGGAGGGTGACAAATGACGTTCCCTAAGGGCTTTATGCTTTTATGGGCCTAAATCCTGATACTAGGGCAAATTTTACATTTTATAGTAGATAATGCCGCTATTTTAACAGAGGTAAAATACTTACAAAAGTCCAAAAAAAACTCAAGTTTTAGCTGATTCTTCCTTACAAGAGCCTTCTAGAACACCCACTCTCCTTCTTCATCTTCTAACACGCTCCAAACTTCACCAAAAGAGCATAAATCACTAATGGAGGTCAAAGGGTGATTTTAGGCTTTCACAAAGTTTTGGAGGGTGACAAATGACGTTCCCTAAGGGCTTTATGCTTTTATGGGCCTAAATCCTGATACTAGGGCAAATTTTACATTTTATAGTAGATAATGCCGCTATTTTAAGAGATAGCGTTGGTATCCCCGATCGTGCGCATGCAGAATGCTCGGCCACAGATAGCATCGCTAACCGTAAGTTAGTGCATCTATCTATCATTTTTCTCTCAAAATCATATATTTAATAAAGATACACTTTCATGAGAACAGGTCTTACAAGACCTGAGCTGGCTGGGGCATAGAAGATTATCCCACCTTAACTTCAAAAACATCAACAAACTCGTGGCTCTAGATTTAGTTCAAGGCAAATGTTAAATTCTTTCATGTCTCCGTGTGCAGATGTTTCATCATGAAATTAAAGGATGGATCAACCAAGTTTAGCACAAAGTCAGATGATGAAGTCTTTCTAGGATACTCCCAAAAGTCAAAGGCATATCGTGTGTTGAATAAGAGTACACGGTAGATCGAGTAGGCCTTCAATCTAACCTTCGATGACTTATACATAAAGAAATTTGAAGCCATCTTTCCATGCTATTCTATCTTTCTAGACCCTCATACCGATACAATTTCTTTAAATTTGTACATGCTACCTTGAGAAAAGACATAGCTCCTCTCCTGAGACCGGTTAGTAGGTTTCTAGGTGCTTTGAATGGCTTGTCTACTGGGAAGCGGGTCCACATACTCCACCTGGTGAATCGAGATAATTTTTTGTTGTTTTCCAAAGACACCCCCCAAATATCCCCTGATGCTCAATCACTGAAGTGTAATGAACTTTGATATTCAGATCGAAAATTGTCATTTCTTTCTTAGTAAGGAAACTGGTGAAATCCATAAAGCTGAACTTCTGATTTTTGCACTATAAACATGCGAAGTAGGAATGTTTCACTGGTTCAGTCATCGTATGATACTTATAACTCGTGGTCGTGTCAAGGTATTCAAATGTAACACAGACTTCCTAGAAACAACTGATGCCTCTACATGAAACAAGTCAAACACAATAATTTTTGATAAACATAAACTGGACTTCCTTCACATTTGGATGAGGGTGATAAAAATGATAACTGAGCAATCATCCGTCGGTGTATTTTTGGGAACTCGGATCAAATGCATATAACTTCTCTTCGTGTACACAATTCCTTGCATGAACATTTTGAATAATCAAATAACTCTTTGAATGTATCCTCAAATTGAACGAACTTCGTGTGCACTTCTCTACTTCCTCAATTCTTGCATCCCCTGAAAAATCAAAAATAGTTTTTATTTATTTATTTATTTATATTTAATTTTTTGTTTTTAATTATTGTATAAATTAATATTTCCGACATAAAAGTTAAGGTTTCTTTGGGATTAAAGATTTGAAATTCAAAATTTGAATTGTGATTGACAAGTAACAAAAGGGTTTACTGAATAACGGAAATGTCGGGATACAGGAGCTGTCGGTTAGATCAAAAAGGGAATGTCCCCTCAAATTTTGGATGACGTGGCACCTGTTCATTGGATGACCATATTGGCACATTAAATGTGTCTCTCTCACTCTCTCTCTACTCATCACCCACACTATATATACACCATTCCTCCATATTTTACCCTTCCATTTCATCGTCTTCCTCATAAGCCCTATTCTCTTGTGCAAAAGCCCGCAACACTAAGATGTCTCAAGGTGCTTTGTGCTTTGCTCTTTCCGAGGCCGATTTTGTACCTGACCTTAAGGCAATGTCTGCAAATTTCATTTCTAATCTCGATCATGAAGCATACTCGTCAGATTTGGCAATGCTGGCCATGTGTCTACATCATTCCCCTCTTCAATATGCTCTGACTACAGATCTGTTGGGATTTGATCACATAAACACAATAACATATGCAGCGGAAGACAGATAAGATCAAATCACAGAAATTCCATGAACAATGTTCAGGATCATGCAATTCATAACAGATCATAACAACTTAAAACTTAAACAAAATATACCTCATCAAGTCTTCTTCTTTGTGCTCCAGTCAGGGCCACGATTGCAAGGATGATCAGGATCCAAAGTGTGAATCCCTCTAGTGGCTTGTACCCAGTGACACCAGAAAACCAAGCAGATCAGAAGCAAAGAACTCCAACTCTAGAGAGAGAGAGAGAGGGAGGGAGTAGATTTCGTAGAGGGAAGGAGGGAGGATGGGAATTGGCGGCTCAAGGGTTTTGGGATGCCTTAGGGTGTCACCACAAGACCTTTATTTATTGTGCATGGGCTCCTAAGGTTTCAAACTTAGGAGCCGTTTGGCGGCCGCATCCCTTGGACTTGTTCTATTGATTATACCTTTAATCAATTAAAATCCATCCCTTTAATTGATTCCAAATAAATTCTAGATCAATTTATCAATTAAATTATTCTTTTAGTTTCTAATTAATTTATTTTCCAATAAATTAATAAACTAAATATCCTTTCCGTTATTTTGACTCTGAATGTTTTTCTGGGTTCTGAGGGTAACCCAAAGGGACTCTACCTTTTATCAGAAGTATTATAACAAGTTGATGATATTAGAAATTATTTCAACAGTCTCCCACTTGGACAAGTTGTCAACTTGAATACAACCTGAAAATCAGCAGAGTGTGCCATTTAATGCAACTGCCGAACTCTGATCAACGAAAAGAGACGACTCCTAGATAAGTGATCTTTTATTCCTTCATTCTCAAGATATCATAATGAACCTGGGCCATGGATAAAGTCAGATCCGATAGTTTAAATTTTGTTTTCTGATAGTGATTTATGATGACTCTGTCAGACCACAAATCGAACACATCAATTTGGTCAGGGATTGGCCAAGCGCTTAGTGTCAGCATCAAATCATCAAGGGGTCCACAAATATCGCTTCTCCTTGTCAGGGCAGAAGGAATATATAAACTTTGACTACATAGTCTCTGCCTATTTAATCATGTGATACTCGAATATTCCCATAATAACTCCCAATTACGGTTAGCGTTTGAGTAAGCCGATGTATGATAGAATCATAGTGAAAATCCCTATGTGTCTCAGTTTGAAGAATAAGAGATGTTATCATCCTAGATTACTTGTGACTAAATCCATGAAGTAATTTGTAGGTGTGGGTTGTTCCAATACTTGAATCTCTATCAAGTACTCATGAGGGTTAGTCGCAATCACCATGCTATGTCTAATCTCTATAAACAATCTACTAGCACTTATGACAATCTTAAATCACTACTTGCTTCCAAGAGTATGTCCGACTATGGAGGTTTGAGTGAGTTAACACTCGGGAAGTGGGTTCTAAACATGCAAAAGTGAAGCACAATGATAATTTAATGAAATGGTGGTTAATTAGCCTTTTATTAAATCTCTACTAATAAAACACCAAGTCATGTACAATCAACACCGCTCTACGTTTCGATTATTCAAACTATAAACTAAACATTTTAAGACATTTCACTAGCAAGTCTAATGCCTATGGTACTCGTATGCTCTTCATGCTTGGGCCGCAACATTACTTTGGTGAACGGATCAGCCAGATTATCCTCTAACGGTATTCTGCCCACCACGATGTCTCCAGTCTTCAACTCGGTTTCAAACATAGTGATACTTTCTGAGTATATGTCTTGATCTCCCATGGTCCTTAGGTTCTTTAGTCAATGCGAATGCACCCTCATTATCGCAGAAGACTTCAAGGTGATCATTGATGCTGGGGACAACGCCAAGATCGCCGATGAAGTTATTCAACCATGTAGATTCCTTTGCAGCTTCACTCGTTGCTATAAACTCGGACTCACACGTTGAGTCAGCTACTGACCTTTGCTTCAAACTTTTCCAGGTGACTGCTCCTCCGTTTAACATGAACACTCATCCTGATTGTGAGCAAGAGTCATCTCTGTCTATTTGGAAACTTACGTCACTAAACCCAGTCACTCTTAGCTCATCTCTTCCTCCATATACTAGGCATTCTTCAGTTCTTCTGAGATACTTAAGAATGACTTTCGCCAGGATTGTCCTGATACCGGCTCTCCATGCTTAAAGCGTATGAGACATCAGGTCGAGTACATATCATGGCATACATGATCGATCCTATAGTCGAAGCATACATGGTTTGACTCATTCCGTCCAGTTCACTACTAGTCTTGGGACATTTCTCCTTACTCAGCTTTATCCCTTGCTGTATGGGCAAGAATCCTTTCTTGGAATCAAGCATCATGAATTTCTTCAAGATCTTGTCTAGGTATGTACTCTGGCTTAGTGCTATCAGAAGTTTTGATCTATCACTATAGATCTTTATACGAAGTATATAAGTTACATTTCCCAGATTCTTCATAACAAAACACTTCCCAAGCCAAACCTTTACACTTTGTAAGGTTGGGATGTTGTTTACTATAAGGAGTATGTCATCGACATATAGTACTAGAAATACTACATTTCTCCCACTAGATTTGACATATACGCAGGATTCATCTTGACTTCTAGAAAATCCAAACTCTTTGACCTTTTCATGGAAGCAGATGTTCGAGCTGCAAGAAGCTTTTTTAAGTCCATAAATGGACCTTTCAAGCTTACACACTTTATTTGGATACTTGTTGTCTACAAAACCCTCTGGTCGTGCCACATACACGTTATCTGATAGTTTTCTGTTAAGGAAAGCGGTTTTCACTTCCACTTGCCATATTTCATAGTCATAAAATGCAGCAATGACAAGTAAAACTCTAATAGACTTTATCTTGGCTACTGGAGAGAAGGTTTCATCATAATCAATTCCTTGAGTCTGAGTAAAACCCTTCGCAACCAATCTGGCCTTGAATGTGTGTATATTCCCATCTATGTCGGTCTTCTTCTTGAAGATCTACTTACACCCAACGGTTTTGAGACCTGGTGTTGGATCAACCAAGTTCGAAACTTGGTTGTCGTGCATGGACCGAATCTCGCTCTTCATGACCGTTTTCCACTTGGCAGCCTCAGGACCTGCCATCTCTTCATTGTAGTTGGATGGTTCATCCTCACTAACCAGTGTTTTATCACTGATCAAGGTGTCACCTTCTGCAGTAATATAGAAACCATAAAACTCAAGAGCTAGACGTACTCTACTGGATCTGCGAAGAGGTGGTCGAGATATGTCAGTTTTCTCAACAAGAATCTCATCCTCGGGTTGAATACCAGTGTCAACTATAGGTTCTTCATAGGTTGACTCATGAATTTCTTCAAGATCAAATTGACTCCCACTAGCTTCTTTGGATATGATGTTTCTTTCCGGAAACACTCGTCTTCGAGCAACAACACTTTGTTCTCGGAAGGCCTACAAGTGAAGGAATCTTGTTATTTACTATAATAACAATAATGTATGTAATCCTAAACCCTTCTTTGGTATTTCGAAAATTACCTAGGGTTTCTTGTTTGATGTTCTTAGTTGTAGGTTCAATAGTGAAAACATAGATCCTTTAGGTTGCATGCGAACATAAGGGTTTTAGGTTTATTTATTTTACCTAAATTCGTAACAGTGAGAAGGGCGAATCAGAAACAAAATCATCAAAGAACCAAATGATAAACAAAATAATCAAGATTTCATATCGAATCAGAAACAAAATAATCGAGAAACCAATGTCATCACCGTTATTCCATTTACAGGGGTTGTGCATAGCTTGTTTTCGGAGAGATGAAACTGAGCAAGCAATGTGGGCCGCCGAAGGTTGGGAAGGGTCGTCGGAGGTACGTCGGCAGCGACAAGGGCGAGAATGGCCGGCGAAATCGAGGAGTGCAGGCCGGGGTTCGAGGAGTTCAGATCAGGGTTCGAGGGCTGTTGCTCGCCTAGCAGTAACACTTGAGTAAGATACATCGGTGAGGGAACATTTAGCCGGCGATTGGAGAGCTGTACATCGGAATCGTTGGCAGAAAGAAGAAGAGGAGAAGAACGTTTGGGGGGGGGGGTTACGTCTCAGGAATAAGAACGGATGGGTTTAGGCGGAAACCCTTAATTTTCTTTGTCGATATTCGGTAGTAGATTTAAAAGGATTATCTACCTTTACTGACGATTTAAAAAATTATTATTATTTTTTAAAATTCAAAAATAGTCGGTATTCGGTAGGAAATAAAACCGTAAAAAATAAAATGATTCAGGATCAAACCCTGATCACTTCTGTAGGAGGAGAACACGCAACCAGTCGGCCAATTAACTACATTCGTTGTATTTTCTTTTTAAAATCCATTTAACATCTACTAATTTTTAGAATAATTATATACTTATTCTCTTTATTGATATTATTTATAAGCACATTTGTACATATATAATTATTATGTACAATTTAGGGGTAAATGAAGTAATTAATGTATAATAAAAATGTTAAAAAAATCAAGCAGAAAAAATAACGTTTAGGCCTCGAAAAATTTAAAAATAAAAAAGTCGGTCACTTTTCCGTAGGTTTCTCCGACAGAATACCTACCAACTGACCTTATTGGTCACTATTCGGCTGGTAATCGGTTGTTATAGAGTGACGGATTACCAACCAAACTTTTTTATTTTTTATTTTTTGAGGACTAAACGGCGTTTTTTAGCTTCAAATTTTCAACATCTATTTTATATATTAGTTACTTCATTTTCCCAAAATTATACATAATATATATACAAACAAACGTTTACACAACCCGGTGGGAGGGGTGGGGGGAACGATGGTAGAATAAGCACAAGAAACTAAAGAACAAGTTGGTTTGGGGTTTTCGTCTAAGGAATAACCATCCCGATGGTATGTGTGTGTATGTACATGTGTTAAGTGCCTACGTGTGTCGCTCTATTGAAAACAATATGTACTTATACACATTATAATGTTAAAGGAACAATAATTACCTTTGAACGTGTACACGTTTGTACATATATAAATATTATGTACAATTTGGAGAAAATGAAGTATCTTAATGTATAATAAAAGTGTTAAAAAGATAAAGCGTAAAAAACGTTTAGGCCTCGAAAAATTAAAAAATTAAAAAAAGTTGTCACTATTGCATAGGTAACTCCGACAGAATACCTACCAACTGACGTTATCGATCACTATTCGGTTGGTAATCGGTTGTTATAGACTAACGGATTACCTACCAAACTTTTTTATTTTTTATTTTTCGAGGACTAAACAACGTTTTTTAGTTTCATTTTTTCAACATCTATATTATATATTACATACTTCATTTCCCCAAATTATACATAATATCTAAATACAAACAAACGTTTACACAACCTGATGTGGGGAAACGATGGTAGAATAAGAAGAAGAAAGTAAGGAACGAGTTGGTTTGGGGTTTTCGTCTAAGGAATAAACATCCCGATTGTAAATATATGTGGAGCCCAATAGTGTCTCTCCAAAAGAGCCCTTGTGGAGAGAGGGAGACTCCAACATATATACAAACTTATAAGACGGTGTCGCACCAATGTGAGATACACTAACACTCCCCCTCAGAGACGTAGGCTTGATGAGGTTACAGGGGTGCGGGACACCGACTCTGATATCATGTAAATATATGTGAATCCCAATAATGTCTCTCCAAAAGAGCCCTTGTGGAGAGAGGGGAGACTCCAACGTATATCAAACTTATAAGACCGTGTCGCACCAATGTGAGATACAATAACACCGATGGTATGTGTGTGTATGTACATGTGTATATGTGCCTACGTGTGTCGCTATATTCAAATCAATATGCACTTATACACATTATAATGTAAAAGGAATAAACGGTAATTACCTTTGAACGTGTACCTGTTTGTACATATATAAATATTATGTACAATTTGGAGAAAATGAAGTAATTAATATATAATAAAAATGTTAAAAATGTGTAGCATAAAAAAACGTTTAGGCCTCGAAAAATTAAAAAAAAAATAAAAAAGTCGGTCACTATCCCGTAGGTAACTCCGACAGAATACATACCAACGGACGTTGTCGGTCATTATTAGGTTGGTGATCGGTTGTGATGGATTGACGGATTACCTACCAAACTTTTTTATTTTTTATTTTTCGAGTACTAACCGACGTTTTTTTAGCTTCATTTTTTCAACATCTATATTATATATTAGATACTTCATTTTTCCCAAATTATACATAATATCTATATACAAACAAACGTTTACACAACCGGATGGGGGGAAACGATGGTAGAATAAGAAGAAGAAACTAAGGAACGAGTTGGTTTGAGGTTTTTGTCTAAGGAATAAACATCCTGATGGTATGTGTCTGAATGTTCATGTGTATATGTCCCTACGTGTGTCGCTCTATTGAAAACAATATGTACTTATACACATTATAATGTTAAAGGAATAAACGAGTAATTACCTTTGAACGTGTACACGTTTGTACATATATAAATATTATCTACAATTTGGAAAAAAAATAAAGTACTTAATGTATAATAAAAATGTTAAAAAGATAAAGCATAAAAAACAACGTTTAGGACTCGAAATAATTAAAAAATTAAAAAATTAAAAAAGTCGGTCACTATTCCGTAGGTAAGTCGGACAGAATACCTACCAACGAACGTTATCGGTCACTATCCGGCTGGTAATCGGTTGTTATGGACTGACGGATTACCTACCAAACTTTTTTATTTTTTATTTTTTGAGGACTAAACGACGTTTTTTCAGCTACAGTTTTTCAACATCTATATTATATACTAGATACTTTATTTTCCCCAAATCATACATAATATCTATATACAAACAAATGTTTACACAACCCGATGAGGGAAACGATGGTAGAATAAGAAGAAGAAACTAAGGAACGAGTTTGTTTGGGGTTTTCGTCTAAGGAATAAACATCCGATGGTTTGTGTGTGTATGTACATGTGTATATGTGCCTACATGTGTTGCTCTATTGAAAATAATATGTATTTATACACATTAGAATGTTAAAGGAATAAACGAGTAATTACCTTTGAACGTGTATAGGTTTGTACGTATATAAATATTATGTACAATTTGGAGAAAATGAAGTAACTAATGCATAATAAAAATATAAAAAAAATAAGAATAAAAAACAATGTTTAGGCTTCGAAAAATTAAAAATAAAAATACCTGTCACTGTTTCGTAGGAGAAATCCTTATTTTGGTCGGTATTGGGTAGTAGAGCTAAAGAGTTATCTACAATTTACCGACGACATATAGAAAATTAGAAAAAAAAAATTAAAATTCATGTTTGGTCGGTATTGGGTAGGTAGTTCCGACAAAATACCTACTAAATTGCTAAGCTATTGATAATTTTTTGTTTTCGTCGGTATTCCGTCAGAAATTTTCGACGGTTTACCGACCACCTAAATTTTCATCACTGAACCGTCGGTATTTCGTAGGTAATATTAGGACCGGAAATTTCGTCACTATTCCAACAAGAAGCCGTAGCTAACTACTAACGGAATTTGGTTGGTCACTGTGTGATACTAGTGTTCTAGCTTTTTTAGTTTAGTACATATCCAAAAGAGTGTTAACAAACATAACTCAAATCAAATGAGATTTGATATAAATTATTATAATAAATGCTTCATCTGTTTTTGTTAATTTTTGAACCAATGTGATTTTTTTTAAACCAAAAATCCAATGCTCCATCCATATTTATATTACAACTAGCGTTGCTCCCGTGCTCCGCACGGGAACCTTCGATCATCATGATAGCTCTCTCATGCCTTGTCAATTGGTATGCAACCTGCATAACCATCAAACTGACATGAATAGTGTTCATTAAATTTTCAATTTTATTTTAGGCATTATATTTGCAGCTTAATACTTTTTGATAAAGAAGTCAAAACCTTCACTTAGGCATTATATCAAACAGTTGGGGTGTGTAAGCGAGAACTCTTTTTTTTTTTTTTTTTTTGCTGATCATTCTTTGCCTTTTGTAGACTTACTATCGAAATGGAAAAGAACATGTACTAAGAATTAAAAGATTCTACTGGTAAGGGCACGAACCAAGTATCGGTTCCATATCAGCCAATTGATGATGAAGGAACCTATAAACTGATTCGGTTGTTGTGGCAGCTATTCTGACAACCACACCTGTCCCCTGCAACAAATGGCAACGTACTTTCATTTATTTATGTTTTATTCTATTTCAGCATTCTACTATTTTTTGTTTCTTATTAAGACATTATAGTTGGACATATATGTGATTCTTTTAAAGACGCCAATAGATGAAGTATGTTTATAAACTCACCCATGCTGGTGTTAAAACAGGTTTACAAGCTGGAAGAGTTTGTTGTGTGAACTGATGTATAGCTGCAAAAAAAAATTCAACCATCATTTATTTTATATATTTATAAAGTCAAACCATTTTAGGAAAAGGTGTTAAATTGGTTGACTATAAAGACAAAGAGTGTGACTGTATCAATTAAATGTAAGCTCATATGCATTCTCTTTTAACCTAAAAAAATTCCATTTCCAAAAAACAGAAACTTTTATTTTACATAATGATATGTAAAAACTTCTATAATAGCATATAGGTCGCATTTGATCACCTAAACATGTTAGCTTACTATATGAAAAGATGAAAGTTGAAAATTACATAATGAGGACAAAAGTAGGTTACAAAGAACATGAATCTGCTGAAAAAAGTGAAACCCTAAAACGAACGCTAGCTTGCTAGATTCATGAACAATCATAACACGCAAGGATAAACAAAATAGAACTAACAACACATAAGAAAACTGTAAAAAATCAAATTGATCTAAGAGATTTTCGCAATTATACTTACAGACCATTATTACATTAGTCTAAGAACTCTCGATTATAGCAACAGATTTCAAACGAAACTTAGATTAGTTCAGAAATCATATCGATTACAAACTTTTACCCCTTGACCATTTCAAAAGTAAAACAAATTTAAGAAGTTGAAAATAACCCATTTGGCATCAAACGCGTTTTTCTCTCTCGGGAAGAAAGGGGATCAAATCAAACAAAAATAATTACCTTTTGACCGGCCAAGAAGAACGGGGGTCGGCTGATTATCAGTCCCAACAGCTGACGTAGTTCCTGCATCTACCTCCATACTCATCAATTGCCTCCAAAAATCCTATTCAATCTACAAATAAGTAAAACACAAGCACGAACTTCGTTGTTTGACTTGATGAAAGACTTGAATTTGAAACCTTAACAAATCACGACTCCTGATTGGAAAGCTTATGAAGTCAATCAGCCCCAATTTAAGAAATGATTGTAGCTGTGATTTGAGAAAACTTGTAATGGGTTTAAGCGGAAATACATAGAGAAGAAGGTATATGTATGGAGGAATCTGAAGTGGAGTGGTTATTAGGGATTAATAAGATTGTTTTGGTGGCAAAAGGACATGCCGCCTCCTCCACCGCCAGCACCAACAGGAACTCCATGGCCTCCGGCAACAGACAAAGAGAAATTATCAAAGAGGGAAATTGCCTGTATGAAAATAACACAAAGGGTGGAATCAGACAACAAAAAGAAACAATCTGACCATTGTGGTTGTCGTCGGCGCTAAACACAATTAGTTGCACGTATACAACCTCACAAAGAAATCCAAGGAAATCGATGAACAAATCGATACCCGTATACAACCTCACAATTTGAGGACCTGAAAATCAGAAAGAAATCAGAAAGAAATCCAACAAATCGATAAAGAAATCGAATCAACATCAATCCTATACCTACCTTGAATGGTGAAACGGAGAGTAGGCTTCATTTTTTGTTGAAATTAAACATTATATGAACACCATCAACCTCCACCTTTTGCACCTGTTTGCTGCTAACTTTCGTCAAGAAATCACTGTAGAGGACGCGGCAGATATGCTGGGCGAGCTCTTATTCTCCAATTTTGTTAACGCTTCTGACTATGTCCGTCTTCGTTTCCCTAAATCTCCATTTGAAAAAAGAGCAAATGAGGATTTTGTTTGTTGATGTTGTGATCGGAGTCGGATCCGGTAGCCTGAAGTCGCTGTCGCCTTCCCACCGCAAAACCGTACAACTCTTGCTACCCTTCTTCCTCGATTTGAGTTGTCTTTCTTGCTGGATGTAGGTGGAACGGTGGGTTAGGCGGTGATAACGTAGAAGGTCGAGAAACCTAGGGATAAGATTCGGTAACCCAAATACATCCGACCCGAAACCGGATCCGAAGTTGAACCCGCGTGGCACAAAAAGAAGGAAAAAACGTTACACAGGATGCCTAATATTACGGAAATTAAATAGAGTGATAATTTCAAAGATACTTATTCAACATGTGGGGTATAGATGGTGAGACAAACGAGGCTTCACCACGGCTAACAATGGATTAGCCTTCATCAAATCTTCTATGTTTTCCTTTAGATCAACATACGGTTCGCCTGGAGGCAACTTCCATGTGAACCCTTGTAGGAGTCTAGCTAACAACATTACGGTCATGGTCGATCCCCACAACACCCCGGGACACCCACGCCGACCAGTGCTGAATGACAACATTTGAAGGTTGTGGTCGGTTAGCACCACTTCTTTATCATGGTTCATGTGACGATCCGGATTGAAAGTTAGCGGGTCGTCCCAAACATCAGGGTTCCGTCCAAGACCAGGTCGGCTCAATAACACATGGCTACCCTTGGGTATAAAGTATCCGGCGATAACAGTATCACCCGATGACACGTGTGGGAGGTTGAAAGGTGCAACTGGGTGTAACCTGAAACCCTCCTTTACACAGGACTTGATATAAATGAGGTTTGGTATATCAGATTCTTGAACTAATCGTTGTTTTCCGACCACCAAATCAAGCTCTTGCACCGCTTTATCGAAGATCCTCGGTTGGTTTATCATTTCTGCTATTGCCCATTCGATACAATTCGCCGGATTATCAAAAGTTGCCAACATCAATTCCTGTAATATACCAAAGTTATAACCCATATTGCATAAAATATCAAAATTTTTGATGCTATAGCTCCAAAAATCACGTCAATCTTACAAGGATTTGGGCTTTGATTTGATTTGCAGTTAGTCTAGGGTTGTTGAGGTTGATGAAAACGTCAAGCAAGTCCTCTTCTTTCGTCCTAACGCCATCTTTCCATTCTTGAATCCTTTCATCAACCAAACGATCTTGATGCTTTCTTGCGGTGCGTATAGCCTTCCTTATGATCGTCTCGTGCCCATCGAAAATATCAGTTATCCATCTCAACCACGGGAAGTAATCTGTCACACAAAATGCGTAAAGGTGACCGAGAACCGTCAAAAGGGAATCAACATGCTCAATCTCCTCGTCCCCAGGTCCACCATCTGTGTTCCCTTTACCGAAATACCTACTCCCGAACATGATATTTCGTATAACGTTGCTCGAGTATTGTTGCACCACAGTCCTCACGTTCACGACCCCTCCAGTGACAGCAGCATCGATATGGCATCGTTTGTAAATGTACCTAAAAGATGCACATTTTCAGATATCAGATTTCTCGCCATCAAGATGGACGGAAGCGGCGAGTTTTGGAAAGTGTAAAAACAGACCCGTCGGTAAGTTTAATAACATTTTGACAATGTTTGGTCCAGCCATATCGGATGGACCTGCCAATATTTTCTCTTTTGATTCCAGTAGAAAGATAAACATAGCATATACACGTACCTAAGCAGATTATCAGCTTCTCTGTCTCTTTTATCTTGAAGCCATTTATGTTTATCCTGTGACAGAATGTTGGTGGCTAGTGTTTTCCTCATCATCTTCCAATGATCACTCATTGGAACAAGAGCTGTGGTTAAGTAACCTCCGCTAGTCAGAAAGCTCGACATGCAATCAGGCCTTGAAGAGAAGATTGCATCTTTGTCCTTCAAAAACTTGCAAGCAATAATTGGATCACTCACGGCTATAACATGGATGTTTCCAAGACGGATACATATGATCTTGGATTTCATTTCATCCATCAACCAATGTATCCATCGGAACGTGGGCTTGTTTCGAAGCATATTGATTATGCACCCGATGCAGGGCAATGGTTTCGGGCCAGGAGGAAGCGGCGGTTGCAGTTTAGAACCGTTGCTTCTGGTGAGACAGTAGATGAAAAGTGACATGAGAAAGAAAATGTAGACGATCATGTTGAAGACTGGAAACAAGTTTTGAATAATAAGGTAAACGTGTGTTTGTACTATTTACATATATATAGTGATTTCATAAGGGAATACATATACAATCCTTTCATAAACTTTTTAAATATTTTTATTTTATTAATGTCGGTCCATTCAAAGAAGAGGAAGAGAGGTCATAGAATCGA